>QKWP01000036.1:600377-699804 GCA_003550325.1 Gigaspora rosea
TTTTTTAAAAAAAAAATAAATAAATAAATTATTAAGACCTTTTGATATATAATCTGCTATATATTATAAATATATTTGTATAAAATATAAAAAAAAACTAAAAAAACTACATTTTTTTCAATTTTTGTATTTTTTCAATTTTTTTGCATTTATTACCTACCAGGTCACTATTAACTGACCCAGGTCATGGCCTGGGTTTTTCATTAGCACATTTCAAGTATAAGATTTATAAAAATTATTCTATTAGCATTCTTTTAAATATACTCTTTTTGTCTATTAGCTGTTTTCAAATATAATTTTTTTATCTAATATCTACTTTTCAAATATATATTTTTTTTTAAAAAAAAGGGCTACTATTAGCAATTTTTCAAATATGACCTTATATAGATTGTTTGGGTCCTGTAGGAATGATGTAGTAGATGAAAGTGTTATTTTGGTTATGTGAAAGTTCTCTATTGATTGGGTTAAGGTATAGGCATAGTCAATAGCTTGGGTGGATGGCCCAGATATCAAATATAAGTCTGACTGAATAGATTGAATATTGAAAGGATAAGAGTAAAGTTGTGAATGGCATCCTATTGTGGACCAGATAGTGAGTATGAGGTATTGCATCAGAAAAATATATATGTGTAAACTTTTGCAAGTTTTACAGTATGTACAAAAATCATAAACTTACATAAAATTTAGTATAATACTACGTAGGGATGGTTAGGTTGGTTTAGGTTCGGTTTTGGTTCTAAAACCTTTAGGTTCTATTTTATGGACCTAAGAACTTGGTTTTTATAACTTAGGTTCCAAACCTGGTTTGGTTTAGGTTAAGTTCTAGAACCTGGTTCCAGAACCTGGTTCTGGAACCTGGTTTTTGAACCTGGTTCTTGAGCATGGTTCTGGAACCTGGTTCCGGAACCTGGTTCAGATTAACAGTACATACTTACATGAATATGCAAGGGCAATGTAGAAGTATGCGAGTAATTACGTACATACAATATAAAAAAAAATAGTATATAAATATAGTAAACATATACACTATATACCGTATGTTGCTGAAAATAAGCTACCTTTTTTTGCCGATTTTAACAAAAAAAAACTGTGGGTAGCTTATTTTCGAGTTATTTACTATTTTAAGTAATTTAAAGCACAATAAAGGGGTAGCTTATTTTCGAATACAAAACTTTAATAAGTAAAATAAATAAATAAATATGCTGTAGACAATAAATAAATATGCTGTAGACGATAAATAAATATGTTATAAACAATAAATAAATATGCAGAAAAAAATTGGGGTAACTTATAAAGCGATCGATGAACGTTGCTACATAGTAAAGTCTAAATTTTACTAAGCAAATCGATTAAAGTCGCATAAGAAATCTTGTTTAGCAGATCAAAATACGCATACCCTGAAAATTTCATATAAATCTGAGAACTTTTTATTATTTGACTTTTAATTTTTACGTTCAACGGTTTTTTTTGTAAAAAGAAAAAAACCGTTGAACGTAAAAATTAAAAGTCAAATAATAAAAAGTTCTCCAATTTATATGAAATTTTCAGGGTACGCGTATTTTGATCTGCTGAACAAGATTTCTTATGCGACTTTAATCGATTTGCCTAGTAAAATTTAGCTTTACTATGTAGCAATGTTCATCGATCGTAGGGTAGCTTATTTTCGGAACTAAAAATTTTTGTAATTATCTTTTGGTGCGACAAAGGGGGTAGCTTATTTTCAGGTCAAAGGCGTTTTGAAAACTGGGGGTAGCTTATTTTAGGAGGTAGCTTATTTTCGGCAACATACTGTATATGGTCTAAAACTATTATGAACCTAAAAACCTATTTGAACCTAAAAACCTAAAAACCTAAAAACCTATTTGAACCTAAAAAAGCTTTATGAACCTAAAAACCTAGGCTTCGAAATTAGAACCTGGTTTTTAAAAACTAGGTTCCAAAACTAGGTTCTTAGGTTCGAACCTAGGAACTTTACCAACCCTAATACTACGTAATTCTTATGATGTATAAGAAATTTGTAAATTTATATAAATTTTTATGTAAATCTATGATTTTCTTATGCACTGTAAAACTTATATAGTTTTATGCTAAATCTTTTATGTAAATTTACAATTTTCTTATACACTGTAAGAAAATTGTAAATTTACACTAAATTTTTTATGATTTTTTTATGAACTGTAAAAAATCGTATATTTACACTAAATTTCTTATATAAATATTCAAACCCTTTTGAAATATTTTAGAACTAGAAAACCAAGCTAGATCAATAAATCTGTAACCTGAATTGCGCATTGGACTAATTTTTCGAAATAGTTTGAAATAGTTTGATGATGTTCAAATTCTGTACTACAAGATCAGATTAGATCTTTTGTTTATAATTAGATCTTCTATTTTGTTTTTTTTTCACTTTATTGTTTTCATTTCATTTTTTATTTTTGTTTGATTTTTTGTTTTTACTTCATTTTTTTTGTTTTCAATTTTTTTTATTTATTTATTTTTTAATTTTATTTTATTTTTATTTTAGCACTTTACAGAACACCTTTGCAAGAAACATAACTTTCAGCACTTTGCATATGCCTACTCAGACTTCTAAAACTTTACGAGAACACACAACTGATTTTCTCAGCAATTTCTAAATTTCCAGGAATGCTTTTTTAGGGAAATGAGTACAAGTTTTTGCAAGTTCTTACAAGGTTTCGCTTTATTTATTTTTTTGTTTTATGTTTTTTGTTTTTGTTTTTTTTGGTTTATTTTTTATTAATTTATTTTATTTCGACACTTTGTGAGAACAGAACTTTTACTTTCTAGCACTTTGCAAGAAAACCAACCCAGACTTTTTTGGCACTTTGCGACTTTTTTAGCATTTTGCAAGAATCTTAACCTAGCTTTCACAATTTCTGAATTTGCAAGAACACGAACTCTTACTTTAGAGAAATTAAGATTTGGAGCTTCATTTATTTTTTTTTATTAGTTTTTCTTATTTTTTTTTTTGTTAATTAACCTAGTAGTTATATCATATTTTATTATATAGAATCGAATTACATATTCAAATGTCAATTCATTACCGGCTTTTCATGCCTTACAATTAAAATACAATTTGTCTAGTTACTATAGGCACTTATCCGAGACCTGCCAGAGTAGATTTCACCTTACTAGAACCAGGATATGTTCTTATCTCCAATTACTAGATCAATAGTTTGAATATATAGTCAGTCATAACTACCTACTTTTCTTTCAAACTTCCTCCACCTAGATCTAGCAGAGATGTTAACTAACAATAACTGTGTAAAAAAAGAATAAAGAAAAACAACACATATATAAAAGGTATAAGAGGAAGCAACGAGAAAAAAGGGTAAATAAAAAAAGAGAAAAGACTTTAATATCTAAACGAAAAACCAAAAATAAATTGACAAGATGAAAAAGTGAAAAAAAGTCAATGGTATGATATATATATTAAAGAAAGAAGAAAAAAGAAAAGAAAACAGAAAAAAAAAGAAAAAAAGAATATTCAAGAATATTCTCTGCCAATTTCTAAAGTGGTTTCTCCAAAAAACCTCACATGTCATTCATTGTTTACTTTGTTCCCAAAAAATACTTGTGACCTTGATTCCAATATGGTCGGTGCTTTCCCAATTTGGACAGAGTAAACACTCTGATCTTTTGGAGGGTACGCCAAAATGCCCACTTTTTAAAATTTCGTAAAAGTCATCACACTAAAATTTTCACTTGTAGTTTTCTTAGAGAGTGTGTGTTCTTCTTTGTAAAATCCTCACATCACCCAACTATTTTCCTTTTGGAGCGAGCTTGGTTTTTTTCTTTTTTAGTAAGTGATAAACTCTAAACTTGTCAGCAGGTAGTCTATGAACTTTACCTCTAAATGACAAGTGCCGTCCCCGCAGTAAGTAATAAACTCTAAACAAGTCAACAGGTAGTCTATGAGCTCTACTTCTAAACAACAGGTACTGTCTTACAGTTTCCAATTCTGGCATCTTATCGTAAAAGATTTTTGATTTTTGTTGGTACAAGTGATTGTTGGAAAAAGTTGTGTTTTGTATACATTATTTGTTTTTTTTGTTGCTTTTTTTACTTATTTTTTTAACTTTTATTTTATTTATTCCTGACTTTTTTGAAACCTTGCAACTTTTTGGTATTTTACAAACCAAAAATTATAATCAAAACAAAAGAAATAGCCAAAGAGAAGACAATAGAAAACAAAAAAGTGAAGTTAATAGCTAACTGTAGAGTGAGCAAAAATAAGTGTATAGGGCTAGATTTTGCATATACTAATAGAATTAAATGCGACGAAGTGCAAAAATAGTTTAAAATATTTGCAATAATGTAAAAATAATACTATAATAATATAATATATAATACACAATACTTTTCAACAATCTCTCAAACCAACAAATACCGAATGGACTTGCAACCAAGTGTATAGTTAGTATAAAAAACAATACACAAAACTTCTCTTGTAGCAACTAGGACTAGCATGTCTTAAGCTTGATGAGTTTTTGGATTATTTGAAAAACTGAAATAGAGCTAAAAAAGAACTCCTTTTGGGTTTTTGGCTCTCCGGTAGAAGTCTACAGAACCATCAAACAAGTAGTTGGTAAATACCAGAAGTATATATCAAGAACTTGTAGAAGCATTAGTGGTGAGCTCCTGGTTTTCTATACTATTCTATACTTTGCAAACTCCTACACTCTCTCTACATTGGTTTTTTAGTCTCCCATACGGCTTTTCACAAAATTTTTACCAAAAAGTGGAAATTTTGGCATATACCCGCCAAAAGATTGATATTGTTTACCCATCCCAAAATAGAAACTCAATTTATGAGAAGTTATGAGCAATTAAAACACAAGCTGCTGATGTGTTTACGGGGTTCGTATTATTTCGCTGACAATCACTTCACCAACAAAACATTTTACCGACAAATACTCACTGACAAGTTCATTTTACTAACAGTTTTTTTCACTGAAGTTCATTTTACTAACAAGTTTTTTTCATAAAGTACTGTAACTTTAGCCCTAATTTTACTAAATTCTACTCTGACCCTAACGACAATGCCCAGAATTACTTTGTCAGTGAAATGAGCTTCAGTAAAATAAACTGTTAGTAAAATGAACGTGTTGGTGAATAATTGTCAGTAAAATGTTATGTCAGTGAAGTGAATATCGATTAATTGATTGCCACCTGTGTTCATGTATATAGCAGTAATTAACAGATGTCTATGGAGGGGTCTTCTAGAAAAATTTTAATTGGCATATCTTGACCTCTTAATATAGTTTTTCCTAATAGTTTTCACTTTAAATACAGTACTGAGATTTTAGTTAATACTGTATAATTTTTACAAGCATAGTATATGCTTTAATTATACTATTATTTAGATTGTTTTTTCTTTTTCTTTTTTGTTTTTTTTGTTGTTTTGTTTTGTTTTGTTTTGTTTTTTCTTTTTTCCCTTTATATTTTTCTTTTGTACTTGTTTTCTATTTTGTTTGTTTTTACTTTCCACATTTCCATTCCCTTTGTGAAGAAGGAAATTTAAAGAAAAGAAAAATTGATCCTGATATGGTATACAATGCCAGTATCAGTGATAGTTGGGTGTACACTTTACGGAGTTGTACAAAAGTTCAAATAAGTTCGAGCTCTGATACAAAAAGTTGTTATAGCAGATCGCTTTGGGTGCTTTGTACTTGGAGAGTGATAGTGTTAAATTAGTAATCAGTAGCAGCATTGTATTACCTTTTTCAAATAATAAAAAGAAGCAGGATCATTAAATATAAAAAAAATATATAATAAAGTATGTAATATTATCCTATATCTACTTCTTCAAAGATAATAGATAACTAGAGCGATTTTAGACAATAATCACTTTGTGTAACCTCAAACTTTGTTGCTATAGTATATCTAAATTGATATAGTATTTTTTAAGTAAACTTAGCAAAAAAAATTTAAGACAATTTGCAATTACAAAAGAGGCTACAATTAAAAGTATATAAGGATACTAATAACTGTTTGATTTGTGTGGTAAATAGTTGTATTTATTTATTAAAAGAGTATGAAGACTCAATGTTGAACTTGGGTCCACATCGGCCACTTTTATACTTTTTGAAATTTTACAAATATAATTGTCAATATCTTTTACATGTATAATATATACTACAACTACTATTAATAAAATATATAGTAGGATGTGGCAACTTAGAAAGTTGGTAAGTTGTTACCCACAAGTGGCAGGTCTAGGGTTTAAATCCTACTGATGACGCTTTGAAAAAATAAAACTGTGTTCTGGTAACTGTTTCCTGTCGATCAGTTGAGTACATTATCTATAGTTCTTGGTTACCATCTCGAATAGGAGATTTCAGGTAAAGTTGTGTTCTGTGATACAAACAAATACAAGGAATTAGGGAAACAGAAACCTATTTGGCAAGACCTAAGTAAGGAGATAGCAAAGATCTTTGACAGTGCTATCAATACTGGAATATTGGATCGGAGCCAAAGAACCGGACATTGACCTCAGGGACAAGGTCTACCAACCTGGTCAGCAGATCAGGTACTGGAGGAAAAGGTCCTATGTTATAGAAGTAGGTACCAGGAGAAGAAAAACTATAATGGCACCTAATACCGGATAGAGCTTCGGATTCGTATTCACTATTCGAATAATATTCGTATTCGGTGAATATTCTAATAAAATTTTTTAAATAATTATTCAATGAATAACTGTAATATTCGAATAATTGTCTTATTCGAATTATTCGAATAATTGTCTTATTCGAATTATTCGAATAATATAATTATTCGAATAGTTTATTCTTATTCGAATAATTCATTATATTCAAATTAATAATTCCTATTCAAATAATTTATGATATTCGAATAATATTCAATATAATCATCAAAATGTAATTTTTTTCTATATTTTAGATGATAATCCCTCGGCGAGTTAGTCATAATTCCAGTCCACCCTAACCCTAAATCTAGGTCAAAGCAACATTGAATACATAGTATACATTTATTTAGTTTTATTTAATATTAATATTAACAAACTTTTCATTCAATTCATTATTAAAATAATTAATTGATAATACTTCTGATCGTCCTATCATCCCACCTTATTACTAATTTTATCCTTCGTCCGTTTCCTATTTTGTTTCTCCATATGTTATTACCATATATAGATCGATAAGCTTATCAAATCATTATTAAATTAATTGAAACCAATTAATAATAAAATAATAGATAAGTCTTTTAGACTAAACTAAAAAAAAGCTATAGGCACAACATTTGATTTGACTTAATAGTTAGAAGTAGAATTAGTAGAATTGGAATTAACGCTATTATATAAGTGCTAGTTATTATTATATATATAAATTATAAGATATTGAATACGTATACTAGGCAAAATAAATATATTTACTTGAATATCTATTTATTTGAATAATTATAATTATTCAAATAAATTTATTTATTCGAATATTATTATTTATTCGAATAAATATTATTAATTGAATAAATAATATTATTTGAATAATTATAGTTGTTCGAATTATTCAGTAAATTTAGTTATTCGGCGAATATTCGAATAGCTATATGCTAATCCTAATTATTCGAATATTATTTGAATAAAGAATCCATAAGCTCTAATGCGAGTAGATCAACCCTTCTAGGCCAACTGGATTGGAAGTCTGGGAAAATGGTGAAGGACTGGTAAGAAAGTGATAGTGGGTACCAGGGTTGGAGCGAACCTTATAAGGGCAAAAGTAGGTAATAGTAGTGGTTGCAGGGTATCCCTGACTACAAGTTATTTGCCTCAGTGAATGTGTAAGTTACCGAAGAGAGGTGAATACCTGGTGGAACAGGTACTGCTCTACCAAGTTTCCTGTTGAGGATAAGCTGAATTGTATCTTCGGATATAAGAAGGTGTTCTAAGGGATCTTATGAAAAGAGACCCGGGTGGCTGGACTGACCACATAGGTAATACAGATATCTGGTGAATCAGTTGAATGTCTAAGTGGGAAACTGAAGATCAGAGGGTTTAAATAGGCAATTCCTATCGTTGGAATGCAGGTATGGCATCTAGTGCGGTACCTTTGAGTGGACTACTTACAAAAGTATACGTGGCTAGTTGTACTCTTATCCATGAAGAATACAGATGCATAACCCGAATAAAGTATATGCCCCAAAACAGGCACTTTGAAATTGAAAAAAATAAAATATAAGGTAGAAAGAAGTAATTTGACGAAGTTAAAATAACTAATATAAAGACTTATTTATTTTAATATTAATAAATGTTTTATTTTTTGTAATTAACTTTATACATGATTTAGAATTATTTTATATAAAATTAGTAATATAACATCTTTTTTTAAAGTGACATTAAATGGAATTATACATTGTATCAAAAAGTTTAAATTTAGAGAGGTAGGGGTAATTTGATGAATTGATGATATCTCATGTGATCCAGGGATCAGAATCAGATGATTTTAATACCATTCGATTCGTCTCGATGATATGAATCAAATAGTATAAAATCATCTAATCCTGATTACTGAGTCATGATATATTATCAATTACATGCTACACCAAAAAGGTCCTTAAGGGAGATTTTGACTAAGTGTAAACCTGGCAAATAATCAATGATATCTTGTGATTCAGTAATCAGAATCGGGTAATTCTTGAACATTCAATTTATCTTATCGAGACGAATCGAATGGCATGGGGTATTGTGTCCAATTATTTGCCAGCGAATACTTTTTGATCTACTGGTCCGTTTTGGATGATTTTACTACCAAAATGACCGTCTCAGAGAGACGATTCTAACAAGCACAAAATCGTTAAAATCCAATTATGGGATCCCAAGATCGTTAAAGGTAAATATGTAAAAATTTTGCAAATTTACTAATATAATTTTATATATAAGATAAATCTATATCGATTTTAGAACCCTGTGATTGGATTTTGACAATTTTATGCTTGTTAGAATCATCTCACTGAGACAGTCATTTTGGTGGTAAAATCGTCCAAAACGGACCAGTAGATCAGAAGTTATTAACTATTAAATATTATATATATATCTAATAATAAATTCAAATATGTGCAAAAATATGTATTTTGTATAAATGATGATATCTTGTGATCTAGTGATCAGAATTAGGCGAATTTTATACCATTTAATTCATCTCGATGAGATGAATTGAATGGTATAAAATTCATCCAATTCTGATCACTAGATCACAGGATATTTCACTTGGCCACAATACACTCTGGTCACAATACCCCCAACTTCCTTATGTAATAAATGATATAAATATGATATATGAGATATCTAGAATATAAGCTATAAAAACTACATTTTTCAGATCTGTCAGATCTAATGTTTTTGCTCGCAGCAATCTCCTAGCCAATCAGATTGCTGATCAAAGATAAATATAGATTAAATATTTGTCAACCCCTATTTTGGCAACCAGATATCATATAGAAACGTACTATAGCTTATTCAAACTGTCTTGATGAGCTAAGTCAAATGGTAGTAGTTTCATCGAATTTGAATCACTGGTTCACAAATTATTCTTGATTTTGTGATTTTTTATAGGTCAACAGTACAGTCAAACCTCTCTAAATACATCTCCCTAAATGCATAATCTTTTTAAATACATATTAATTGTCTGGCCCATTGATGGGCTTAATAAATAAGTACATATTCTTTATTCTGCATATGCATGCTATTTTCTTGGCCCGCCTATATAAATCCCTCTATAAATGCATATCACGTGACCATGGGCCAATCAAATCAGGACTACATGGTATGATTTTGTATATCATATGACCTGCTTGAGATAATTTTATCATATGACTTATAAAAATAAGTTTTTCTAAATGCAAACCTCCTTAAATGCATATTCAGAGCTGGTGCATTTAGAGAGGTCTGACTGTAATATTAATTAAAAATATATATTTAATAAATGTAAAAATAATGTATAATAAGAGTAAATAAAAAATATAAAATTTTATATTAAATTGTGAAACCTTGCGAAATATTGCAAAGCCTATAAAAAAGCATGATTATATAAATATATATATTGTTTATTTATTTTTAAAAAATTTTGAAAATTTTCGAAAATTTGCAAAATATTGTGAAATATTGTGAAAACATCACAAAATATGCAAAATATTACTTTTGTGACCCTCTGAAGTGGCATTTTTTAATTGATCTATTTTGTAATATTTTGCATCAATTATAAGATTTTTGAAATATTACGGCAATAACTTATATAAGATTATATATATATAATTTACTGATGTACTATAGTGTAAACTTACGTAATTATTACTTCTACATAATATACTGAACTAATCATAAGTTTTTTGCAAGTTTACTCTTGTGTAAAAACTTGTGGAGATTTATGTATATTTTTTTTGCTAATGTAATGATGAATATCATAGATATAGGAAATGAGAAAATGTGGTATTGAGTAAATAATATTGGTTCAGTTGGGCATGAGCTTTTGGTAACAGATATTTGAGGGTGTGGAGAATGAGTATTGTGTGAGAGAGGTTGCGGTTGGATAAGTATAAGGTCATAAGGGATTGTAGTTTAAGGGGAAGTTGTCTTTAGGTTGATTTATAGGTGTGGTCAATAAGCCAGGTAGACAACTCAGATATCTGAGATAGCTGCTGAATTAAGCTAGAACAGGAAAGTATGTGAACTATATAGACAGCAATACATGATCCTATTTGTGTATTCTATTATCATATTTGTTGTATATAGGTCAAGTGATAAATTAAAAAAGTTTTATTAACTATTAAAATATATTGCTAACTATATTTGGAATATTATCCTGCTTGCTAAAACTCAATTCGAACACTGTTTGAAACTGAACCAAATAGAACTTGAGTTTTGTGATCAAATGATTTTTATTATTAAATCATGCTCTAAACGAGTTTGAAATAGATTAGGTGAACAATATTGATTTGTAATAAACTTTAGAATATCGTTATAATAAACAAAATTAATTTTCTTTAACTTTTTTAATTAAAAGCTAATTTAATGTAGTGTGATATGATGAACAAAAAATTACTATCATTATGATGACTTTTTTTAATTATAAGTTAATTAATGTGGCATGATAGATGAAAATTAATCAATTTAATTTTTTTTAATTAATAAATATGCGATTTTTTCATATTTTTTCACTATTAAATGAACAAAAACAATATGTTTAAAGAACTTATTAATTTAATTGAACTTACCTCTTCAGGTTCAATATCTCAAAATGCACTTGAATCTGGAACACTTATAGAAATCCTACAAAGCGATTAAAAAAGGACTCTTTCTAAAATGAACTTACTAATATTGCAAACTTTGCAATAAACCTTATTTATTGGAAATAGATCTCTTCATGATTAAATCCATTTTAAAAATAACCATTTAGAGAAGTGGAATGAAATTATGGTAGTCATTAAGAAAAATGTTGAACTTAACAGTGTTCGTAAAATCTTACAAGTCAACTGGTACCTACTAAAATGGATTATCACAGACCAGCAGGCTTTTTCTCTTGTTGAAAATATTGATTTTTGACAATGCAATAACATTATAATGCAAAAATTTATATATTTTTAAATGTAAATTGTATACTTGCTTTAATAAAAAGTAATAGTAATAGCAGGGTTTATTATACTGCTTATACAAGTATAATTATTAGACATTTATATAAACTGAGTTTGAGAATCAGTTTTATGTAAATATGTGTTCCAATAGGTTTTAAGCACAAGCTAACCAGTTGGAGAGTATAGCATCCCTACTTTTAATAGTAAGCATATTATGTTGAAATAAGAGATATATTTACTAATTTAATCGAAAAGATAAAAAATGTTTGCTGTTAATAAATTCAAATTATAAAAAAAATAAGTTATATTATAAATCGGTTATAAATCCGCATATTAATCTAATTTATATCAGATAATATGCGATATTTATTTGATATCTGTTTAAGCATCCAGATCTAATCAGTAGTGTCGAAGGCAGAAATCTGAGCTGGCATCATGGGACGGACAACCACCAACCATCAAGACAAAAGAAACACCTCACAATATACCCAATATGAGAGACAGTACAATTTGGCAAGGCTAAGGCTTATTGGATATAAGGTGAGTCAATGAAAAAGTTTATTTTTATAAATGAGGGACACAGAAACCAAGATCAGTTTCTAATTTTTATTTACAAGACAAGATCTAATCAAAATTAATCTAACAAAGACCAATATAGCGGAATAGTGAACTACATGTTCTTTTTATACTATTTTATTTTGTATGAGATTCCTAAATTTTATCCTCTATCCAACAATTTTTCTACTTGAATGGCAGAATCACACCATAATGAAGATTCCTCGATTTTGCATTTAATGTCCTTCCCAATTTAGTTGATTTCATTCAATCGATAGGCTGTGCGCAAGAATCAGTTTTTACTGGGTAATCAGAACTACCCCAGTATCGGCAACAAAATTTTTTCAATCACGTAATTATTGGCCAATAAAAGATCATGATTTGTATAATGTAACACAATCAAAAAATTCAAAACAAATGTCTCAAACCATCTCTTTTGTTAAAAAAGCTTATTTCTCAAAAGTCTGCATAAGAAACTACTTTTTTTAACTAAAAAAAGTTTTCTTGAGCAATTTTGCTATATAACTGCCTAAACACAAACTCTAACTAAACACACACCCTAACCCTAACCTAATAAAAATTAGAGAACTTAACCTATGCCCCAGGCAGTGTTGGAAATCTTATGTTCTCATGTTCTCATGAGAACATTACTTTCAATCTGAAAACATTTACAAAATTTAAAATGTTCTCTATTAAATTTTTTTTGAGAATATTAAGTTTGAAAAATATGTTCTCTATATAAATATTTAAAATAATAAAAAATTATTTTTATTAATATAGCAGTTTAAAATAATTAAGCTCATAAACATTTAATTGTTAGTTAGTTAAAATAGAGAACAATTTAGTTGTTCTTGAATCATAAAAAATTTTAGATAATACAGTTTATTAGTATATCCATTTCTAGTTTGGTGCAATATAGTCCTTATTATATAAACTTTAATATACATATAATTTCAGAGAGCTAAACTTACTATGATAATAATTTTTATAAGAAAATTACTTAATAACAAATCTTTAGTAATTAAAATTTTATAGTGAGAAATTTTTTGAATCTATAAATTCACTATCTGCTATTAAAAAAAGAATAGTATATATTGTCCTTACTTATTTATTTAAATATTTAAAAGATGATAATAGCTTATTTTAAAAACTAAATATATAAGCTGAGCCAAGCCAATAATATCTTCAACAATATATAAAAACCCTCAAATATTAATTTTTAAAAAAATATGCATATGAAGTTAAATCTTATTATTATAAATAACTTAGCTTTGTATTTATTTTAAATAAATTATATTTTTTATTAATAATTTTCAAATATATTAATTAAAGGTTTATGTAATTTAGCGCATATGCATTGTAACGCACCCATCTGATAGTGTAATGTGAAATCGAGAAAAAATAGCGATCTTTTAAAAATCGGCTGTGGCTCACTTTTCGTGCTCTAACAAAAAAAATTCATTGCAAAATTTTACTATAAAACCCCTTTCTCGCCTACGCTATTCTAACCTCACCCTAACCCTAACTAAAAAAAAGGGTTATTTTGGTTGTTTTGATTTCACATTACACCAAATCATATGAGGTGCGCTACAGCGCACATGCACAAAAATATTAAATTCTTAATTAAAAGTAAAATTAAAAATTAAATAAAAATATAAGTGTGAAAAAAGAATAAAAGAAAAAAAATAAGAATAAGAAAGAGTAAAAAAGAGTAAAAAAGAGTAATGAAGAGTAATGAAGAGTAAGAGAGAAAGAAAGAAAGAAAAAATAAAAAGAGAAAGAGAGAAAGAGAAAGAGAAAGAGAAAGAGAGGAAAAATTTTTTCTAATTGAGAATATAAAAAATTTTTTGAGAACATTAAATTAAATAAACATGTACTCATGAGAACATAAATTTCAAAACAGATTTCTAACACTGACCCCAGGGTATAGGATCTTATTCTGTGCCCTGTTTATAAATTAAATTAAATTAAACTAATTAATATAAAATCACGTTGTCATTTTTGTAGTGTCTATGTTGCTTTATATTGCTTTCATCATCGTTGTGCAGTGTTTTTTTTGTGCCTTCATTGTCCTCTTGCATGTTTCTGTTGCTCTTTTGTGGTGCTTTTATTGTCATTTGGTGGCTTTTTTGGTTATCTTTTGGTGGTGCCTTTGGTCGTTGTTTGGTGCCTTTGGTTGTCGTTTGGTGGTGCCTTTGGTTGTCGTTTGGTGGTACTTACGTTGTTGTTTGGTAGTATTTTGGGTCGTAGTTTGGTAGTGCTTTTGGTTATAGTTTAGTAGAGGCTTTTGATGCCTGTTGAGCTTTTCATCATCATTGTTGATGCTTAGATCATTGCTTTTGATCGTTGTTTGGTACTTTTGGTTGTTTAGTAGTGCTTTACATTGTTTGGTGCTTTTGGTTGTAGATTGGTAGTGCTTTGATCATCATTTGTTGGTGTTCTTGGTCATTATTTGGTAGAACTTTCATTGTTGCTTGGTGGTGTTTTTAATTGTTGTTTGCTTGTCTTTTAGTCGTTTGTCTTGTTATGCTTTTTGTTATAATTTTTTTTACTTTATTTTTTTTTTATACTTTTCACTACTTGTATTTTTTTAATAAAAAATTATCTTAAATAATACATATTTATTTTTTTGTAGTTTTTACTACGTGTATTTTTTTTAATAAAAAATTATCTTTAATAATACAGTATATATTTTTTTGTACTTTTCGCTACTTGTATTTTTTTTAATAAAAAATTATCTTTAATATATTTTTTTTGTACGTTTTTGCTACTTGTATTTTTTTTAATAAAAAATTATCTTATATAATAAATTTGGACCAATCATATTTAGGCGTACGGGCATAGGATAAAAGCCTATACCCCGGGTACAGGATAAGGACGCTCTAAAAAAATTTTGTTGATCATCACGTGATCGAGAAAATTTTGGTGGAAGATGGGTGATCAGTGGGTGATCACGGTACCTTCGTGAGAACTCCGGCAAAATCGCGTCACGTGTTTCCGACCGATATCCAATTCCGCATCTAACACTAATTAAACAAACAAGTAGAAGTATGCTACATTAGACAGCATGAAATCATAGGTTTTTTAACGCCCAATCAAATGGAGGAGTTTTCAAAATTTAATATGAAGTCCAGTTTCGGCGATCTCCAAAAGTAGAATCGAACTCGCTTTAGATGGCAGGAAACCATACACTCCGTCATGCATGACGTTCCTGGTATAAGCATTTTTTTTTACTAAAATCATAAAAATGATAAATAGATCTAACTTAAAAAAGATTCGAATGGTTACACAAGCTTGAAAGAGATTCAAATATCGTTACACCTGATCTATAATAGCCATTGTAATCCTTTAAATGTACGATACGAAATAAAAGATTTTCACTTTTAAACCTTTTCCAATTAAGCTTACAAAACGATAGAATATAACCAAAATGCTTGATATCTTCTTTGACATTAAAAAATTATTTTTGTTCCCAATTTTATCTCTTCTTCTTTACATCATTTATTTTTACTATGCATACTATACCCGCCAATCACCGCTTCCAGGTCCATTTCCACTTCCGATAATTGGTAACATATATAGTATTTTAACTTACCCAGGTAACTTGAACGCTTGGTCTATTCACATGCATAAAATATACGGTGACATCTATGAGTTCTACATGTGCAATGAACGATGTATTTGAATATGTCGAGGAGACCTTTGTGAAGCAATTTATAATGCACCAAATAAATTCCTTCTTCGTACAACTCCAAATAACGGACTAGATGAACTTAATGCTACTCGGGAAGGATTATCATTTAATAGGAATTGGGGACTTTGGAAATTTAACAGAAAACTTGTAACAAAATCTTTAACAAATCAGAAATTTTTAAGAGATGCTTTAGAGTATTTTCAGGTTGTTTGGGATGAGATGGAAGGTTATTTGAATGAATATGAAACTTCGGATGATGATGATAATGGTAAAATACTTGACTTTTCAAAATGGATTTCTGCTTGGTCAACTGATGCGACATTATTTTTGATCACAAATCAGAATGCTCATTCATTAGCAAACTATAATTCCACCCTTTCTCAGAATTCTTTGCTTCTTCAAAATACACCTAAAAGTATTTTGAAATCTCCTGATGCTTTCATTGAGAATACCACTGCGTACCTTGAAAGTTGGATATTTTTTGCTTTTACACCAAAGTTTGTTAGAATGCTTCCAGGTTTTAAAGAACGTGTAAAGTCCTTTTATGATAAAAGAAATTCTCTAAGAAGAGATATGAAAGAAATTATTCAAAAAAGAAGGAAGGAGATTGAAATTATGGATAATATTATAGTAAAGGAGAAAGACAAAGAAAGGATGAAAAATCAAGATAGTGATGATGAATATGACGATAGTCAAACTGGATTTTGTTCTGATTTATTAACAAATTTTCTCAAGATGAATGCTAACAGAAGCATTAATAAAGATACAGAATATAATGAGGATAACGTGCACTCTAATTACATGACCGATGATAACATTACAGGACTTTTAATTGAAGTTGTTGGTGGTGGTGTTGAAACTGTAATGTTTAAAGCTTTATCAAGTTTTTTTTGTTCTTATGAGTAAAATATATACATTCTAGCGTCCTTTTTTAAATTATACATTTAAAGACACCAAGTACGATTTGTTACATAATATATTATCTTGCTCATTACCCTACAGTAAGAGAATGTTTGTTAAAAGAGTTAGATAATACATTTGGACGTAATCCCAATTATAAATTTGAGATGGATGATGAATAAGCTCAAATACTGTGAAGCTGTTATTAATGAAGGTATGAAAATAAAAATATTGCTTTTCACTTCTGAACCCATATGTAGGCACTGTTACGGCTTTAAGTAGTAAATGACCAAAGTATGTCATAACTAGTTATGTAATTGATTGCTACCAATAGGTATCTACCACAGATATCTACTGGTATCCATCAGTAGATACCATTAGGCAATAATATGCAAATGTAGATACCAGTAGCTATCAATAAGTTAACTTTTACAAACTTCAATCTTCCATAGTATAATGCATCCTCTAAAAGTATGAGATTTTCCTTATATAAGTGCACAATATTTGAAAAATAGATCCGAAATCTTTATTAAAGTTCGGACTCCATAAGACAATTTCGAAAGGTTGATACAAATCATGTGCCTAATGCCTAATGGTAGGAAACTTAGCTGTTTGGGAAAATTTACATCCTTAGTCGTGACTAGTTACATATAATTTCTGCCATATATCTATTCACTAGACCGTGATCTGATCTGGGTTACTTGTTGAATTTTTTATAAAAAACTAATATTTAATAATTCTTTTGATATATACCTATTTGAAACATTACACTATATATTAGTAATGCGTATCTTCCCCACGTCTCCATCAAACTTTAGAATGTCGAATGAACCTTGCGAAATTGGTGGCTACGTTTTCCCAAAAAATACTCAATTTATGTTCAGTTACCAAATTATAAATTCTCATCCTGCCCATTGGATCAATCCTAATGAGTTCAATCCAGAAAGATTTCTTAACTCATCAAATGAGTCAAGAAAATCTAATCAATACCTTCAGGCTTTCGGAGGTGGACATAAAGTATGTCCTGGAAAAATTTTCGCGATGTTACATTTAAAAAGCTTTTTAGTGTTGTTATACCGAAAGTGGGAAGTAGAATTAGTAGATATGAATGCTCTAATAAAAAGTTATGATATCACTACCAGAAGTTGTCAACAACTAGAAGTTAGGATTCGGAGAAGGAATTTGTTTAATCTTAAAAATATTTTTGAAATCTATTCATTTTAATTTTTACAACTTGAGGTTTTTTCTTTTTTTTTTAATTTTTACAATTTTGAGGTTGTTTCCTTTTTTAATTTTTTATGTTTGAGGTTTTTTTTCAATTGTTTATAATTTGAGTTATTTTTTAATTTTTTACACTTTGAGTATGTTTTTTTCTTTTATAAACCGATTTATATAATATATTGATACAATGAAAAAACAACAAGAAATTTCTTTCCTTCACGGAATTGGGGTTGAAAGGATTTCGTTATGACGCTACTCTATTCTAAAACATGAACCAATCCCATAAAATTTTTTGGAATAATTTTTCTATTTTATTTTTGTTTGTTGTTATCAATGTAGTAATTAGCATATATTCAAGAACTTTAATTTATTATTTACGAAGCATTCATTATTTTATATCTTGGAAAGGCTTTAAAAAAATTTTTTTTATGGGAATACAATACTTGCTTAAAATGTTAAGAAAAAGGTTTATAAAATTTCTTGGAATGATTTTTGTTATTATTATTTTTGCCTGCTATTATCAGTGTTATTCTTTTCTTGTAATGTCTATTTCTGAAATAATATATCACTAGTTCGATAGGTGGCGCTTCGCGCCACCAATCTTATTCAGTATTTGCTATCCAACCATTAAAGCATGCTATGAATTGGTTGTATTATAATCATGATTTCTAATATGATTTACTGTAAAGAATTTACTAATAGAGCACATATAATAGTTAAGGATTAGTATTTTAGTTATTACAATTTCTATTGTAAGTTACTATAAAAAATTCTGTTACAAAACTTACTTGCTATTTCAGTGACTACATTTTGTTGTTATGAGTAGGATGGTTGCTTTGGAATTAATATAATTAGTTACAATAAAGAATTCAATCATAGAACTTCTTATTCATACAGTAAATATAATATTGGAATTATTATGATTTCTATTATTAGTTACTGTTAATAATTCTGTATGGAACTTACTAACTATTCCTTTACTATGGCGTACAGCTAAGATTGAGTTAGCTTGCATTAAAATTTTCATGATTTCTACCATAAGTTACTATAAAAAATTTACTACAAAACTTACTTGCCGTTTTGGTGACCACAGCAAGTGATTACTTGCTATTCTGGTTACTTGCTATTCCAGTGATTATAGTTTGTTGCTAAAAGGGAATTGATTGCATTGGAATTAATGTAGTTCTTACTATGAGTTACAGTAAAGAATTTAGATATAAAATCATTGTTAATGACATATTAATTTACAGTAGATTAAAAACTAAAAAAAAATGAAAAAAGACACAACCTTCTGACTAAAATTTTGGAATTTCTTGTTATGTAAAACGATAAATTAACCTTATTATAATTATTATAATATAAGTTACCATTTAAGTTCTGTTACAGAACTTACCACTAATATTTACAATGTGTAGTTAAAATTAAGAAGTTTGCAACAGAATTTTTCTGATTTTCTGGCATAAGTTGCCATAAAAATATTCTGTTTAAGAACTTGCCAGCACAGTAGACATAAAGATGAGTTAGTATCGGAATTATAATTCTACTGTAAAAAATCGTATTACAAAACTTACCTGCTGACCCAAGTTTACAAAAAAACTTTTTTTAAAATTTCAATTGTGCCAATTATTCCATTTTTGCTATTTAATCTTTTTCCCGGTATTACCGATGGCAGCCTTAATTTTCTCAAATGCCCGATAGATCCAAAAAAAGATCCAAAATTTTTTGATTTCATGTTATTCAAACTGAAAAATTAACTTTGTGTGGCTTAGATGTGAATATAAGCATATTAATTTATGATTAAAAAAATAAAAAATAAAAAAATCTGACCCACCGATTAAAATTTGGAACTCCATTTTATGCAAAACGAAAATTTAATTTTGTGTAACTTTATCATAATTATTATTTTAGTTACTATTAAAAATTCTTTTGAAGAACTTACTACTGCTCTATTAGATCACGCAAAGTTAATTTTCGTTTTGCATAACCTGATGTTTTAAATTCCGGTTAGCGGGTCAGAATTTTTTTTTCTAAAAAAATAACATTGCATGGCCTAAATTAATTCATGTTTACATCTAAGGTCACGCAAATTTAATTCTTCGGTTTGCATAACATGGAATCAGAAAATTTTGTTTTTTTTTACCGGACCCATCGGGTAATTCCAGAAAATTAAGGTTATCATCGAGAGAAAAAAATTAAATGGCAAATTGGAATAATGGCATAATAGGATTTTAAAAAAAAAAATTTTTTGGAAAAATTGGGTTAGCAGGTTATGCAAAACGAAGAATTAACTTTGCGTGGCCTTACTACAACGTGTGGTTAAAATTGAGATAGTTTAGAATTAAATTTTTCTGATTTTCTAAAGGTCAAAGATGAGTTAGTATCGAATTATAATTCTTATTGTACTACAAAGCTTACCTGCCAACCCAATTTTTAAAAAAAAAGTTTATTTTTTTTAAATTTCAATTGTGCCAATTATTCCGTTTTTGCTATTTAATTTTTTTCTTTAGTATCACCAATAGCAGCCATAATTTTCTTGAATTACCTGATAGATCTGAAAAAAATTCAAAATTTTTTGATTATATGTTATGCAAACCAAAAAATTAACCTTGCGTGGCTTTAGATGTGAACATAAGCATATTAATTTACAATAGATTAAAAAAAATTAAAAATATGACCACCAACTGAAATTTTAGAACTCTATGTTATGCAAATTGAAAAATTAACATTGCATGGCCTTATTATAATTTTTATTATAAGTTACCATTAAAAATTCTGTTATAGAACTTGCTCACCTCTATTACTACAACCTGTGGTTAAAATTTAGATAGTTCGCAATAGAATTTCTCTGATATTTTGGCATAAATTACCATAAATAAAACTCTGTTTAAGAACATGCTAGCATAGTAGACATAAAGGTTAAATATGAGTTAGTATCGGGATTATAATTTTTACTATAAAAAATTGTGTTATAAAACTTACCTGCCGACCCACTTTTCAAAAAAAAAAATTTTTTTAAAAAAAATTTCTATTGTACCAATTATTTCGCTTTTGATATTTAATTCTTTTTCTGGTGTCGCCCGATGGTGTAATTTTCCTGAATTACCCAATGGATCCAAAAAAAATTCTAAATTTCTGATTCCATGTTATTCAAACTAAAAAATTAACTTTGCTTGCTTTAGATGTGAACATGAGCATATTAATTTACAGTCAAAATAAAAAAAATCCGACCCACTGACTGAAATTTTGGAACACCATTTTATGCAAAACGATGGCCTTATCATGATTTTTATTATAAGTTACCTGTTACAGAACCTACCCACTGCTCTATTACTACCACATGTGATCAAAATTGAGATCGTTCGCAATAGAATTTTCATGATTTTCTGGCATAAGTTGCCATAAAAAAATTCTGTTTAGAACTTGCTAGTGCAGTACACATAAAGTTAAAGATGAGTTAGTATCGGATTATATTTTCTACTGCAAAAAATTGTGTTACAAAACTTACCGCCATTCCGGTGATCATTGGATGTGATTAAAATTTAGTTTGCATTGTAATTATCGTAGCTTCTACCATGAGAACTTGCCTATTATTTTGATATGTGGTTAAGGTTGAGCTAGTTTGCATTGGAAAATATTGCGACTTCTACCATAGTACAACTCCATTCCATTGCTGTATCGTTGTTTATGGATTTTTTTTCGTCTTAGGCCACGTGACACCAACGACAAAGCTAGACCTGCGTCAAGCTAGCAGCAAAAACAAAAGAACAATAATATCCCACCCTCCTCTTTAAATAGCCATTTAGCTATGACCTCATATTTAATCATCCAACTAAGTCGACATTCCTCACCCAATACATCATCCCTACAAATTTACTTAACAACGAAGACAATATCCGTAATTATTACATCATACTTACCAATCGATTTTTACATGCTATTCCCAAATTTCCAGTTCGGATGCGTCGGATCTAGGTCGGCGTTTAGCCCGCAGGTTATAGCAAAATTATCAACTGGCATTTTTTACTTAATGAATGGATATGGTTTATTAGTTAAATTTATTATGATCTTAGGGTAAAATTGATCAATTCCAATTCAGCTGATTATGATTCCGATGCACTTCGACGTAGGGACCCTCTTTATGATATTTACCAATCGCATCATGAGCTGGTCATAGTCTCGTGACAAATGGATACCTCATGACTTCATTTACGGCATCCTACTCACATTGACTCAATTGTGCAAATCCAGCCCTGAGCTTAATTTAGTGGATCCGGCCATGCTCTTGTTGCTGGTTTCACGGCGCATGCTCCTGCTTAGCATTTTTTCGATCTGTCAACTTTACGTCGACTTGAATTGAATCCATAGAATTCATAGATTACATTTCCGTCTATATAATCAATTTTTCATTTTATATAATTTTCACACGCTTTGATCACGTTTGACACATTATCCGAATAAACAGCCAGTTGCTGCACGGCATTTTGTGTCGATCAAAATATGCGTTTTTCTAATAATAACTTATATAACAACTAATAATTAATAACGCAATATTTGCATCATCATGACGTTAATTATAATTGTCATAATTTTTTACATAGTTTTTCACACGCTTAGATCACATTTATCGCATGACCTAGTTTATCTTATAAAATCATGAATAAACAGCCAATCATTGCACAGCATGTTGTCGATCAAAAATGTAATATTATTTTAAATCGTGTATTATTTTACTGTGTTTTCTAATAATAAAAATCACGACTTTAGACGATCTCCAAATTTGATAATCATGCGGACGATCAAGAAGTCGTAATAGTTACATATTTGACATCAAGTAGTCGTAATAGTTACATATTTGACAGTCGTAATAGTTACATATTTGACATATATCTTTTACAGGGCTAATGTATCGAATAGCGTGTACAGGGTATCACATAAAATTACCCGGAAGATCATCTTCCAAATTCGTACAAATTGGACCATGAAGAAAACCGAACATCGGAAACTTGAAAATCGAATATATTCTTATTTATTATTACACATTATTATTATTTAACTGTATTATCTATCGAATATTAAATATTATAAATAAAATCAAAGTTTATTAAATATAAAAACATATTTCTTATCGAAAAACTTGTTAATAAAGTGTATTTAACTATATAACTTTCTGGACTAAAGTTTCAACGAACATCAAAAGTGAAATAGCGCGCACTCTTGAGTACTAACTTTGAGAATAGCTACCTCAAAGAAGGAACTATATTGAAACAGAAGTATTAACTAACATTCGATAAACAATAAAGGATTANTTGCTAGCATAGTAGACATAAAGGTTAAATATGAGTTAGTATCGGGATTATAATTTTTACTATAAAAAATTGTGTTATAAAACTTACCTGCCGACCCACTTTTCAAAAAAAAAAATTTTTTTAAAAAAAATTTCTATTGTACCAATTATTTCGCTTTTGCTATTTAATTCTTTTTCTGGTGTCGCCCGATACCTTCCTGAATTACCCAATGGATCCAAAAAAAAATCTAAATTTCTGATTCCATGTTATTCAAACTAAAAAATTAACTTTGCTGGCTTTAGATGTGAACATGAGCATGTTAATTTACAGTAAAAATAAAAAAAATCCGACCCACTGACTGAAATTTTGGAACACCATTTTATGCAAAACGATGGTCTTATCAAGATTTTTATTATAAGTTACCTGTTACAGAACTTACCCACTGCTCTATTACTACCACATGTGATCAAAATTGAGATCGTTCGCAATAGAATTTTCATGATTTTCTGGCATAAGTTGCCATAAAAAAATTCTGTTTAGAACTTGCTAGTGCAGTACACATAAAGTTAAAGATGAGTTAGTATCGGATTATATTTTCTACTGCAAAAAATTGTGTTACAAAACTTACCGCCATTCCGGTGATCATTGGATGTGATTAAAATTTAGTTTGCATTGTAATTATCGTAGCTTCTACCATGAGAACTTGCCTATTATTTTGATATGTGGTTAAGGTTGAGCTAGTTTGCATTGGAAAATATTGCGACTTCTACCATAGTACAACTCCATTCCATTGCTGTATCGTTGTTTATGGATTTTTTTTCGTCTTAGGCCACGTGACACCAACGACAAAGCTAGACCTGCGTCAAGCTAGCAGCAAAAACAAAAGAACAATAATTTCCCACCCTCCTCTTTAAATAGCCATTTAGCTATGACCTCATATTTAATAATCCAACTAAGTCGACATTCCTCACCCAATACATCATCCCTACAAATTTACTTAACAACGAAGACAATATCCGTAATTATTACATCATACTTACCAATCGATTTTTTACATGCTATTCCCAAATTTCCAGTTCGGATGCGTCGGATCTAGGTCGGCGTTTAGCCCGCAGGTTATAGCAAAATTATCAACTGGCATTTTTTACTTAATGAATGGATATGGTTTATTAGTGATCTTAGGGTAAAATTGATCAATTCCAATTCAGCTGATTATGATTCCGATGCACTTCGACGTAGGGACCCTCTTTATGATATTTACCAATCGCATCATGAGCTGGTCATAGTCTCGTGACAAATGGATACCTCATGACTTCATTTACGGCATCCTACTCACATTGACTCAATTGTGCAAATCCAGCCCTGAGCTTAATTTAGTGGATCCGGCCATGCTCTTGTTGCTGGTTTCACGGCGCCTGCTCCTGCTTAGCATTTTTTCGATCTGTCAACTTTACGTCGACTTGAATTGAATCCATAGAATTCATAGATTACATTTCCGTCTATATAATCAATTTTTCATTTTATATAATTTTTCACACGCTTTGATCACGTTTGACACATTATCCGAATAAACAGCCAATTGCTGCACGGCATTTTGTGTCGATCAAAATATGCGTTTTTCTAATAATAACTTATATAATAACTAATAATTAATAATGCAATATTTGCATCATCATGACGTTAATTATAATTGTCATAATTTTTTACATAGTTTTTCACACGCTTAGATCACATTTATCACATGACCTAGTTTATCTTGCCAATCATTGCACAGCATGTTGTCGATCAAAAATGTAATATTATTTTAAATCGTGTATTATTTTACTGCGTTTTCTAATAATAAAAATCACGACTTTAGACGATCTCCAAATTTGATAATCATGCGGACGATAATAGTTACATATTTGACATCAAGTAGTCGTAATAGTTACATATTTGACAGCAAGAAGTCGTAATAGTTACATATTTGACATATATCTTTTACAGAATCACACCAATTCACAGGAAACCAATCAAAAACGTTTAAATGGACAAACTCTGAATTAGAAGGTTTAGATGTATATATATATGTGAATATAGATATCTCGAATTAACTATTGGCGACTTTTATCATGGTGTTTTATAGGACATAAAGCATTCATTTGTTATCAAAAATCAGCAGAGATAGGTACCGCTTGTGGTACATATAATGCAGATGTTGGAACCAAGCCAAATTTTCCCCATCTCGCGCTGGGAATGAACATAAAGCATTCATTTATTATCAAAGATTGATCACGCTAAAGGAACATATAATGTCGGACATTGTTATTATCTTGGAATTGAAGTCGAAAAAGATGAACATAAGACATTCATTTATTATCAAAAATCTGCAGAGATGGGTGACGCTAATAGTGTTGTATTATATATTGTTATAATATAGATAGATATTGGGGTTAAAAAAGATGATAATAAGGCTTTCATTTATTATCAAAAAGCTGCTATATGGGTAACGCTATTGGAATGTCAAAGTTGCAGAATATTATCGAAATGGAATTGGAATAGCAAGAGCATAAAGCCAAATACTGATATTAAAGGTAAGTTTTGATTTTGAGCTTAAATTGGTGCATGTGTCAATTACATATGATAGATTATAGATGACGGTGAAATTATAGTGATAATTTCTACATTCTACAGTAGAAATTGTTGAAATAATTTCACCAAAAATTTTTTTAAAATTGAGATGCGCAAATGATCAAACTTTAAATGGCCGACCATTTTTGGTCATTTAAAGGTCATTCGAGGTCATCCTTAAAAAATTGAAATGCCCTGGTCATTTAGCATCCCTGTGAGCATAATGCATGCTGAGTGGGGTGGTTTTGCGAAGAGCTCGGCACATAACACAAGGTTTAAAACTGTTTAAAAAAGATGTAGAACCGATTTCTATATACCTCATGTCTTGAAAACTCTGGAAATAGTGTTGTAAATATAAACAAAAGTTGATTATCTTAAATCTTAGACAATTCGTTTTTATAACTCTCAATCTCGTCTAATTTTATTTTTTTTTTATATATCATAAACGTTGACAAATTTTTTTATATGGTTTCTCAGGCTTTTCTCAAATCCAATTTATATTAATTTATATTAATTTATATAGCATCTATATTATATCTTTTTTCTACGGTATATTTGCCTAGTTCAAACTTTTATTAAATACTGTGCACTCATTAGCCTGTAATATCATGTCATATCGTAAAACTTTTGAAGTGATTAGCTACGACAATCAGTGATTGTCAATTCATTTTCAGGCAAATAAAATTCAATATATCTAGGTAAAAAAAGCTTTTCCGCAGAACTCCATACAAAAATAACCAAAAAATAAATCAGTCAAATTATGAAGTAGGTTTATTCAAATTATTGTGATCAAATGGAATCAGAAATCTAGAAAAAATGCCAATAGATGATTGGCTAAAAATTATTTCTAACCAATTATTTGCATGTTTTTTCTAGATTACTGATGTATGAAAATTATTGATCAGTGCAGTGTTGTTAATGAACATTGTTCATTAATTTAATGAACAAATGAACGAATAAACAATGTTCATTGTTTATTGTTTAGTATGGCGAAGTATTTATTTGGTCAAGATTATTCAAGTACAATGAACAAATGAACAATAAACAATGGACATGTTGTTATTTGTCCAGTTTATCAAGTTGACTGGATCACAGTAATTTAAAAAGCGCTGTAATGATAATTTTTGTTGCTCTCTGCGTTTCTTTCTTTTTAATAATCCGCAAAATCTTAAAATCATGCGTATTAGAATTTGGCTCTGTGTTTTATTTTACAATTTTGGAGCCATGTACTTGACTGTGAAGTCTAAAGTTTGACAGATTTCAATTATGGCATTTCAATAACAAAAAATTCCTGGAAAGTTGATTTTCAGAAGTCTACCATGTGCATCTAAAGTACAACAACATTTACATAATAATATAATCACATTTAACGGAACTTATTGTTACATGATAATAAGCAGGGGCGCGGCAGTATATGCAAAATATGCGATTTGAAAAAAAAATCAATTTTTTTAAAATGACGCTCAACTAACAAAATATTATTCCTTTTATAATTTATGTATTAATTTTTTACAAAAAGTTTGCCAAATTAATGATTTATTCATTGTTAAAAACACTTTAATAAAAATAAAAAAATTTGTTTATAGTTAGCAATATTCCCTCAACTAATTTTTAATTAAAGTATTTGCTATTATTCTTTGAAATAACTAACTTTATTCGCACTTTAACATACTACTAAATATTAAATAATTTCGTACTTTATTATATAAATGATGTGATTTGGTGCATTTGGTTTAATCACACTAAATCATATTATTTTCCCTTGATAATAAATTAAATTAACTATGCGATAGTGTAGCCACATAAGTTAATTATGCAAAAGTCATATTAGTAGTAACACATTATTAAGATGATAGTCATGCAACGTAATTATATAACATGTAGGGGTATAAAGAAAAAATGTAAAATAATTAAAATAAATACATATTTGTGTAATAAAAGTTCTTTGGTTCTAAAGTTCTTCTTACGTACAATTCTGTGTGACATTCGGTGGAAGTGCATACTGTAACGAAGATATTTTGCTAGTATCTTCTAAACCTGTTATTTCTTTTTATTGTTGTATTTACTTTATTCGTTAAAATGTATATATTTTTAATTTTGTCTTAATATAAGTTGTAATTAGTTATACTAAAAAGGAAAATGGAAGGAGGCTTAGTGGCTGGGTGGCTTAAGTTATGCAAGAGCGTATACGCTCAAAAAATCGCGTATACGCGATTACACAAACTAGTAAACAACAGCGCCAAGAGCGTATACGTTCAATTTAGAGCGTATACGCTCAAAAAAGAGCGTACACGCTCAAAAAAGAGCGTAAACGCTCTAACCCAACAAAATGTATAAAAGACCTTTCAATTTAATAAAGTCAAAATAAGTTCCCTTCGCTTTGAAAAATAATAACCCAATAAAAGAAAAATACTTATCTTTTGAATTCGACTTGAACTTTAATAAACCTTTCGTAGCTCAATTCGACGGACTGAATTGACTTGTAACCTCGATATTAAGACTCGAATTCTGTGTAACGAAATCTTGTTTATCCTCTGAAATTATACACGTGACTCCTATCGGCATACCGATTGATCTATAGTAAAGGCCTTTTAGTTGGAATATATTAAATAAAGACTTACTTTACCCTTCGACTTACGCTATTGCACCTGCGGGAAACCCTTGAACTTGCCTATATCGATATCACCTGACCGATATTCGACTAAATACCACCTCACCTGAACCCCGTGATACACATTTTGATCCCACCTTCCATTTAGATCATACTTCCTTATTATTTTTATTGATATCAATTATTGATATCCCCCATATTAGCATCACCAGCCTCAGCGTTTTTGTATTATTGTGGTGATTTAGTGATTGAGCATTCCTTCGCTCTCCACGTATTATTTAATCCTTATCACTCCCGTGACTTACATTTTTCTATATTAATATTACCTCCCCGTAATCGGTTGGAGCTTTAAATTGGCACTATTGTCTATCTTGTTTTACCGCTCTCCCAATTCAACCGTTACAATACAAGATACTTCAAACATCGCATTGTAATCAAACAAGTGGTAAACATATAAAAAATTGAGTGAAATCCTTAGTGTCGGTATGCTACGTGACATTTATCAACCTGAGTTCAACCAAAGGATAGATTTATGACACATCTAATATCTGTCATTGCGGAGACCTAAATACAATGGATTGGGTGTTAAAAGCTTATTAAGGGCGCTCACTCAATGTGATTTGCTAATGTGATTTGCTAATGATCGAGATGTTGAAAAAAAAACGGTTTGTACTTTATATTTTATTCATCAAAATGATGGCTCACATTGTTAATTTATTCGACTTCTAGCTAATTAGATTTTTGCATCTGATACATTGATGGTGGTGTTATCAGCACCTCTATAAATGGCATTTGATAGTGATAGAAGTAACGTAACGTTCAAACGCTACGATCAATTGAAATAAAGGTTGTTGACTAATCTCTTTTCATTTCTCAATCAATTGCCATTATTGGCTTGAAGAAAAAAAAAAAGCGATTACACGTACACAATTGTCCAATACTTTAGCTTCCAAGAATTTGGTGTCCGAAACTTTGACTAACGAAACTTTACTTCCAGCCAATCGTCCTTTTAACAGTTTCACAATAACTATCATCGCAACAGCGGCCATTATTGGCCACAAAATCATTACGACAACACCATATTACTGTATTTAAATAAAATATATACACATATGACATATAGAAAAATAATTTTTATTTTAGTATTGGTTGAAGAAAAAATCGATGGAATAATTATATAAATTGTAATATAGCTAAAAGCTAAAAGGAATATTAAACTCTGAACGTCTTTTATTTGTTATAAGGGTTTTTGCATGAAACGTAGCATAATAATTTTTTAGTAACAACGACAGTCTTGTTGAAGGTCCATGTTATGAAAAAAAATAACATTACGGCGCATTTGCGAATTATCCCAAAATTTAAAACCAATATTCCCAAAGTTATGATGCGTCATTTAATAAATTTTTATGCCTAATGATAATGGGAAGATGTAGGGAAAATGTGTTAGACACGTTATCGGTACTGATCAGGGGTTCAAACCATTTTTTCGGGATTTAACATTGACTGATTAATATATAATCAGGTAACTAATATTTAATTTTGGGGACCAAAAGCTTAGAGTTGGTGACCAATTGCCCGCTTAATTTCACAAATATGCCGTAATGAATAAAATGGAGAATCATTGAGATTGAGCAATCTCTTTGATTACTTTACCAATGTTAAATTTTAGCCAATCAGCACAGCTATATGAGGTGGTCGCAACCCCAGGTTTTTTTGATCTAAGTGATAATCACGATCGATTTTTTATTCAATTTCCGACTAATTAAAAATTTACCCCGATCCATTGGGGGGTGCGTGAGAGCATATTGAATTGAATTTGTGCGATTTTGAATTCTATATATCGATTGATACGTATTTACATAATTGATCATCATAATGATAAATATAAAGTGTGGCTATGTTTATCGTTATAGGCTTAAAAATTTGATACACAATAATTTCAAGAGTTGCTAAGTTTGCTAGAGTAAATGCTTTTAGCAACATCGATATATAGCTAAGTGTAAAAACTTTATTCTAGATACATCCAAGATTATTAATGCCTTATACGTAGTAGCAAAAATGAAATAAACGAGCGAATTTATCTTATGTATCTGCGTAGAAAGTTAGAATTTTGCCACAAATACTATGCAAAAATATTATAATAAATATTTGTAAATATGCAGCTATCATCCGTTGTATGCGTATGTATTTTTCAAAGCAAAAAGAAAAGCCATTCAAAGGACTAGAATATTCATTTTTCTTACGAAAATTAGGTTCAAGTTTTAAAAAAAAATTAAATCTTAAATATTCAAAATATACATAAAAAAAAAAAAAAAAAGCTATGGAATCATCCACGTCTTCTTCGACTAAACCAAACCCCACATTTCAATTACAATCCCAAGATGAACACAAAATTGTCCCGTCTAGCCGTCACAGTCGTCGTCTCTCAATTGAAAGGCCACACAATGGTAAACCAATTTCCAAGATAATATGCTCTCCCAGAATGAAATATGCGGGAACGTGGAGTAACGATGATAAATCTGCCATTTTGTGGTCGATAATCACTGGACAACATCATTTAAAATATGAAAATGAAATTTCAAGAACGAGTATTACCTTACCAAAAACTTTATCGGCTGTATCTGATAATATGCACATTGTGATAAAAACTAATTCTTATCATCTTAATTTTGGTAAACATATTAATTTCCAAGAATTAAGTTAACAATTATTTAACTAATAATCTCTTTTGTTTTATAATAGAAATGTTTGAAATGATGAATAAACAAAAACCATCACTTAGATTTCCAAACTCACGAAATGTCATTGATCGATCTGAATTCACTAGAAATGGTGACTTCGTAGCCGTTTCAAGTTTTCCGTCATATAGGGCTTTCATATTCACACCGACAACTCCTTCAGATTCAAATTCTGAAATCGAATGGATCCTTACATCAATGCTTGAACTATCTTACTTTAGTGACTCTTTCATAACTATATATGGAAATTTGATTTTATTTAACGATAAAACTTTTCAACTTACAAATTGGAACATCGAAACTCTAAAATTACAAACAAATTGTCCAATTGATTGGAGTTACGTACCTGATCTTGTTGAGGTTACCGAGGATGAAGAGTTATTGGGAATTTGTGCAAAAAATTATACCGAGGAGGATGATGATCCTGGGACATCAAGGATTTACATTTATTCCACAATGAATGGAATGAATTTGGCCACTTGTAAAAAAAATTTTTTTTTTTTAATCACAAAATCATGATTTTGAAAATAAAATAAAAACTCTGTATAACAAATGCTTATTTATTTTATAGATGATTATGATTCTTCGATTTCAATAGATAAAATATACTTTATAGCTTATGAAATTGGCGAACGTTTACTTGTTATATCACATAATACAGAAAATAATATTAAGAAGGATTTATTTGATCCTTATACTCTTGAAAATCCTGTTAATGCTGAAAATTTATTTGAAAATGGTGTTACGATTCAAAATCCTTATATTATAAAATTTAGTCAAATAATCGGTTTGATTGATGGTTCTATATCAATTTATAGGGAATTTATTCGTAATAATTGGGTTAATTATTTACGAGATCAACTTAATGATTATAATAATTTATTTACATTAAATGATAGAAAAGCAATGCATGAAATGATCAAAAAAGCAATGAATATTGAAAATTATGGTAGTAGGTACGATATTGATCATATTGAACAAGAAGAAACTTATCCAGGTCGCTTATTAAAATGGGAATTAGACTGTCAATTTCTAAAGTCATTTATACTCAAGGCATTTTATTTTAATCATGAAGGAAATGAATGGTTACCAGTACAAGGAAAATCTCAACGCAATATATTTCCTAATTTTCATTCAGAAATTCAGGATAGACCACAATACATTATTCAATGTAGAATACTTGATAATGATGATTTATTCATGATTACAACTTTTGGTGTACTTATCTGGACTATTATACCTGACAAAGGAATCAGATTACTCCATTATTGGGGAAATGAAGATCTTTATTATCAAGAATTGACTTACACAAAACTATCTTATAGTGATACATTTACAAAAAGAATTCTTCCACCACCAGAATTTGATATTATTATTAAATTTAAAGAGTTATCATTTGGTCCTGAAGGAAGTAAAGATGTGAGTTATTTTTTTAAAGAACTTATTGAAGATTACATTACCAATAAATTTTCTATAATATTTTATGGAAGTATTATTATGAATTCATTTGTAAAAATGAATGCTGATTTAATGATAGAAAAATTGTGTGAAAGTTGTTTTGAATTTAATTTTAAACCAAATAGTGATAGTAATAATATATCAACTTCAAATATTCAATTACTTAGTATAATTATTCAAATATTTCCTGAACTATTACAAAAAGATCCAAATTATTTAGAAGGTTTTTTATCACGAACTGCTTTCGTAATCCCTTTTATTGATCAATCACCATTAAGGGTTAGAGAGAAACCTTCTATATTTCATTCTTCACATCTTTATCAACATGGAACTTATAATTATTTATCAAAAACCTCAATCATTAATATTTTTATTTCGAGAATTTATGAACGTTGGAAACACTTTCAATATGATCAATATAAACATCGTTTTGATAATAATAATAAGAATTTTTCAATATATTCTTATATCGAAACTTTTATCACAATTCCATTTCAAAATTGGTATGATTATTATAATTTTGATAATAATATTACTATTAAGTTATTACTTCCTTTACCAAAATTTATATCATACCCTGAGAGCTATAATACATGGAGTGAACTATGGAATCCTCTTCCAAGTAATTTTATAAAATCAATCGATGGTGAATTATATAAATATTGGAATTGTGAAGCTTTGCTCAATTTTAAATGGAATACTTATGGTAGGAAATATTATTTGACTATTTGGTTATTTTATATCATTCTTTTGGGCTGTTTTACGATGGCTGCTACTAAGTCAAATGAGATTTCCTTGAATTCTCTAACGTCATTGTTGCAAGCGACTTTTATATTTGGGATTTGGCATCTTATGATTGAATTTAGAAAATTTACTTACTCTCCTTTGAATTATATTATGGACTTTTGGAATTTATATGGTAACTTATTAAAACAACTATTTGCTCAATTTAAATCAATAAATTATATTAACAACCATATTAACTAATTTCATTTAATTAGATTTTTGTGTTGTCTTATTTCCGGTAATAACGTCCATTCTCTGGCTTCAAAATGGATCTGTTTCCACTTGGTTATTAGCTACCTCTAGTTTATTACTTGAATTAAAATTTATCTTGTTTTTTCGTATTATTGAACCCATCGGCATTTATATTGCCTTGATAATTAGTGTGGCAAAACGTATTTTAGTTTTTCTGATAATCATGGGTTTTATTATTTTAGCTTTTGCACATTCATTTCATTTATTATTGAGACCTACTTCTGATATCTCATCTGATGGACCGAGTTATAATGCTACTGGGATGAATGGGGTTGAAGAGAATGATCAGTCAGTCAATGCTGATAATAATAATAATATTTTTTCCACGTTTGGAGACGCAATTTTAGCCACCTATCTGATGCTCATTGGTAACTTTTTAAATTTTAATCCATATACTGTAAAGTTTAATTGCTTGATTTTTCATTTTAACCGACCAGGTTATAAAATCAAGAAATTAATTTGGGATTGTTTAAATAATTTCTTTATATATTAATATCCAATTTTTGTAACAGGGGACTCCACTTCAATATCACCATCTGCTCTACAATATAACACTTTTCTGACCTTTTTGGTGGTCGCTTTTTCATTTTTTACTATACTTTATTTATTAAATTTATTTATTGGAATTCTTAGTAAAATGATTAATGAAACCAATTATGAAGAATCATTTTTGATTCATAAAGCCAAGGTACTTTTTTTTTCCTTTAAGCCAGCTTATTATACAAATTTTATTATTATCATTCATTTATAATAATTGTAGGTTTTGGCTGAGATTGAGTTGTTTTATATGTTACCTCATCAAAGAAGAAAAAGGAATTGGTTTCCAGAGATCATGTAAATATATTCATAAAAATTTTCAATATTACAATAATTTTTTTAATTTTATTTTATACTGAAAATATTATTACTTTTCAATAGTTTTTATACAGTTCATGTTAACAAACTTCGAAATCTAGTACGAATAATTCAAAATGATAAATGGAATGGTTTTGAAAAGCCTTATTTATCTCCAGCAATTTTGAAAGTAATTAAAGTTGAATATGATAATTTTTCAAAAAATAAGCAAGTGGAAATTGAGATAGGTGAAATTAAAGAGTTGATTATGAATTTAAGAGATAATATTGTAGAAATAGATGAATGATGAATTAATTATGCAAAAAAATATCCTGCATTAAAATATTTTAAAATGTAAATTAATAGAAAAATATAAATATATAATTATAAAAGAATTATAAAAAATTTATAGACTTTGAGATTCAAAATATCAGGCGACTATTCTCCATTTCTACAAATATATTTCCGGATCCATACGATATTAACGCTTACTTTTAAAAATTCCTTCTGGCGAGGAAAAATGAATCCTTACAAATTTGGTCAAGTTAAATATAAAATCAATTACGTATCAAACTTTTCATACAATTTACTCTATCTTGACATACAAATCTAGACAATGTTTGTAGCTATTTAAAAAGTTCATTATAAAAAAAAAAGATTAATAAACAATATTTTTCTTTTTAAAAAGCAAAACAATGTTGCTATATAGGAAATGACCTGTACTTCGTTGATAATATTGAAATTTGACCTTTAAATTCTGATGGATTTTTGTTTTTGCGATTTAACATAAGGTAAATCGGACATTTTGGGGTAATATTTATAAACCCATGTTGGGTACAATCATTAAAAATACTCATGAATAATGGATAGTTAAAATTTTTCTTCCTAAAACTTTTTTTCAGAAGTAAAGTTAGATATTTTTTGCGTTCATTACGGACAGCTATTAATTTTTTGGAGATGTCAGAAAATATATGCGGATTGTCTTCTTTCCATTTTACTTCCAGCATACAAGAATTATTGTCCTTAATGTCAATAATACTATAAATGAAAAATGAAGCGATATAAGATCAAATTGAAAAAAAATCAAAAATAATCTATTTCAAGGAAAATGAAACGTACTTGCATATTATTTTCGAAGGAGAAATTTCATTTATATTATTGTCAACATTTTGACAATCATCAAGACTGTGAAAAAACATGCATGCTGAATTTTCTGGAGGGAAATGAATACCGGTAACCATTTTTGACTCGTGCATGTCGTAATTACTAGATTCCAAAGGACTTTCAATTACACATATTCCCAATTTACTAGAATGATTAAAAAATTGGTTGATGTCACATTTATATGATAGATGGTCATCTATTTTTTCTCTTGTCATCTCCTCACACTTCTTTTTGGTAATTTTAATGTCATGATTTCTTCGTTCAAATATAAACCTTTCTGGATAGCCAACAATAATCCAGCCAATATGTATTTTATAATGAAGTTTTTTTTTTCGGTCTTTTCCTCCTACCAATATAATGAATAACGAATGCTGGAGTATCTTTATCTATATATTCAATTCGTAAAGAATAGATGCAGTTATCTTTATTCATTATTGATGCGAATATTTGGCATTGAAGTGGATTCGAGGTAACGTCTTCAAGTTTTCCATTACTCCAATCTTCGATTACAATTGGAGTCAAATCTGAACTTAATAGGTTTGCATAACGAGTTATTGTTCCAACTGTTTTTAGAGAATTAATATGTTATTAGATATTAGATAAACGATATATTGATAGATCTTAAGACACATTAAATCAACATTACTCTTTGTAAATTAAAAAAAAAACTTACCTTTTAGAATTTGTTCGCCGAAAGCTTCCAATACCTGGCTTTTTAGATTACTATCGAGTAAATCAAATATTGGCTGTATCTTGTAAGAAATTATTTTCCAATATTTAGAATTATTAAATGAATTCCTCCATAATCTAATGGCCTCTGGATCATTATTAACAAAAAGGAGTTCATTTCCACCAATTATTGTTAACACTTCGTTCGATATATCTATTGTTCTTGAAGTGGTATAGCTTGTTTCATATCCACATTCAGTGTGAATTAATTCAAAGTCTCCAACAGTCTCAATACCGAAACAAGTAGAACCTTAATTCAATTATATTTGTTTGAATTTAATTAATTCGACATTACATACTGCTGTATAAATAAAGGAAATAACTGTTCACCATTTGCTTGCGTATGAATATTTTTAGATTTTTCAATGATCGCACCTCCAAAAACGACTTCGCTAGCATAGAAATGTCCATATTTTTTTGAAATTCTCTTAAGTTCTCTAATTTTTTCATCGCGTTGATGATCATTGTCTACCGCCGCCTTTACTTCTTCAACAAAATCATTATCTAATGTTATATTTGTCTCATCAAGAATTACCTTCGCTTTACTTATGATAACGCTTGAAAGTTTGGTAGTTTCATTACGAGATTCACTAGACTCATATGAAACATTAGAAAGTAAGGACAAATATGGCAGGTAAGACAAAGGTATGGATGGTGCTATTCCACCATTTAAAGTCATTTGCTCCCTAGATGATCTGATAAAGTTTTGTTCGCATTTAAATATTGCATTTCCAGAATAAAGACCTTTTTCTAATTCTGGTTTAATCTTTGTTATGTCAATCGTAAATGATTGGGATTTCGCTAATTTGACTCGATCTACCTCAAATGTAAATCCAATATCACACTGACTGATTAATTCATTCCATTCTTGATCATTTTCTTGAAGAACCTTTAGTTTAAGCTTTTCATCCTCTATCTGGGCTATGTTTATCCAATCAATAGAAGTTTCTAAGGATCTATCGATTTTTATATCACCATCGTAAAAAACAAGATTGGGTCCCATTTTAAGCAGTGCTCGAACCTGAATAAGTTTCTCTGTTATAGGTAGATATTCCATATATCTTTCAATATTATTGTTTGACTGTAAATATTTGCAAATAATAACATTTTCATAAGAATTTTCATCAACAGGATGAATAAACAATTCGTAAGAGTCATCGAGAATCTCCCTTAATCCATGACGTCTTTCTTCTGCTTCAGATATTAGACGCTCGCCTCTTACGAATTTAAAAGATATTGGTATTTTGGATTGTGTCGTAATATGTTCCTAGCATTAAGTAGGTTATCATCAAGACTTCCCAAGTCATAGTACATAGATAGACGATTGTCGATATTCACTTTAATATATAGTTCCCTCTTCAAATAAATTACATTACAATTTTGATCTATTATATCTGATATTTTTATTATAGAACTTTGTACGTCTACTAATTCAGCGCCAAGAAATTTAAAAAAAAATTTATACCTTGAATCATTAAAACTTGGTCCTAATGTTTCTATTATTATACTATGGGCATTGGAAAATGTTGAATTGATATTTAATGTCATTTCAACAGGAGAATCAGAATTAATTATCACTTTTACTTTAACGAAACTATCCATTGTGATTAATGTTCATATGTTAGTGTGGGAGAACGAAAAATTTGCAATGCATGATTTATATTGTACTTGGTAGTACCGTATGTATTTTGAGAAACATTACCGGTATATCAGATTACACGGCAGCGTAGAACCAATAGGATAGTCGTGTCACATAGTATCGACATTTATAGCTTGCCATAATGTTTTATTTATACTTATATTTATCTCATATTGGACTCAAAAAAAACTCTTTTATTGAGTGTTTCGTTTGTTTAACTAAATTTTGTGTAACAATTTATCCAAATCGATAGGTTATATATACGTACGTACGTACATACGTAATTTTTTTTTTACATTGTCTTGTTAATTTCATATTATACTAAGGATAAAAAACAGGTGCTAAACATGAACGTAAAACTAATAGTGAACAACAAACCATATGGCGAAATAACATTAGAAAGTTTAACTCTTAGTGAAGCCTATGATCAAATAATAAAACTTGACACTAATGATCCTAGATATAAGTTTTTCTTTATTTTAAATGATGAAGACGTTGGTAAGATAAAACTTGGCCCGAAAGACAAATTGCTTAATACCAATATAATGATATCTGATATTATCAGCAAAGAGAATGAACTTTATGTAGAACGAGAATTATTAATTACAATATATGATTATGATGGAAAAATGATTAAAACATTTTTCTCTATTAACAAACTTAACAGTAATTTGTCTGACATCCGTGGTGAATTAATTGATAAAAAAATTAGTTCACCAGATTTTAACTTTTTAAGAGAAGATTTGGAGAAAGAGAATCTTCAAGAAGTTCATTCAGAATGCGAAAAGTCTATTACTTTAGAAGAAATTCTTATAAATGGCGTGATGCGTGTTTCGTCTGGTAAAACATGTAAGCTTGTTTGATAATCAACATAATCAGCTATATAGCGTTTATTTATTTATTTTAAAATATTTATTTATTACAGCATCCAAATTTTCCTCTGGTGAAATATCAAGCACTTCATTGTCTAATTGCCTTACATTAGAGCCATGTTGTTCATCTTTATCCAATAATGATGAAATTGACTATGTGAAACAAAATATTCACAATTATAAATTGGATTATGGACTGAGCTTTATCAGAGAGGGTGTGAAACATGGAACTCGTCAATCATTTGACTTCATATAAATCTATCGAATGCTCAATACCGGAAAATTATGATAGTTTCATGGCAGAACTTTTAGCTACTAAAAGAATAAATGATTTTTTCGTTGTTAAGAATCAAATTGATATTTCCAACTCAGACAATTTACCATCAAAATTACAAACATTACTCAATTACGAGGACCAATATCTAAAGAAAGGAAACATTTGTTTCATTGTTGTAAATAAAAGAATTGAATTGCATGTGAGAAAAGAATTGATTACACCATCAAAAGAATTCAAGAACGCAGTAGATAGGGCCATTAAAGGAACGGATCCTTATTTAAAGTTGAAAAAAGTCTTTGCAATTTTTGGAAATTTCATTGCACAACGAGTTATATTAGGTCATAAGTTGTTCAATTATACTGAAGTAGATTGTGCTGAAATAGATAACATTAAAAAAAAACAAATAAAATGGACAACTATTGATAATTTCAGGAAAATTTCGAAAAATTTAGAGGCTATGATGATGTATATTGACAAAAATGACGATTTCCTAACTCCAAAAGGCAAAATTATTGGGCAAGATGAATTTAATTGTTGGGTTGAATCTTGCTATAAAGATTATGCTAATTTACAAGTTGTTAGTTATGGAGATTTAGTCGCAATTTATGAAATTTTTGAGGAACCCACTCGTGGCAGGATTAAATCTATTCTTAATGCTCATGAACATGATTATTCTTTGTTAAAAAGTTTGGGACCAATAGAAGAGGTTGACATGTTCAAAATTTATCATCCTTTGCCAAAAAGTATATATCCAGAATATCTGAAATTATCTGATAACAAACAAGAAATTCTCATGACCGATAGTGTGCAAGTTGATTCATCTGTAATATATTATCGTGTTAGGTTTAAAAATAAATTAAAAAGTAACGATTATCAGCTTTATGGAAGTGTTACATCAATATTTGGGGAGCAAATAAACGGAAAGATTATAAAGTTTAAAGCAACAAATGTCTTTGGTTTCACAGTAATAATCAAAAATATTGATAAAATGTAAGAAATAATCTTTATATTTGATTTGAAACAATGTTTAAGCTAATAATTTCTTTATTTAGAACAAATGATTCTAGAAAAATGATTATAAATTGGATGTTAGTTGGAAATCCAGAAATTATTAATATAGCTGAACCCGAAAATATTGATAAATTTAGTCACAAAAATTCACATATACAGAATTTCATTATTCTAAGAGTAGGCTCTCAAGAGGTTTCGCTAAATCAAGTGAATAATTGGGTTATTTCTCTGCCTACATTACCAAAGCTTCCGATAAATTCAATATTTGCTTATTCGTTCAAATACCCATCATCAAATAGCGATTCATCACTTTTATCATGCGCTAAATTTGATGGAAGTAACAATATTCAGATAAATATTACAAATTACACTGATTATAATGATGAATTGAAAGACAACTTTAAATACCAAATACATTGGTGTATTTATATTACCTCCATCCAAAAAGTCACAATTGGGCAGTTTATTTTTGAGGAAGATCTTGCTAAAGTAAATATTATAGTAAAATATAACAAACATACAATCGTCTTTATTATGACTTTATTATTAATGAAATTTGGTTCAGACTATTAGAATGATAAAGAACAAGCCCCCAGCAAAAGCATGTGCATCAAAGAAAGAAAAAGATAATTATGAAGCAATCTTGACAAAAAAGCATAAAGAAGAAATACCAGAAAATATCAAAGTAGGAATCACAAAAAATTTTTATCTCTTATTTGCGCGCAACTACGTTCTGGTGATGAATTCAAAGTGGTTGTTTTCATTAATGATAATTTATGCATTTTTTTTTTCTCAGCAAATTATGGCAGGTACTTCGAATGAATTGAATGAATCAATTAGCAATAGTATTGAAGCAGTAATTAAACGTATTAATAATGAAGGAAATGAAGTTATTAAAAAATATGAATATAATTTATTTAGCAATTTAATGTTAATTAGGAGTGGTCGCTTTGGTAATATTTGCAAAGCGACGTGGGAAAATTCTACGATTGTTCTTAAAAATATAACCATTGACACTAGTATAATCGATAGCGAAATAATTAATGAAATTAAAAATGCAATTAATACCAATAAAATCATTTCTTTTGATGATACTATTGTTGATAATAAATTCATCATTAGCAATGCGATTAAATTGTTCATTAATGAGGTATATATAATTTTATTATATGTTTAATTTTTTAGAGTATAGTTTGATAGTTTGATATAATCTATTTTTTTATTTTTTTCCTTGATGTTAGCTTTGGAGATTAGCTGTTGTGCAAAAACATAAACATCCAAATATTATCCAATTTTATGGAATCACTAATGGTATTTAAACATTTAAAACTTGATAATTATTGTTTAATAACAATATAATGCCTGTAAATATTTATTATTATTTTAACAGATCCCTTAAACAATCAATTTAACTTAATTTTACAATTTGCTGCGGATGGAAATTTACGCGATTATCTAAAAAGGAATAAAACATTGAAATGGACTGATAAATTACGTTATGCACATGATATAGCTAAAGGACTATCATTTTTACATGATAACAAAATTTTTCATAGAGATCTTGTAAGAACAACTTTATGTAAAATGTGTTTTTAATAATGTATGTTTAATAACTTTTTTTTTTTTGTTTATTAGCATTCAAAAAATATTTTAGTTCATAATCAACGAATGCTAATTGCCGATTTTGGATTATCGAAACACATGAATGAAGTAGAAATGTTTAAAGCTAGTGAAATGTTTGGATATTTAGAACCTCAATGCTTTATAAATCCTAAATATATATGTGACGAGAGATCTGACATCTATAGTCTTGGAGTAATCTTTTGGGAGATTTCTAGCGGTACGCCACCTTACTATTCCTTCGAAAATAGAATTGCAATTGTTGTTCATATTATCAAAGAAGGCAGGGAAACTCCCGTTGAGAACACACCAAATGATTATGTTAACCTTTATCAGCGTTGTTGGGATCAAGATCCTGAGAAACGCCCGGAAATTAAAATTGTTCTTAAAGAATTAAAAAATATGCGACTTTCTTTAATTGACGACCAAAAGACTTCCCATGAAAAATGGATTGAAAGTAAAATCATTGAAGGGAAAATTAATGAGTATAATATTGATGAATTTGAAGATTATAAACTGATCAGTAGTGGTGCTACAAGTAAAGTTTATAGAGCAAGATATAAAAGTACAAAAAATTTATGTGCATTGAAGTTTATTGAAAAAAATAATCATACTAACAAAGAACTTGTAAATGAGGTATGTAATATTTTAAAAGGTTATTAGGTAAATATTTTTGTTACATGCTAAAATTCTCAATTTTAACATACATTATGCAGCTATATCATATGCTTTCTATAGAATCTCATGAGAATATTATTAAATTTCATGGTATCTCATATGAAATAGATAGAAGGGATCCAAATGTAGTTGAATATGTACTTATTCTTGAGTATGCTGATAATGGAACTTTAAGAGACTATTTGCATCAAAATTCGACTAAAATCGAATGGGAATTAAAAGTTCAATTTGCAATTCAACTCGTTGAAGCCGTTAAATGGTTGCATGCTCATAATATTGTTCACGGTGATTTGGTAAATTTTATGATTAACTATGTTTCGTATAATTACTGTATAAGTTTAATAAAGTTTGATAAAATTTTGTTCCTTATCTTAAAGCATCCTAATAATATACTTATTCACCAAGAAACTTTAAAATTAGCTGACTTTGGATTATCACGACGTGTCATTGAATCTTCAATGTCTCAAACAACAAGTGAAGTTTTCGGAGTCATCCCCTATATTGATCCTCAATGTTTCATAAAGGAACAAAGCAAAAATGTAAAGTTTCGCAGATATAGAAAGAATAAGAAATCAGATATTTACAGCATTGGGGTAATTCTTTGGGAAATATCAACGGAAAAACAACCTTTTAAGAATTTAGATCCAGTAAGTCTACCAGCTAAGATAAGAGACGAAGGGTTACGAGAAAAACCAAATGCTGATACACCTCATGAATATGTTACGATTTATAAGAGCATGTTTATAATTATTTATAGTTTATAGTTTATTTTTATACCTTTTATTCATAAGTATTTGACTTTTTAGAATGTTGGGAAAGTTTGCAGGATAATCGACCATCAATCGAAGAAGTAGCTATGATGTTCGAAGACTTTATTATTGGAGACATCACGGAAAATGACAATTTTGATATTTTCGATATTTCAGGATTTGAAGAATTTATTACAAACGCTTTAGGAAAAATAAATTTCAATATTAAATTGGATGCCACAGCATTTGGTCAGGATGAAATGACTTGTTTTGTATATGATCTATATTCGAACTATTTAATGAAGGTAAATCAGTTAGGGATATAATAATCAATTACATATCTCAAAATAATAAATCAAATGAAGAAGTTTTTCAATGGTTATTAGAAAATAACACTCACCCAAGGAATAATTGCCTACTTGGATTATTTTATCGTTGGAACATTGGCACAGATGAAGATATCATAGAAATTCTTAATTTATTTGTTGCTGCTGCAAATAAAGGAGATGCCAATGCACAATATTTTGCTGGGAGGTGCTATGCAGAAGGTTTTGGCACTCATAAGAATAAGAAAAAGGCAATTGAATGGTACACTAAGGCAGCCGAAAATAAATGTGCAGCAGCGGAACATATGCTTGGAGAGTATTTTTATAAACTTAGAAGATATAACAAAGCATTTTATTATCTCAAAAGAGCAACTGAAAATGGAAATTACAAAGCATTGAATACCTTAGGATTATGTTATCAAAGAGGTCAAGGGACAAACATTAATGCGGTTGAAGGATTTAGATCATTTAAAAGGGCGGCATTATGGGGACTACCTACTTCACAATATGAACTTGGAAATTGTTACGAATACGGTATAGGAACAGAAATAAATTTGAAAGAAGCATTAATATGGTACCAAAAGGCTACAGATGCAAATCCTAATTATCTAATTCACGAGAAACGAGCCAAATTAAAATTTTAAGATAATTATTAATTCAAACCAAAAATTTTTCCCAAACCATTTTACAAGTATTTTATATTAGATGAATACCAAATTGATCTATCCTAATTTTATGAGACATCCAAAATTTTTATTTAGCATCACATAAAATTTGATTCTATAAAACCATTTAGGAACTGAATATTTAAATTCAAAATCAAGATTGCGAATGCCTTTGTATTTTTATTATAAATGGTATCTATTTTAGTGATGTTTTTATTATACATACAGTTACAGCTTAAAAAATGTCATTATATTCATTTTTTTAGAGTTAATCTCATTAAATAATCTCTTTCATCATAACAATTATGTACACGTTTTTTATATTCAAGATGAATGTTTCAAAAAGAAATCTTTATTTTTCTTTGTATTATTACTGTTTTAAAATTTTGAATCCCTCTAAAAATTATCATCAAAAAAAAAAAAAAGATCTCTGATTTCTTAAAACTACTCCGATATCGCAATATGAAATTATCATATTGGAGTGGATTTAAGAAATCGAAAATCACTAGAAATCAACTAACAACCAGTGTTGAAAATTCAGCATAAAATTGCACATTAACAGATTTTGATGTGCTATAGTGCACATAAAATTTTTTAAATATGTGCACAAAATATTTATTAAATAACAGCAAGCAATGTTAAAATATTATTATTATTAATCATCTAATTATGCAAACATAATCTAATTCATTAACTTTTATCATAATGTTAATGATGATAAGTACGAAGTGCCCAATGATTATAAGCTTTTTTCGAAATAAAAAGAATCTAAAGAAGGACAATTCATAACAACCATAAGATGATTATTAAGAGTCTCTATTGAGATTTGATTTATAATATGTTTTAATTAACTTTTGCTAAGAAAATACTCTTTCAATATCTGCATTTGAACTGGAAAATAAGCAAATTGCTACTAATTGGAAATATTCGGATAGTCAATTTTAAATAAAGTATGAGTAAAAATTTGTTCCCAGATTTCAAGAAAAGTAAAAGTTCGATAATTCTTCAAGAATAATTTTACTAAACTACTTCCTTGTATCAGACATCTTTATTTAAAATAGCTTTAAATATTTTGTTGGCTTTGTTTTTGATGTTCCGTAAAATTCTCCAAGCAAATTGATTTCCTTTTTATTATAATGAACTAGATCTCGATCTTGTTTTGGTAATTTTTTATGATCAAATATTAGTATAGAAGAATATAGATTTGAGATAGGAAATCTTTTTTTAAACTTTTAATTACTGTATTTTCAAAATCTGGTATAAAAGTAATAACTACGGTGTACCATAGGTACACAAAGTGACATAATTTGTGTTTTATTGTTTTAGCGTTTTAGTGTTTTAGTGTTTTAGTGCTAAAATTATTACTATAAAAGGAAATTATTACCTAATTTGGAAATAAAATTTTGTAATTTTGTGATTTTGTGATTTTGCGATTTTGTGATTACTATATAAGGAAATCATTACCAAATTTGGAAATAAAATTTTGATTTTGTGATTTTGCGATTTTGCAATTTTGTGATTACTACAAAAGGAAATTATTACATAATTAGGAAATAAAATTTTGTGATTTTGTGATTTTATAATTTTGCAATTTTGCGATTTTGTGATTTTGTAATTTTGTGATTTTGTAATTTTGCAATTTTGCGATTTTGTAATTTTGTTATTTTGTGATTTTGCAATTTTGCAATTTTGCAATTTTGTGATTTGGCGATTTTATGATTTTGTGATTTTGTTGCAATTTTGTAATTTGGCGATTTTGTGATTTTGTGATTTTGCAATTTTGTGATTTTGCAATTTTTTAATTTTGTAATTTTGTGATTTTTGTAATTTTGCTAATTTTGTAATTTTGCAATTTTGTGATTTTATAATTTTGTGATTTCATGATTTTGTGATTTTGTGATTTTGTGATTTTTGTATTTTGCAATTTTGCGATTTTGTGATTTTTTGATTTTGTGATTTGGTAATTTTTGTAATTTTATAATTTTGTAATTTTTTGATTTTGTGATTTAGTAATTTATAATTTTATAATTGGTAATTTTGTAATTTTATGATTTTGTAATTTTGTGATTTTGTAATTTTGGGATTTTGTGATTTTGTGATTTTTTGATTTTGTGATTTTGTAATAAGTATTATTCAAATTCAGATTGGAATAATTATTTTTCAAAAGAAATTATTTTAGAATTAAATATAATTATTTCAAAAATTTTATTGAATTTAGAACAAAAAGAAATTAATATTGTAAATTCTAAAAAAATTTATAATATTTTAAAAAATTTTAGATATCAAAATTATAATTAATTACTAAATTCAAAAATTATTAAATTATAATTTTAGATTATATTAACTATCTATATAACAGTTTTTTGAATTTTATAATTAATTTTTTTGTAAAATTTTTATAGCTTGTTACTAAAATTTATATAATAGTTTATAATAAATTTTAAAATTTTAAATCTATAATATAGATAATTTTATTATTTAAGTATTTGTTATATAATAATTAACTATATAAATATTAAAAATAATTTATAATATAGTTTTATATAAATTTTTATATAAAACTATATATTATAAATAATATATGATCTTGAACAATCTATATAAGGTCATGATTAAAAAAGTGCTAATATAGGCCCTTTTTTAAAAACTTTATATTGTATTTGAAAGTAGGTATCGAGTAAAAAGAGTTATATTTGAAAACAGCTAACTGAATAGGTTATATTTAAAAAATACTAATAGAAGAAGTTTTATAAATCTTATATTTAAATGTGTCTTTGTTAGTATTTATTTGTATTGTTGTAGCTTTTTATAATTTTTGAATTACTTTTTAATAAGATTAATAATTGTCATGGCTGAAGCGGGAAATAGCTGAAGCTGGAAATTTTAAATATTTTAATATGAAATTTACAAAAAATTTTGGAATGCATTTTGTACAAATTTTTTTATAGTTAGATTAGAATTTAGGGTTAGGGTTTATAATAAAAGAGTATAGTTAAATTTTATCAGGGCTTATAGTTTTAAATTGAGACCTCTAATTTCTAGCTTCAGCCATTTCCAGCTTTAGCCGCGACAATAATTTATAAAAAAATATACTTTATATAACTATATAGTTTTTTTTATAGACAAGATAATTAAATTTTATTGAAATATAGTAGAGTTAGTTAATTAAATATTAAAATAGCTGCATTATATAGTAGTACTAAAATTACAAAATTACAAAAATTACAAAATCTCAAAATTACTAAATTTTATTGAGATTTAGTAGAGTTAGTTAATTAAATATTAAAATAGTTGCATTATATAGTAGTACTAAAATTACAAAATTACAAAATAACAAAAATTACAAAATCACAAAATCACAAAATTACAAAATTGCAAAATTCAGAACTACAATTACAAAATTAAATTCACAAAAATCACAAAATTACTGCAAAATTACAAAATTATAAAATTACAAAATTACATAATTACAATATTATAAAATTATGAAATTGCAAAATTACAAAATCACAAAATCACAAAATTACTAAAATTACCAAATTACAAAATTACAAAATCATAAAATTACAAAAATTACCAAATCACAAAATCAAAAAATCACAAAATTACAAAATTACAAAATTACAAAATTACAAAATCATAAAATTACAAAATTACCAATTATAAAATTACAAATTACCAAATCACAAAATCACAAAATTACAAAATCATAAAATTACAAAAATTACCAAATCACAAAATCAAAAAATCACAAAATTACAAAATTACAAAATTACAAAATTACAAAATCATAAAATTACAAAATTACCAATTATAAAATTACAAATTACCAAATCACAAAATCACAAAATTACAAAATCATAAAATTACAAAAATTACCAAATCACAAAATCAAAAAATCACAAAATTACAAAATTACAAAATTACAAAATTACAAAATCATAAAATTACAAAATTACCAATTATAAAATTACAAATTACCAAATCACAAAATCACAAAATTACAAAATCATAAAATTACAAAAATTACCAAATCACAAAATCAAAAAATCACAAAATCAAAAAATCACAAAATCAAAAAATCACAAAATCACAAAATCACAAAATTACAAAATTATAAAATCACAAAATCACAAAATTGCAAAAATCACAAAAATCACAAAATCACAAAATTACAAAATCATAAAATCACAAAATCATAAAATCACTAATTGCAAAATTACAAAATCAAAAAATTGCAAAATTACAAAAATCGCAAAATTACAAAATTAAAAAATCACAAAATCATAAAATCACAAAATTGCAAAATCACAAAATTGCAAAATCACAAAATCACAATATCATAAAATCGCAAAATCACAAAATTGCAAAATTATAAAATTGCAAAATCATAAAATCACAAAATCATAAAATTGCCAAATCACAAAATTGCAAAATTGCAAAATCATGAAATGCAAAATCACAAAATTGCAAAATCACAAAATTGCAAAATCACAAAATTGCAAAATCACAAAATTACAAAACCATAAAATCTCCAAATTACAAAATTGCAAAATCACAAAATTGCAAAATCACAAAATCACAAAATCATAAAATCGCCAAATCACAAAATTGCAAATTTGCAAAATTGCAAAATCACAAAATCACAAAATCACAAAATTGCAAATTACAAAATCACAAAATTACAAAATCACAAAATCGCAAAATTGCAAAATTATAAAATCACAAAATCACAAAATTTTATTTCCAAATTAGGTAATAATTTCCTTTTATAGTAATCACAAAATTGCAAAATCGCAAAATCACAAAATCACAAAATTTTATTTTCAAATTTGGTAATAATTTTCTTATATAGTAATCACAAAATCGCAAAATCACAAAATCACAAAATTACACAATTTTATTTCCAAATTGGGTAATAATTTCCTTTTATAGTAATAATTTTAGCACTAAAACACTAAAAACATTAAACCACTAAAACGCTAAAACAATACAAACACAAATTATGTCACTTTGTGTACCTATGGTACACCGTAAATAACATCTAATAGAAGATCAATATAAAACATTTCAATTTCAATAAATTGTGTTTGAATTGGCTCAATAGTTATATTAATATGATCTTAAATTCAGAAAATGTAATATAATTTGATTGAAATATTTAAATTAGTTTTTTAAGAATATAAAAAAATTTGCTAGGAATTTTGTTGCAAAAATAAAATTCTCATCCATTCATGAAAGTTTATCTAAAACTTCTTTTCTTACTAGCATTTTAAAAAGAGCTTCTATAATTGAATCAATAATTTGGTAAAAATTCTTAATCGCATTAAAAAATGAAACCAACATGTTTTAATAATATTAAGTATAGCTAATTCTGGATTATCTAAATAATTTTGAAATATGGGTATGGGCAGGGTTGGCAATGGACTATGATGGTCTCTGAAAAAGATTCAATAGACATTGTCTATTGGTATCTGCTAAGCCACTTTTTGGTCCATTGGCCAACCCTGGGTACGGGACTATGTAGATTTTATAAATAAAAATTAAGTATAGCTAATTCTGGATCATCTAAATAATTTTGAAATATGGGTTTTTGCCTTGAAAATGATCTTACTGACTATGTAAACTTTATAAATAAAAATTAAAATTTCTAGCCATTTAGTAATTTGAATTAAATAAATTTTTTTATTTTGTAAAGTTTAGAAAGTTTTACAAAATAAAAAAAATTTTATTTGAATGGATTACTTGATGGCTAGAAATTTTAATTTTTAATCATAAAATCTGCATAGTCCTTAAGTGATCAAATAGTAAAATTTTATATAAAATAGGATTTTTAATAATTTTATTAATAAATTACACAAAATGCTACAATTTTCTAAATTTTACTAATTGATTTATACTTCTTACACTAAATAAACTTGTTTAGTATCAAAAAACATATATGTATATTCAAATTCAAACTAGCTTGCAAACTTTGGACCAGCCCGGACCAAATAGTTGAGTTTAAGCTTAGTATAAAGTTTAAAATAATAAAATTTAAAGTTTGAATCTGGTCTGGACCAGACCAAACCCAAACCCAAATCTAGGAGTACTAGTTTATATAAATGCTAGACTAAACCTAAACATGTTCTTACAAACTAAACCTAAACTAAACCTGAACCAGCTCTAAAAGTTTAGTACTAAACTATATCTGAACATGGTTTAAAATGTTTAAGTTCAGGTTCAATATTGAACCTGAACCTGAACTTGATCTAAATTCAGTTTAGTTTAGGTTCATAGGAATACTAGATATTTTTGAAAATAAGCTACTCCAAAATAAGCTACTCTCTAATTTTTTTTAAAAATCTCAAAAAATTTGTTAGCAGTTGCTATATATAAAGTCTAAATTTTGCTAATTAAATCTAAAAAGTTCTATTAAGTAAATGTGTTCAGGACATCAAAATACACTTATAGTAAAAATTTGGTATTATTTGGATAACTTTTTATTCATATATTTTTCAATTTCTTAAAAAATTCAACAATTTAAAAATAAGCTACTTCTACATTTTTTTGTATAATTTTTTGTCCAAAAAAGATGACTTATTTTCAGAAATATACAGAACTAAGTTAATTTGATAAAGAAAAGTAGATATTTGGGTGAATAGCATAGTAGTTATACTCTGAAATCACAAATTACAAGATTGCTATTGGCCAGTGCGAAAAGATAGATATCTCAATATTTTAATTAAAAAGTACTACTAATAAAAGTTTTTAAATTATTAATAATATAATTAAAAAATTTTTACAATTGAATAACTATGGTATTAATGATTATTTTGCTTAATTATATTATTTATATTTCTTTTATATAAAAATAGATGAAAGCTAACTTTTTATATAAAAAAAATTACAAAAAAATTGTTTTTAAAAAATTATATTTTAATTAATATTTTAATGAATTTGAAAGTTTAAAGCTTGCTACAACGCATGACTAGCTATAGATTCAAAAAAACTATATTTAAAATTTCATAAAAAAATAATCTCTAGATAAAAAGTTATTAAATATTAAAGTTGATGTATTTGTATTAAAAATCATTAATTTACTATATGTATTATATATATTTAATAGTAAAACTAAGTTTAAAAATAACTATTAGTAAATTTTTTTTATATTTTATATAAACAAATATTTAAATTTTAAAATAATCTTTTTTATTATCTAATAAAATAAAGTTAAATTAAAAAACTTAAATTTTATAAAAAAAAATTTTTATTACTATATCACGATCAAATTTATCATTTTTAAATATACTAAAAAGTTATTGCTAAAAATTTTTTTGATTTTTTATATAAAATAATTAATTAAATTATATTAACCCCTTTTCTATCTGCTAAAATAATTTTTTAAATTAAAAAAAATTACATTTTATTACTAAAAAAATTACTATTAATTTTTATTTGAGGTATCTATCTATCTTTTTGTACTGGCCTATATTTGAATATATCTAGTAGTAAATAGCAAAATATACTAGTTAATTATACTAATTTAAAGACTAAAATACTATAAAAAATAAGAACCCAGAATATCAATTGATAGATCTAAAAATATTAAATAGGTAGTTGTTTGGTAGTTCAAAACTTATAGTATTGTACTTGATAGCTAAAACCTTGATTTGAATATACAAAATTACAAGATATAATAGAACCCAAGACATCTAGTATAGGGGTAATACTTTACTAAAATTTAGAAAATAAAAACTATTTTTTGCAATTATCTTAGAATTTAGTAGACCAATTTGAATGAACTTTTTTTTAAAATAAAGCTCTTAATAAGATATATCTGACAAAAAAAAACTTATTCAATTCTAATTAGATTGCTAATATTTATTATTTAATATCTATTTACTTTGAGGCTTACACCCTACCTTTAGGTAATATATTAGTTAAATTTAATTAGCTAAAATTTTTTATTTAAGATAAGATTTGGCCCAACCCCATCTTCTAAAATATTATCTAATAAATGTTAGTACCCTTACTAGATCAAAATTTATTTAAGTAAATATAGTTTTGTTATTTTTAGCAAATTAGATGAAATTGGCCAAAATCTAGTTATGAACTATATAAGGGTTCTGACATAATAAAAGGCTAAAATCTAATATGCAAAATACTTCATGAACTATAGTGCTATTTTATTGATGTATAGCATTAGACCAATAAGTTTTTTTGTACCAATAATGCCAGATGGTCCTTACTAGGAGCTATAAATTGGTGTAGTATTATTATAGAACAGCTTTGGACAATAGGTTGACAATTTATTAAAGCAAAATTATTTAAAATTTATTAAGATCACCTACTTTAATTTTTAATTTAAATGTAGTTTGCACCTAAAAAAAATATATAATTATATATTTTTTATACAAATTTATTAATTATAAAGTCTGAACTAAACAATTTTGAACATTTGGATATTTTGGATATAAACAAGATCAAAAAAGGCTTTGGATAGCCAAAATATACAACACTAGATTGGAGTGCATACTAGATACTTGGATGGTTGAAATAGACAAGCTGAGTAGTAGCTAAAAATATTTGAAGTTAATAATATAGTAATACATAGATGAATAGCTTAGCATGCTAGTTTAAGATATAGATAGTCTTTCTTCTTTATAATTATGCTGTTTGTATCAAAAAAATTGCTGATTATAAAAGAGTATAATTATAGAAGTTTTTTTATAAGTTTTTTAATAAATCGTCTCAAAAATTGAAGTGATTGTATAGGAGTTGTAATTATATAGAAGGTGATTATAAAGGAGGGCTATATAAAAAAATATTTTAAAAGTATTATTAATTTTAAAGCAAACTTGTTTACTAAAGATCTTACTACAAAAAAAAACTTATTTTGTTTTAGAAATTTTTATATATAATAGATAAACAACAAATAAATTAAAAAAATACTATAGCTAATCCTATAATTATTTTTCTGTTTTTGTAATTATGTTAATTGTATATTGAATAAAAGATATAGTTTAGTCAATTTGGCTAAAGTTAAATATTATATGTGATAATTAGTTTAGTAATTAATCTGAAAAAAGCAACTATTATAGTCAATCTCCATAAATGCAATTTGTGCGACAAGCCTACAACATGCATTTAGGGAGGTTTGTATTTAGAGAGAGCCAATTAAATTTCAATTCAAAAATTAGATCATTAAGCTTGTATAATTTCTACCAAAAACTGTATAACCTATTTAAAACTAAAATTTGATTGGCTACGTGCATTTAGAGAGGTTAGTGTAATATGAAATATTATTTAAAAGAACATGCATTTACAGAATATAGAACATGCAATTAACACTAATAACATCTTACAGAAAAGAAAAAAATGTACATTTAGAAAGGTATTGTATTTATGGAAGTTGCATTTATAGGGGTTGCATTTATGGAGGTTCAACTGTATATGCATTTGTATTTTTTATATAATAGATACTTGTATAATAGTAAATTTGCAAATTTTTATATTCTTTTCTTTAATTTTAAGTATTTTGAAATTTACAAAGCCAATTTTAATGCTCTAACTACTATTAACATTAGAAGAATCTTCTATATACCTTTAATTAGAACATAAGAAATTTTATTTAGTATAATAGAGCCTTTTTAATATTTAAAGAATTATTTTAACTAATTATATGGGCATTATTTTATAGCGACCCATTGCCATGGCGACCCGTGATCAGCCATTCAAAAGCGATCACATGGTTAGCTTTTTTTATTAAAAAAAAACTTTGCAAAACTTTGTGAACCTTTGCGAACCTTTGTGAAACAAAAAAAAACTCTGAAACTTTGCAAAACTTTATGAAACTTTGCAAAACTTTGCAAAACTTTGCAAAACGAAAAAAAATTTACGAACTTCATTGCACGATGAAGTGATGAACACCATTTTTTATTATTTTAAAAAAAAAACTTCATGAAATACATGTAATATAAAAAAACAAAACTTGCGAACCTTTATGAAACCTTGCAAAAACTTTACGAAACAAAAAAAAATTTTACAAATATCAATACACAATGAAGTGATAAAATCTCATTTTTTATTATTTAAAAAAAAAACTTTGTGAAATAAAATAATAATAATAATAAAAAAAAAACTTTGTGAAGCTTTGCAAAACTTTGTGAAAACTTTGCAAAACAAAAAAAAATTTATACATAATTGCACAATAAGCATTATTGCGTAACAAAATGACGAAGCCACCAAAACCACTAATCTATCCACACCAAAACCACCAATCCACTATGACAAAGGATGGCGAAAGAAACAGCCTATCTACTGTGACAAAGACAGCGAAAGCAGAAGGTGAAAACAACGAATAATCCTTGAAAGAACTACTAAAAATGACAAGTTTACCGAAAGAACTCATAAAAGACAAGAGACAAACACACCAAAAAAAGACAAATTAACTGGAAAAGTTTACTGGAAAATTAAACAAAAAATGATGAAGAACTTAACCGAAAAATAACGAAAAATCAATGCAGAAACAGATGAACTTATCGAAAGAACCCATTAAAAAGTAACAAATTTACTGAAAAAATCTACCAAAAAAAAACTAACAACGAAAAGCTTACGGTACTGGAAAATTCACCAAAAATGATGAAGATTTACTAGAAGAACCCACGAAGAACAACACCAAAAAATGATGAACTTGCTAAAAGACCCACCAAAAAATGAGAAAACCCACCAAAAATAACGACAAACTTGCTGGAAGAATCTACTAAAACCAATGAAAACCTATTAACTCTATGAAAAACCCAACGCAGAACTTGGTGAAAGAACTTGAAAAAAACCTACTGAATCACACAATCTAAGCACGACCAACTTCATGAGGCTTCAACTATGACACCAACTATGACACCAATGATAGCACCAATGAAAGCACTGTGACAGCTCCTGCGAAGACTTCACAATGACTCAAAATAACTATTAAAAAATATTGCGTTAATAAAAAACAAAAAAAAATAAAATATTAATAAAATAAAATAGAAATAAAAAAAACAGATCATCTATATGATCGCCAATCTAAAAAATGATTAGTCAATCATATAGGGTCGCCATAGTGATGGGTCGCTATCTATAATTTTCCTAATTATATTATCACTTGGATATATCAGTTACTTGATTTAAAAAATATAGTAAGAAATTAATTAACTTTAAAGAACCCATTTTTTTAAACTACTTGGAATTAAAAATTAAAATATTAAACTAGATTATTAAATACTACTAAATACTATATATATTTAAAATTTAATAAAGATTTATATGTATATTTTTAAATAAATTTAATTAAAATATAATTAAAATAACCAGTAGTGATAATTACTACTAGTTACACAGCAGTATAAAAAGATCAGCTATTCTTTTTTTTTGTTTCTTTTTTTCTTTCTTTCTTTTTCTTTAAAGTCCTATGTTTATACTAGTGATGCTACTGAAATTGATTTTTGAAAAAGGCCTATTTCGTCTTCATTAGAGAAAATTAAAATTTTTTATAAGGAAGAGCAAATAAAATTTATATAGATATGTTCTTTATAATTTCATCTATTCAAAAAAAGTATCAAATAATTTTGTTTTTCAAGTAAAATAGGTCAAAAACAATTTCGTCTTCAAATTTTAATTTCGGGTTTTAGAACCCAAAATGCTTTCGTCCTCATGTATAGTTTATAGGGTTTTATAATTTATTGCACCTGCAATACATTGCACCCCTTCTATTAATTAAAAAGTTTCCCTATGAAACCACCCTTGGAGTTCTAATAAAAAATACTCTGCATGAAATTTTGGCATAAACTATACCCCTGCTCCATCCCAGACCTTAACCCTAACCTAATATTAATTAAATTTTATTTTTTGCTTTGATAAAAATTTCTTTAATTGTTTGTTACACAAAATTGATGATCCATATAGTTATAATAGGGTGCAATATATTGCACTGTGCAATAAATTATAAATCCCTAGTTTATACCCCCAGATTTATTATTCATACCCCTACAAATTTAACATTTTTTAAAATTGAGCAAAAATATTTTAGTAACTGCCAGATCAAATTTAGTAAACTTTTTTTTTAAATTCTATAGATTCATAGAATTTAAATAAAAAAAAGTTTATTGAATTTGGTCTAGTAGTTGCTGAGATATCTTTGCTCAAAGTTTGAAAAAAATCAAAACGTCTATCAAAACAAACTATACAAAATTTATTTTTAAATTTGAGCAAAGATATTTTTGCAACTACTAAACCAAATTTAATGAACTTTTTTTGTTTGAATTCTATAAATCTATAGAATTAAAATGAAAAAAATTTATGGAATTTAACTTGAGTTATCTTCACTCAAATTTTTAAAAAAATTCAAACAGTCTATCAAAACAGAAGCTGCGCCAAAATTTTTTCCAAACTTTAAATGAAGATATCTTAGCAACTACCAAGTCAAATTCAATAAATTTTTTTATTTGGTTTCTTTGAATTCATAGAATTCAAATAAAAAAATTTATTGAATTTGACTTGGTAATTGCTAAGATATCTTTATTTAAAGTTTGAAAAAAATTTTGGTACAGCTTCTGTTTTGATAGACATTTCAAATTTTTTTTAAAATTTGAGTGAAGATAACTCTATAACTTTTAAATTAAATTTTATAAATTTTTTTTATTTTAATTCTATTGATTCATAGAATTCAAACAAAAAAAGTTTATTAAATTTGGTTTAGTATTTGCAGAAATATCTTTGCTCAAAGTATAAAGTAAATTTTGTATAGTTTTTTTTTGATAGATAGTTTGATTTTTTTCAAATTTTGAGCAAAGATATCTTAGCAACTACTGGACCAAATTCAATAAACTTTTTTTTATTTGAATTCTATAGATCTATAGAATGTAAAAGAAAAAGTTTACTAAGTTTGATCTGATAGTTACTAAGGAGTATGAATAATAGATATGGGGGTATAAAAATAGGACCCTTTTTTTATTGTTTTTTTTATTACTGTATTTACAGTTGTAATACAGTTTGTATTATTTATTTTGGTGTTTTTCTTTCATGTCTAGTATTTAATTTAGTAATTCTTGTAATGCTGTTTTTTTTGTTATAAATATTGCTATATATCTTTTTTTTCATTATTGGAGTCATAAAATTTGGTACTTCTTTAGACACAGGTTAGTTATTTTTATGCATATAGCTAAGTATTTTGTTTCTTTTGTTTTTAGTTTCATTTTTTGTATTAATGCAGTACTAACTCTTCTTTTTGGATATTGAATTGTTTACCATCATTTATGTTTTCCATTCTGCTGCTATTAATTGGAAAGCTTTTATGGTTAGTGTTGAGTTTTGTTGTATTATATTGGTACTTTTTTTGTCATTTTGTCATTTTTTAGCATAATTATAAAGATAAGTATTCTATTTTTTTGTTGTTCTGTATTAGTTTGTGTACATGCTAACTAACTCTTCTTTTCTGTAACAAGATTATTTGCTGTAGGTAGCTGTCACATATCATTTTTTTTAATGCTTTTTTCAAAGTCTTTGTTTGTCATATGCTGTTAAGATATTGTGATTTAGTTAGGATTATAGTTAGGGTTTGAATATAGTTGATTGTACTAGGCATCTAGAAAAATAGAATAACGCAAAGGTGATAGCCATAGTGAGCGACTATAGAGTTTGCTTTATTTACTCTTGTAGGTGTTGCTGAGTGTAATCAAAGTGTGATGTATTTATTTTCTAGAAATTTTTAATAAAATGTATATTTTAGTTGTATTACATAAAAATAATGTAAAAAAGTATGCAGCAATAATTGCATAATGAATGCATTGTATAAATATTTATTAAAATAAATTAAATTTTTTGGTTATACAAAAGGGTAATGACAGTCACCACCAATATTTAAAATTTGATGTTCTTATGCTCTCATGAGAACACTAAATTTTTTTAAGAACATTAAAATGTTCTCTTATTTGAGAACATTTTGTACTGATAAAATGTTCTCAAAATATTTTTAGTTTTAGTTTTTTTTACATATTTGAAGAAAAGATTCATAGTTGCAAAAAGTTAAATAAGTAGATTACATGATCAATTCAACCAATTTAAATGTTCTAAGTACTATTAAAATCAGAAAGCCTTTGTTTATAACTTTACTTAAAAGTCCAAGATAGGTTTATACAATAAAAATATATGCATATTTAAAAAATAAAATTTATATAATGAGAACATTAAAAATTTTTTGAGAACATTAATACTCTAAATTTAGTTCATTTGAGAATATAATTTTGAATTTGAATTTTAAACACTGGTTACCACTGGTTATAGTTAGTAATATTCAATTTAATTTAAATAATTTTTTTGTATAAATTTATATATATATATAGAATTATGTAAGTCAACACATCTAATTTATAAGTAATAGCACTGTGATTAATATAGTTAACTAAACAATGCTAACTAGTGATACAAATTAAAAAAAATTAACAACTAATTGAAACCAACTTAATTAATTAGTCGATTAATTGACTAGTTACAAGATTATAAGTGATTTTTATATAAAGATTACCTAGATTTACTATAAATTATAATTTATCATTAAATTTGGTTTGTTAATAAGTTTAGTATATAATTGCAATAATACAATTATTGTAATAATTACATATATTATGCTTAGAGATGGGAAAAATGCGCATTTTATAATAAATGCACATGAATACACATTAATGGCATGATATATAAAATGTGCATACTGCATGATAAAAAATTTTTTTAATTTTTATCTTTATTATTGAAATATATCTAACTAAAGATACTACATATTGATTCTTAATCGGATTTTGCCTATATATATAAATTTTTACAAATTTGCTAATTGTAAACCTAGTAACGGCTGAAGCTGGAATTTTTAATTATTTTAATATGAAATTTCAAAAAATTTTCAGGTCTTTTGTTAGGGGACTTCATCATTGCTTATCTTATATAATTTGACACCTGACCCATGGCTCTGCCATGGGAGCTTTGTATAGAACTTTAGAATCTTAGTTAAAATCTGTAAATTCGCATTATGAAATATTCATAAATATGCTGAGTTAGTTTGCATTGAATCATAATAAAAAAATTCTGTTACTGAACATACTATTCTATCAACTACAGTACATGGTCAAGATTGAGTTAGTTTGCATTAAAATTATGTTATTACAAAATTCTGCCACAGAATTCACACTCTATTTCAGTATGGTTGAGCTAGTTTTTATTAGAATTATTGTGATTTTTATCATGAGTTTTTATGAAAAATTCTATTACAAAATTTGTTCGCTATACCAGTAATTACAATATATAGTGGGTTAGTTTGAATCAGTATAAGCTAACTATTACAAAGCTCATAACTCCTTTTAAAATAAGTGTTACAAAGAGAAAACCTTGTATTGCTATATTACTTTTAGCTCATTGATCACCTTTTGAACATAACCGTAATTTTAGATCAAACACACAATGTTGATTTTTCGTTTTGCATTACATGGATTTCAAAATTCAGGACGGACGGATGGGGGGTTTTTTTTTAAATACAATCAGACCTCCCTATAGTCACTCCCCATATAGTCACACCTCTATTTAAGCACCCAATTTTGTGCAACGGACTCAAACATAGTAAAAAAACCTCATTATAGTCACAAATCGCTTATAATCACTATTACCATGAAAATTTGATTTTTTAACAATTTTATTAATAAAAAACCCTTATTATAGTCACCAATTTTTAACTAAATATGGATTATATAATCTGATTGGCCAATTTTCATATTCACGTATATTTAAAATTATTTATTAATTGATAATCCGCCTGCAACTGGAGAGTGATCCTATAGGCGAAATGTGGAGTGCTTCCATCTAATTTTTTTCCTTACTAAGTTAACGATACATGTCCACTAATTAAAAGTTGTAGAGCCCGTCGAGACGCATCTAATGGTGGTTAGATCATCCAAATCGGCCCAGTGGATGGCGAGTTATCGTCGAAAAACGATTGGCCGACTATATAAAAATCCGTGACGGAGATTACATATGAAAATCACTATAGGCGAAATGTGGAGTGCTTCCATCTAAAACGTTTTTTTTCTTACTAAGTTAACGATACATGCCCACTAATTGAAAGTTGTAGAGCTCGTCGAGACGCATCTAACGGTGGTTAGATCATCCAAATCGACCCAGTGGATGGTGAGATATCGTTGTAAAACGATTGGCCGACTATATAAAATCTCTTATGTAAACAAATATTGTTTACATAGAGATTTTATATAGTCGGCCAATCGTTTTACAACGATATCTCGCCATCCACTGGGCCGATTTGAATAATCTAACCACCGTTAGATGCGTCTCGACGAGCTCTACAACGTTCAATTAGTGGGCATGTATCGTTAACTTAGTAAGAAAAAGTTTTAGATGGAAGCACGCCACATTTCGCCTATAGATGACCATAATGAGGTATTTTATTTATAGTCACACCTCTTCACAATCACCAAAATAGGGTGCGACGGACTTGGTGATTATAGAGAGGGACGACTGTAACTGCAAATAGAATAATATTCACATTTAAGGTTATTCGATGTTAATTTTTCATTTTGCACAACAAGGAATCAAAAAATTGGGCCGGCAGTCATATTTTTCCTGTTAGTCCTATCAGACAATTACGGGAAATTAAGGTCTCTATCGGATGATACCAGATGAAAATAGCAGGAAAAAATAATTGTCAAAAATCTAACAATTGCCACAATTGGGAACTAAAAAAAAAAAAAAATTTGAAAAAATTGAAAAAAATGGGATGACAAGTAATGAAACAGAGTCACTGAGAAAATTAGCTGATTATCAGATAATCTGGCAGCAAAAATTCCGACCAAAAATTCTAAAAATCAATCATTAAATATTTGGTTGAATGTAACTTTTTTGATATTCGCTAATATAAGTTATTACTATTTTTTTTATTAATCATATGTTTTATCTATAGCGGAGATTTGTCATGTTCTTGCACTTTTTCTTGCGCTTGCACTTATTCTTGAACTTGAGACCATTATACAAAATGTTTTCAAATTCGTGAATTTTTTTAGCCCAAAATAGTTTGTAAATATTAGGCAATCAAACAACAAAAGTAAATTTGGAAAATTCACGTTCACGATTTTGTGTTGTTTAAGGGTGTTAATAAGGGCATTAAAATGATATAATAATTACTTGAATGTTATAATACTTACTCGACCATGATAATAGTCATAATCATCTTACGTATTTCTGTTAGTTTTACTACATTTAGGCCATATTTTTCGGATACGGCCAATCAAAAATGTTAAAGCGAACAGACCCAGAGTTGAAGTATATAGATAGATTAGAATGTTAATTATACTTATTTTATATTAATTTTTCTATAAAATTTTGATGGGATAAAATGCGCATGATTCGGAAACATGCGCATGATTGAGGAATCATACGCACGCATGAAACCCATCTCTAATTATGCTACAGTATATATATTATTAGGCCTTGTAAATACAATTTTATTTTATTTATTTTATTGTCTAAAAACAAGATATCAAAAATCTGGTCTTCATGAGTCGCATTTAGAAAGATTTGACTACAGTATATTAATTATAAAAACAAAATTTTATAACCAAAAAGATTCATTATCAAAAAGAAAAGAAAAATTTATACTAAATTTTTAAATTATCTTTTTTGAATGCACTATACTGTATTTTCCATACACTTAAATTAAATTTTAAATATACAGTATGCTTAATTCTATAAATACGTTTTTATTGTTACAAAGTATGATATGTACACGTTATTTAAGTATAAATTAGAAATATATATATGAAAAATAAAAAATATATTCTCTGCTCTTAATTTTCAAATTAGACTTCCGAGTTTTCAACACCCAATTTAATATCGATACACGTGTATATTTTCTAAATTTTACGGCTAATCCTAAAATTTATTATTATTATTTATTTTTTTTTTTTATAAAAAAATTCTATAATATAAACGTGACATCTAATTCGAATTTTGATTAACTTATTTTTACAATATCAGGTAATCTATAAAAATCAACTAATCACGATGAGAGCCCAACAGATGAATAAAGACAAATTTATTACAACGAGAAAGAGTATCACTGCGTTAAGATTCAATATTATTTTGTGTTCCAAATAGTCGATCGGAATTTCTCCTTTGATTACACAGACTACATCAATTACCAGTTTGTAGATATAATGTTCGATTATGTATTTTCATTTTTATTAAATTATTGAAATGTATACCAAGCACTACTTATTGAAGAGTTCTCAGAACATTTATCAATTGCTTTATTCCGACAATCCTAAAACATATATGCATAAAAAGAATGAAATGGTAAAAAATTTAAAAAACCGATAAAAATATTAAAAGTAACATCAGGAAAATAATATCAATTGAATTAAATTACCATTTCCCACACTCTACCATTTTAGTGGCCATCAACTGCACCTGAATGTTGATGGCATTATGAAAATTACGCGACTCCAAATCTAAACGCATTACAAAAAATTGTAAAAACAACGCAAACATTCAGTAATCAGAATACCAATTCAAAGTTAACAAACCAACCTCTAATGAGATTTAATAATAATTCAATAACGTCCGGAGAAACTTCGTCATTATTTAAAGCATCAAACAGTAAGTTAAGGCGTTTTTCAGTATCATCCAACGGTTTTTTTTGTGTATTCTATGATAATCATGTATAAAAATTTATAAATAAATCAAAATTACAAGAATTCAAAGTGTATAAAATAACTAGTCCAACTTACAGGACAATGTTGTCGAGCTCTCAATAATTCGTTACTGAGTATAGTAAATATTGGTTTTTGTGCATTTGGAATATGAGTTCTATCACCGGGCGCTATAAATTACATGTATCTTAGTATATTCTAAGGTTAATGCTTTAGGTGTGATTGCGACAAGAGCCAATCAAAAAACTTACAGTGTTTGTTAAAGGGTGTCGGAGTTTTTGATGGAGTAGGTACTCTAGTTTAACAGTGAATTCTATTGATAATAAAATGTGTACATTATTTTATGAATAAACTATATACTTACTCGCCGGTAGTCTCACTATGATAAACTGGATCCATTTGCATATTAGTTAATCTATCACGGATTTTTGCTATATCAGGACGTAAACTTGGATCACTGTTCCAAGCATCTCTATAAATATTCATAAAATCAATCGGAGTTCCATTAATTAGAGTTTCTCTTCCACCGTTAATTACATGTAAGGCTATTTTTGTTTGGTTAACCATATCTTTAAAAGGAGGCACGCCACTTGATAACTCCCAAAAAAGTACACCGAGACTATAGATATCAGAAGATTTGTTCCGTTCATACAAAAATGGATTTTTAATATATTGTGGATCAGAAAATGAGCATGTGCCACCGGCAATAGATTTTGTGCTATTATCTAATGATTTAGATAATCCAAAATCTGTAATCATTAATTTGCCATGATGCACTAATATATTTCCATCATGCTATAACTATAACAAATAATATTAATACACGTAATAAAAAGCGAGAAATAAATTAAGCAGAAAAGGTTATCTTACAAGATCACAATGAACAATATTTTCACGATGTAAACAATTAACCCCGCTAGAAATTTCTTTTGCCATTCTGATTTTAGCTGTCCAATCTAATTCTGAGAAATGCTCACGTAAATAGGAGCGAAGGTTGCCATTATTAGCGAACTGAAGAACCATATAGTATCCTTTGGTTTTCGGATCTAATAATTTGTAATTATTAGTTAGCTGATAGAAGTTATTTTATATGATAAAAAATCGATATACCTTGTGTGACTCCGCAACGCTATTAATGCGTTTAATCTTGTATATTAATATAAGACGTACCGGTAATATAATAAGGCCAATAAAGACGTGAGTAAAGACATAAATAAGAGTGTAAATAAAATATTGATGATATCATATAAATACTTCTTTAATAAAGCCATTCAGTGAATTATCATCTTTATTGTAATATAATCTCTTCAATGCCACAGCTTTTTCAATGTTGCTTGAATGAGCACTATACACAGCGCCAAACCCTCCTTTTCCAATTTCTTTCCAATCCTGAAAAGAATAATACTCAAAAGATGTAATAAGCTTTTGTTTAATAGTATCTTCCAACCAATCTGACATGTTTAGTATAACAAATAATAGTTTTTATCTTCTAAAATATGCGCATATAGTTAAAACAGTACGTATTATGAATTAGGACAAATATGCAGAGAAAAAAAATATCATTAAAAAAGTTATTTTCAGAAGAAAAAATGAATTATGTTAGTATTATAACCATAGAAAAGTAACATTTAGCGTTATAAGAATTTGATTCTTTATTGACTTTTCTACCCTTAAAGCAGGAACCCTAGAAAATTCAAAAGGATTAGAAGCGTTTTAATTGCAATTTTTGTTGGAATATTATACTTTCTTATGCTGTACGACAAATCACAAATTTGATTGGGCAGCATATATAAGGGGAATAAAGTTGGACTTTATGTAGGAGGTAGAATAGCAGGAATTCTGCTTCTTTTACTGGTAATTGTTTTGGCGAGGAAAACTTGCATTTGTTTGGTAGATTATTGTTCGAAATGCGAGTCAACCACACTTCTTTGCCACATACGTACGTAGTACTACGATCGAGCGTTGCACAAATTTCACAATAGTGATTGAAAGGCATGCAAATAACGCAGAAACGTCAGACAATGGAGGAATCAAGGTATTTATAAAAATACAGAATAGACGACACAGAACTCCTTGATACTGAACCCGAAAACAAGAAGTTTCTCGAAGGCATACACATATAATCGACGAAAGAATAATTAAAGATTTTGTTAACTATTGTGAAACGTCTCTAATCATTAAAATGTCATTCCACTCTATGGAGTAACGTGGGATAACAACGGATATATAATAAGGTATGACTTTACAATTTTTTACAATGGAACTTTTCGAGAATTTCTAACGACAAATTTTAAGAAATGATAATGAAAGCAGGCCAAAGATCATTGACTTTGGTCTATAAAAGCATATAATGAGACATCTAAGACTTCTGACCGTATGATGAATGTTGGCATATGTCGAATCTCATGATCAAACATAATAAATTGATAACAGGTCGGATATACCAGGAACGAAATGCATATGAGTATATAAGTATATTATCGCGGTTTGATCAAATTTGTAGATCGTTGCACACCCATACAATCACTACAATCACATGAAAAATAACCTGATTGTTGCCCAGTTGAGCGATTTTGCAATGATTTTTTTTAGTGAGCATAGGTATGGACGAAGAAAGTAACATATTTATATTGAATCTTTCGCCAAACAACGCATTTTAAAATCTTTTACAATCCTTTACAATCAAGCAATCGGTTGATTGTATGGGCATGCAGCGATCTACAAATTTGATCATTCGAGCTGACGTAAAGTCAACAGATCGAAAAGATGCTAAGCATGGTGATGCGCATCGTGGAACCATCAACCAGAACTAGTCCGGTCCAAACAATCATTCAAGTTGACTGCAAAGTCAACAGATCGAAAAGGGAGCTAAGCAGGGAGGCCCCGGCATGGCGACAATCACAGGAAAACCAAGATGCCAGGCGAGAAAAAAAACGGTTCAATCACCATCCAATTTCGCGGGGGGAGATAAGTTATTAATCAATTGCCTAATTGGGACGTTTCACATGAAAACTAATATAACAAAGATTTATTATAGGTATAAAACGCACGGACATTAAGATGGACTATGGCGGCCCCAGAAAGGAAGCAAATTCGCAACTTAAAGGCCACTGAATATGAGAGTATAATCGAATGGATCCCTTTTAATAGATTATATAACATCCAAATGATTAATATAGATGATTTTAATTCAACATATGCAGCAATTAGAGAACAAGGAATATGAAATATATGGAATAAATCAAAATGCAACTACAAAAGAATATATGATAGTATATGATAAACTTATTTTAAAAGGCAACTTAGTAATGGAAAATGCGAACATTGCAGCAAAAATAATACTTCCATAGTGAGGTGCCAAACTTGTGACCCTCAAAAAACAACAAAAGAATGGACAAGTAGAAATAAAGATATTGATGTTTATATAAAGAAATTCAATTTAAAGCAACTGAATATGGGGTTGTAGTCGAATGGATTCCATTTAATAGATTAGTTAACATTCAAAAAACTAGTGAAAGTGAATCCGGTTCAGCATTTTTGGCAACATGGCTAGATGGTATACAAATAGTTTCATGTGAATCTAGAAAAATATACATGGTCACATATGCCGTCTTCTATAGTTGTCTTAAAACGTTACCTAGCTCACAAAATTTGTTATGTTTTTTAAAAAAATTTGAAGATCATGCGCAATTAAAGTATAAAGTGTATGGAATGACTCAAAATACAAATATATGATAGTATTTGATGAATTTTATTCTAAAAGACATCAGCATAATGGACTATGCAGAAGTTGTTACTGAGCAAACACCTCAACAGCATGGTACCAAACATGTAACGCTCAAAAAACAGTTCAAGGATGGACTAATGGAAATGAACAAATTGATGAATACATTAAAGAATTTCAACTTAAAGCTACTGAATATGATAATGTGATCAAATGAATTCCATTTAAAAGATTTGACCAAATAATTAATAAATATGAATTTGGTTCAATATTTTTTTTTGCAAAATGGCTGATAGTATATGAACAATTTTAGATAACACACTGTCACATACATTGTTATATAGAGTTAATCTTAAAACGTTACCTAGTTTGTGGAATTTGTTAGCTTTTTTTTAAAAAATTTTAAAGGTTATGTGCAACTAATGGATAAAGAATATAAAGTGTTAGGAAATAACTCAAAATATGACTACTAATGAATATATGCTAGTATATGATGAATTTAATTTTAAAAGAAATCATTTAAATAGAAATGTGAAACTTGCTACAGATATAATACTTCAAAGGCTTGTGTCAAGCTTGTGATCTTCAAACAATAGGATGGAACAGTGAAAATGAAGAAATTGATGATTGCATTAAAGAATTTTAGCTTAAAGCCACTAAATATGAAGATGCAATCGAATAGAATTCTTTTAATAAATTAAATAAAGTCAAAATGATTAGTAAAGAAGGTTTGAATTCAGAAGCATTAGCAATTTGGTTAGAAGGCATAAAAACATAAAAATAGTTAAAGATATACTTGCACAATTGCACAGAGTAGACCTTAAAACATTACCTAATTCCCAGAATTTGCAAGATTTTTTTAAAAGAGTTTAAAGATTATATGCAGTCAAAGAATATATATATATATATATATAATATATAGGATAACTCAAAACTTGACCACAAATGAATATATGATAGATTGATAAATTTTATTCTGAAAGAAATATAAAGTACAGAAAATATAGAAATTGTAACTGATATAAATACTTTATCAGAGTGGTGCCAAACATGACATGTGATCTATAGACAATAAATTAGTGGGATTCCAGAAATTACGAAATTTTTGGGTTGGTAGGTGGGGTCGCCAAAATATCAGGTTATAATTCTGGTCAAAATTTTATAATTTTGGCCAAAAGTATAAAATTATAAAATTATTAATAACTTTTGATCTACTGGGCCAATTTAGATGATTTAACTGCCAAAATGGTCATCTTGCTAAGACGATTCTAACAAGACCAAAATTGTTAAAATCTAATCACAGGATCCCAGAATCATTCAACTTTTGGTAATTTTAATAGTGATTTTTTAGAATCACTAAATAAATTTTTTAACATTGAATAATTTTTGATCTACTAGTCCATTATAGATAATTTAACTACCAGAATGTTCATCTCAGTAAGATGATTCTAACAAGCCCAATATCGCTAAATTCCAATCACAAGATTTCAAGATTGATAAAGATTTGTATTGTTATTAACAATACAAATTTTTATCTTCTTGGAAACTAGTAATTGGAATTTAGCAATTTTGGGCTTATTAGAATTGTCTCACTGAGATAAATATTTTGGTAGTTAAACCATCCAAAATGGGCCAGTAGATCAAAAGTTATTCAATGTTAATTTACTTAGTGATTCTAAAAATTATTATTAAAATTACACAAAAATTGAACAATCTTGGGATTCTGTAATTAGATTTTAATGATTTTGGGCTTGTTAGAATCGTCTCATCAAGATGAGCATTTTGGTAGTTAAATCATACATAATGGGCTAATGAGTGGCTAGTGTAGCAAAAGTTATTATTTATTCCAAAAATTGGATATATGAATAATTTTTAAAAAATATAAAATTTGATTGGCTAATAGAGTATCAGGTGTGGGTAGGTAGAGGTAAAATTTTGAAATTTATTAGTAACAAAAAACTACATAATTTCTGGAAGCCCTCTTAGATAATTGTATTGAAGAATATGAAGGTATAATTGAATGAATTCCTTTTTACAGATTAGATAATATTAAAATTATCAGTAAAGGGATTTGGTACAGTATTTTTAGCAACTTGGTTAGATTGTAAAAGAAATACCATATGTGTCTGAAATTAAGCTACCTTTTTTGAGGATGTCTAAAGTGGAAGCAACTCATATTTAATAATTTTTCAATTAACTTTAGGGTTAAGATCATTCTATATTGAAGTTAGATTAGGTTTACTTAGTAAAATTTAGACTTTTATATATAGCAGCTACTAATGAATTTTTTAAGATTTTTAAAAAATCTAAGGGTAGCTTATTTTAGGTAGTAGCTTATTTTGGACATATATGATAACTTAAACAGCTTATATCATTTATAGTCGCACTTAAAAATTGCTTGAATCACAAAAAATTTTTTAAAGAGAATTTAAAAATTATATAAAACTTAGATTAGTGTGTAGAGAACTTGAAGTATATGGATTAACTTGAAATATAAATAATGAATATTGTCAGCATCATATGAGAGAGCTTGTTACTTTTATGCTAAATTTAACTCTAATAGTTGATGTTAAAAAGTTACAGGATTTAGGCAGTAATTTATAGGATATAAATATTTATAATTTATTAGGCATTTATTTAAAAAGAATATATATTTATTTAAGAATAGTTATAGAGAGCATATATTATTATCATTAACAAGAGATAAGGCAAACTCTTTATATATATTCTTATTTCTTATAATGCCTATTCTAAGATTATAAAATCTATACTACTAATTTGATTTTACATGCTTTCTTATAGGCAACTCCTTCTATCAAGTTTATACAAGCGCATAAACACAACTAGAAAAAATTCACATAGTTAAGCTACTGAAAATACATAATAATGTCTAATATGAGAAAGTTATAATTAATATAGCTATACAATACAATTATGAAAGGTATGTGACAACTTAAAGAATTATACAAATACAGAAATGAGAGACAAAAGAAAATTATTCATTATATTATCCTTTCTTAAAGAGTGAGTTCCTGTGAGCCTAAATAAAATCTTAATAAAAAAAGGAAAACAAGAGAAAGATTACTCAACCAAATAAAATAATAATATTATTCTAATTTATAATACAAATTTTAAATGTGAGTCTTTGTATTGCAATCACTATCTATTTATTAGTATCTCTGTGCATTGCCAATCTACAAATGTTCCTCACAATCTCAACTATGAAACAAATTAAAACCTAAAGAAATTTTATTTTATTAAGACAAATTTACTATGCTCACTTATTCAGCTAATCTTTCATTAGGATTGTATTACTATAGTTATCTTGGAACTTAGTTGTTTTTTTTATATTTAATATGTTCAAAGATGGATAGTAAGATTGTGGCCAAGGCTGAAGATGAAGTTGAACACAAAAGTAAGAAGATATGGTGTTAATATCCATTCCATACAATTGGCACCATATGTCACCATTGTACAAGAAAGCTTGTTACTTTTATACCAAGTTTAACTCCATGGTTGATGTTAGAAAATTATGCAGTAATTTATGGAATATAGATATTTATAATTTATTAGGTATTTATTTAAAAAGAATATATATTTATTTAAGAATAGTTCAAATATTGAATCGAACTCTTTCCCTCGGTCACTTGTCCAAATTTTCAAATAAAAGAAAAACAAAAATTTTTTTAGTAAAAGACGAAGCAACTATAGTACTGGTTTTTATAAAGGTCAACCTTTCGCTTCTTTTCTGTTCTGTTCTTTGGAGACTCCTTTATATATTCGGCACGCAAGCCAGAAGTGTCAGTTGTGCAAGATAACTGGCAGTGGGTGCCCTTGGTACAAGAAATTCTAGTTAAAGTTTTTCTTTCGTCGACGAAGGTGCTGTAGTTGGCTAGGCGGTAAACTAAAAAATGAGGTTTTCAATACTTTCGTTACTGTTATTTAGCGACAAAATCATAAAGACCATATCCACAATATCATATTCTCGCTTGGAATCTTTTTTTCTAGAATTTTGGACGAAAAGTGGGAAAACCGGTGTACCCCTCCAAAAGATCAGCATTGTTGTTCCTATCCTAATCAGGAAGAAGGCATGCAAGTGGATAAACAGAAACAGATGCGTAATGAGACGTGGCATAGTGGAGTAGGCAGATCTGCAGAAACCAAATTCTAGAATTTTCTTCTTATACACATATAATACTTTGGCGAGACATTTTCTTGCGCAGTATTATATAATTTTTATTATTGGGCACAAACGTAAATGTGCTATCATAGCCATTTACTTTTTGCTCTCTTTTCCTTTCTTTTCATTTTTGTTTTTGTTACCTTCTTTTTGGTCGTTTAGATATTTTAGTTTTTCCCAATTTTTCTATTCCTTTTATTTTCTATATTTGTCTTTTTTCTAGTAGTACCCTGCTACTCGAGAAGTAAGGAGAAAAGGTTTAAAAAGTAGGCGGTTATGATAGGCGGCAAGCTCCATCTGTGATTCGGATACTCTAAGTCTATTGAGAACTTGGGTTACAATGAGAAAAAGTTTGATATAGCAGGTCACATTTAAGGATCTTTAGGACACCTGGGTGGGTCGCACTTTAAGTATTAACCTTCTAAAAGCAAGGTATCAAGTTGTACTGGTGTTATATAATTGATGAAAAATAAAGTTGCGGCATGACTACTGAATTAAAAAAAAAATATTCAAGAATAGTTATAGAGAGTAGTGTTCCTATAAACCTGAACTGAACTGAACTTAGATCAAGTTCAGGTTCAGGTTCAGGTTCAATATTGAATCTGAACCTAAACATTTTTTAAAACATGTGCAGGTTTAGTTCAGTATTAAACTTTTAGAGCTAGTTCAGGTTCAGTTCAGATATAGTTTATAAGTTCATAAACATGTTTAGGTTCATCTAGCATTCATATGGACTAGTGCCCCTAAGTTTGGGTTCAGGTTTGGTCTGGTTCAGAACAGACTCAAACTCTAAATTTTATTTTTTTAAACTTCATACTAAACTCAAATACAATCATAATTTTGGTTCAGGTTGGTCCAAAGTATGCAAACTAGTTTGAACCTAAATATATATATATGCATTTTTGGATACTGAACAAGTTTGCTTAGAGTAAGAAGTATTAGTCAATTAGTAAAATTTAGAGAATTATAGCAGGACCCCGAAATATACATAGATAGGTCAGGTTAATTATAGAGTTACTAAAAAAAGAAAAATCTGCAGAAAAGACTTCAAAAATAAGCAAAAAAATTACTATAAATAGAAAAGATTTGTATAAAAAACCTCAAAAATAAGCAAACTCATACCTGACCTATCTATGTATATTTCGGGGTCCTATTATAGCATTTTGTATAATTTTATTAATAAAATTATTAAAAATCTTACTTTACCTGAAATTTTATTAATTAATCATAACTTATTGCACTAAGTAACTTGTTTAGTACCAAAAAATATATTAAATTGGTATATTTTATTTGTTTTTTTTTTAAAATTTGGTAAAAAGATGCTTAACAGGCCCGGGGCATGTCACTTTACAGAGGTTCAAAATGTTGTGTACTAATAAATCAACACATCGATCATTTCGATTTTTATATAAAAAATCTGTGTTCATAAAACATTACTCTTATGGTAGAACATATTATATACTATTTTACCAAATATTTTTAAGTTAAAGCCATACCTGAGACCAGTGTTTAAAATTCAGATCTAAAACTATATGCACAGCGTGCATGAATTAAAAAGGTTTTGAGTGCACAAACAACCAACCTGTTGCACATGTGTGCATGTAAAAAAATTTTTTTCATGCACATATATTTTTATTACACATGTCCTCATAATATTTGCTGCCAAGAAATATGAATTCACTCTTTAATTATATTAATATTGAAGAAGTAAAATCTATTTAAGTTCAATTTGTAAAAATACTATAATTACCTCTTTGAATCTTAGTAGCAATATAATTTCTGATAAAGGTGCAAAAATATTAGCTGATTTGCTTTGTAAAAATACCTTTTTGACTCATTTAAATCTTAATGGAATCAAATTGGTTTTGAAGGTTTAAATACATTAGTGAAGGTCCTTGGCAAAAATTTGACTCTTGCCCATTTGGAAATTTATTTTGATTGTTGTATGTGAATATTCTATGATTATATTATTGTAATGGTTTGTTATAGATTATTACTAAATTTTTGAGACTTTCTTAAATGAATTAATAAAAAAAAATCATTATTCCTACCAAACTAGAATTCATATAATCATACTTATTTTATAATGGCCTCAATTCAGCATCAACTCCAATAATTAAAATAAAAATGATCTGTAATATCATACTTAGTACTGTATTCCTGTTTTAGCATGACTGTGTCGCACAGCTACCCTAATTCATTTCTGTCTACTTACAAATATTTACTATCGATTATTCATATATTACTGTATTATTTATAGTAATAGCAATAGTAATTGCTTAAATTAGAAAAGTAGTAGATTTGCAAATTACAAATTATTATCATTATAACTAATATCATTAATATATATTATTAATATATTTTGTGCATTGAAATTTAAAGTTCTCTTATGCACATAATTTTTTGTACATAAAAATTTAAAATTTTTTGTTGCACATAACTTTTTGTGCATTATTTTTATAAAATTTTAGATGCACATTTGTGCACTTAACTTGTTAAAATTTTATGCACATAAAAATATATATGTGCACATGTGCATCATGTGCATGCCAATTTTAAACACTGCCTGAGACCTATATTTATTCAACCAAAACATTAAATCTTGAAACTTTCATAGTTCGAAGAAGATCTTCAATTGAAGTTAAAGTATTTCAACCTCTAATATACTTAAGTGACTGTTATTTTTCCAATGCAGCTATTTACTAACGACCAACTAACAAGTCCATTTCAAGTTCCATTTCAAGTGCCTTAACTGCTAAGTAGTTTTAATAGTTATAGCTAAGACTTTTATTTATTGAGCTAAATATGCTTGTTTTTTATTCTTTAGTAGTTTGAAGATTTTAGCTTGAAGCTAAAGTACTCTACTCTCGTAATCTTACCCATAGTATGGTCTAACCAAATGTAGGTAAGTTTTAGTCATCAAAATTACTCGGCCAACATACTGGCTTTTGACAAATAGTTGCTAACAACTTTCTTTCTGGTATGCTGACAGTATAAACTAAATGTATGGTAAAAGGTGGGCTTCAAATGCCATGCAACAGCCAAAACTGACAAAAAAAACAAATTGGTAGCAAAAATGATATTAGTAAATAGAATGAATACAAAAGCATTAAATGCTAGTGGCAATTGAACTTACCTAATTATTTGAGATTCATAACAACACCACGCTGACTCTAAATATTTGAGAAACTTAAAAGTATATGGGCTAACTCAGACACGGCTGTTAATGGACATAAGTTAGTATTTGATAAATTTCATTTCAAAAGAAGTTATGAGAGTTTCGAGAATGGAAAATGTGCACATCAAAATAACCAAAACAGCTTAAGAATGGATAAATGGAAATAAGATTGATGATCGCATTAAAAGATTTTAACTTACATCTACACTATGAGAATATTGTTGGGTAAATCCTTTTTAATAGATTAAATAACGTCCAAAAGAATGGAGATGAATTTTTAGCAACCTAGTTAGATAGCATACGAATAATTTCTGAGAACGAATACAAGAAATACATCTTACCTCACACATCACCACATATAATTAACCTTAAACATAAACTAGTTGAAAGAGTTAAGATCTTTATTTTTTAGAATGGGTCAATAAAAATGGGTCAGGAGAGTATTTTATCTTGTCTAATTTATGAATCCTCGTAGTCAGTTATTTGTTCAAATGTTATAATCTTCTACATCTTTATATTTCGATTTTTGAGATAGAAAGATGGACAAGTCAAGTATCATATACATGCACATTAAATACTTGCATCTTATTTATCTCGAGAGCATTCAGAAATTTACTCTGAGTTTCGTATTAGCTTTGTTTGTATTTTACGTTCAGAATACCAAAATTTGGTCCTAATTCTTAATTGGCATCATGTACTATTAGAACTTAATTCAAATATGATTTTATAATTAACATTAACATTAATAAAACCCATTTTCATTGTAAAAACTTATAATATTTAATTAAATCTTTATTAATAACAAATAAATAATCAACATTAATGCGTAATAAGTTATTTGTCTGATTTACATAGTTATAAAAAACCTGACTCAACCTAATTGATTGAGTTGTGAAAAAACAAAATCTAGTGAATTGTTCGTTCAAACTTACTATTGCTAGAGTCGAAACTTTGACCTTCAACCTGAATCTAAAATAGTGTACTAAACTGAAGTACTAATTTTGTCAAAAATAAATAGATAAATAGATCAAAATAATTGGCATATACGTATCAAAAATATTCAGTAGAAGCTTACAATATGATAGACAAAAGTAGGAAACAGCTTGCAGATTAAATAAATAATTAATATAGGTTAAAATTATCTGAAAAAATTACCTAGTAAACTTACTAAATGACAAACAGAATTGAATTATTAGCTGAATTATTTGCAGACTTGAATAAATAACCAATCAAAAGCGAAGCATACAACTACGATAATGCACAGAACCAACTGTTTCCGATAAAATACTATATATATAAATTTTTACTATCAATGCTACAAATACTTTGACGCAGAATATAAAATGTACTGAATAAGAATTGAGTAGCGTAGTCCATTTCAATAAATATCAGTATAAAAACGAAGCCAAATTAAATGTACAATATATTTATCTTATTGGACAAAATATTCATGTGGATCTTTGCCGAATCAAACAGGAAACACATTGTATCACATATATCTTAGACCTACTATTTGAATTAGGGTGCAGAGAAAAAAGCATAGTTGATTTCGAAAATTTTGAAGGCTATAAAAACAGTGTTCTACAATTGGTGCTTAAGTCAAAATTAGTCTATGTAATTAGTATCTGGTATGATACACTTTTGGCAAATAGGTTCCATTTGCTGAAAGTGTTTATCATACTAATTATATATACTAATTTTGGCTTAAGCACCAATTGTAAGACACCATTTTTATAGCCTTCAAAATTTTTGAAATCAACCAGGCTTTTTCTCCGCATCCTAATTTGAATAGTGCCGTCTTCTTATTATTACTTCTATCATAACACCAAATTTTCAAGGCTTCACGGTATAATTACAAAATAAGGCACATAATATACATGGTTGTTAGTATAAAGAATAATGATAAAACAAATGTGATGACAGATTAAAAACTAAAAACATGCCTATATCATCCGATGTATTATGCATTGTCAAAAATCAACAAAGTTGAAAATTAGAAAGAATATATAATCGTGGTTATCAAAAAGGTGATTAGGTAAAAAGAATGAACATAAGATGCTAAATACAGGTACAAGCTTGCCAAGACGTATAATTCTGATAAAACATGAAAGTCAGAATCAGATGATCGATAAAAGATTCCAATATGATTATTTGTAAGTGAATAACCAGAATAGGTAAAAATTATGCTTAGAAATGTCGACCTAAGATCTTGAACATGAAAAAGCTAAAGCTGTTGCCGCTAAGACCACTGATGATAATAGAGTAAGGCTGCTAATAATAGAAAAACGTTAATCTTAAGGCAATGATGCTTGATGGAATTGAACAGTTGGACAGATCAGAAATAATGAGAGCGATCTTTGCTGAAATTGGAGATCGTCTAAAGCCATGTACTCACGTTACATTTTTGTGTAAATCAACCAAACAGAGTTGCAAAATTTTGTTTCTACAGATCAGCCCGAAGAAGTCAAAAAACAAAAAAATGCAAGAACATAAAAACGGCATTCTAAACCTATCTTGGGCCATTAATAAAAAATATTGGGAAGGTAGTTTTACCTATATTGGTTTTAGTCCTAACCCTGACCCTAATGCCAAATAGTCTCTAATATGAATTTTACCTAAATTTTTAAAAAATCACGTGGGTACATGGCTTTAGCCATCCTCTAAAATTGGTAAGTTTGACATTTACTTTTAAAACGTATAACTACTTAGTCCAAATTTTTAAAAAAGTAAAATATTGTAATCTGTTAGGTATAATGCAAAATAGTAATGATTAAATAAGTAACATTACATTGAAAACATAATCTGATTGTGCATGTGATAGTGGATTAGTATATCAAAATCCCGACACTACCAATATTCTAATAGTAATATTTTGATGTCAGGATTTTGTGTCATTAAGATTTTGTGTCGATATTCTGATATAAGACCATATTGACAAAAAAACAAAAGTCACAAAACCAGTGGTGGTATCTAGAGATGTACCTAGAGACATACCTCATGCGAGATCACAGAATCATCATGCCCAAGATTTCACATAACTTGTACAATATGATGTTATATTTCACGCGAAATAGATTATTTAATCAGAAAATTTTGATGATCAATGATACCCAAATGCATATGTTTTTCTAGAGTGCACTTTTGTAACATGGGTCACGAAAAGTTATGCAATATGATCTTGTGTACAACATGTGGAATGTATGCTAAGTTTATCTTGTGAGATTTATATTCCTAGTGGTACCCAACCTATACTTGTGGATAAGATGTTCTGTTAAGGACTGTGTACTAATTACTTTCCTCTATTGGCTATGCATGTGAAATAGGTTAGTCATAGAAGAAAAATATTGCGATCTCATGACTAACTACCACTTTCAACTAGAAAATTCAAATTAGCATTACGTTTAAACGATTAATAGTAATAATTTTGATTATCAAGTCGAAACAGTCGGTAAATAAAATAAATTTAGTGAACTATTTACAAAAACTTTAAGGAATACAGTTCTTTTGAAGAAAGCAGTCTAGATTATTTTATTACTAATGAAGTTGAAAATGCTCTTGGGTGATAAAAATGATGATTATGATGATGATAACTATAATGAAAATATGATGATGAAAATATTAATGATGATGATGAAAATATCGATATTGATGATGATGAAAATATCAATGATGATGATAATGAAAGTATCGACAGTGTAATGAATTATTTTATTATTTGTAAATATTTTTTAAATCATATATACAAATAAGGTCATACAATGAGACTTAGTGGCTTAGATGTTGGGAAAGCCGGGTCTTCAGTGTAAACGCGGAAGATTCAGCGTAAACGCGATAGATTCAGTGTAAACGCAAAAGATTCAGCGTAAACAGGGTAGATGCAGCGCATATGCTGTAATTGATTAAAATGTATATAAACCCTTCAAATTCAATAAAGCTCAAGAATAAGTTCTACGTCTCATTCTAAAATAACATATAATAATAAAATGATAAACTTATCTTTTGAATTCGACTTGTAACCTTAATAAACCCTGCAAGACTCAATTCGACGGACTGAATTGACTTGTAACTTTGTATTGGCTTATTATAACTCAAATTCTGTGTGACGAGTTTAGTTAATTCTTTTAAATTGTCCACGTGATTATAGAACTTTGTATAATTCTTTATATCATGATTACCTGATTTTACATGATTATAACCCGGATCACTGATACTTTAATTATATAGTTATCACCTATCATCAATATCATATATTATCCATCATCCCTTATCACCTTTACATCACAAGATCATTTGTAACATTAAGCCTTTACTATTATAAAAACTCTCCCATTACTATCGCATTATTTCCCTTCTCCCGTAATCGGGAGTCGCTTAAAGCCAGGTCCATCACGAAATCTTTCATTTCGCACAACCAATCAAAATCGAAAGTTTTGTTTACACAAATCATCCTGACAAAGCAAAAAAGTAAAAATGCGAGAAATACAAGAAACGAGTGTCTAAACCTTTCTTGGCCCATTAAGAAAAAATGTCAGGGGGTCGATTTTACATATAGAGCCTTCTAATTTTAGCACCTATAGGCTCTAAACTGACCCGGACCTTAACGTTAATTTAAATTCATGATGGACCCAGCTTTAAGCGTCCCCCGTAATCAGTTGAAGCTTAAATTGGCACTATTGTCTATATTGGTTTACCGCTCTCCTAATTCAACCGTTACAATAGCAGTGATGATAATAACAATATAAATGTAGAACATGAACAAACCTCCATCAAAGGTTCTAGTTTGACACCATGCATTGTTATCGATATCATTAATGGTGAGACAAAATTTTGTAATAACGACAGCGATTACAGCAAATGACAGGAACCTGGAAAATAAGCACTGAAGCAGCTAATAGTAATAACCTTCAACAACTTGGAATATGCTTTTCTCATATGACCTTGGATCAAAACCAACTACATAATAGTGGTACAAAACAACAAAGTCCAATTAAAAAAAGTGATTTCCATTCTCATTTTTGTATTTTTTGCTGGAAAAAAAAAGTTTCTTTAGTCGTGGAAGTTGCTGTAAAGAACATTCATTGAAAATTAATAGATGTTCAAATATCTTGCATATGCATTTTAAATGTCCAGCATTTACTGAGGGACTTATTGCGCATAAGTTGTCTTTGGGATATTGTGCACGTTATATATGCACAGGATGTTTTCAAAAGCAGGGTGGCATTTGTATAAAAAACCAGGAAGAGGCAGAATTTTCGTACCGTGTAATGAACTTGGGAAACACCTAGATGATACAAGCAATGCTCTGGCTGATATTGGAAGATAGATAATGTCAATAAGGAAATCTAGTGACCAAAAATGTAAAGAAAACTTTTATTACTATTGACGCCAACTTTCAATTCTTAAATAACAAAAAAAAATAGTAACGAAGTAGAAGAACTTTCTAGTAGTCTCCTTGTTAGAACTGGTTTGAAAATAGCGAAAATTGATCCTAATAAATTAACAGAAAAATTATTTAAAGAGCAGCTTTTATTACTGTTGAAACCTACTCAATCGTCCAATAACAAAAAAATAAAGAAATAGAAGTAGATCTTCCTAGTAGTTTCCTTGTTAAAATGACACTGAAAATAGCAAAGATTGATTCTAATAAATTGAAAGAAAAATTCTATAATATAACATCAGAAAATGCAGCAGATATAGGCGAAAAAAATGGAAAAGAAAATTTTATCTTTGTCTCCTGAAATTCAACTAAAAAAAATCAGTAAAAAAATCCAGAATCGTATGACAAGTAATTCAATGCATTACTGAATGTTATCCATAACTTTTTTCAAGTAGAGATTGAAATTGAACATGGTATGACCAATTGCTTGGTCAAATTGGTCATGATCAATCACGAATTTTTTGTTCGATCATAATCGATCAAATTCAATGATCGATCATAGCCATTTGATCGATCATAAAGTTTAATCGATTACAATTAGAGATTTGAACTTGATATGTTCGATTTCAAAAAGTTAGTTCGATCGATTATAATTTTTTGATCAATTACTGAATTGGGTATTAGAGAGAATTATATTGGTTTTAAATTAATATTGAATAATGCAGTAAAGATGACGATTGGTAAAAATTTTCTAATCGAACAAATGATCAATCATTTATAAAATGTTTGAAAGTTTGATCGATTGAACTAGAATCGATTAAAAATTAAAATTGATCCAAATCAACTAATTATTTGTACAATTATATAACTGATTGTACGATCGAAAATTTTTCATATCTCTAATAAGATACATAATTTTATTCTCTAGCAAAACATTATCATATAGAAATGGTCCTCCACTATTTCATGCACAAATGTAATTTATCGACCTGAACCAGTTATTTAATTAACTCTTTAATTTCATCAAGCACAGCCTCTGTAGTAATTGACGCTTTATGATTGATAAAAATCTTTTCCATTTATCGCTCACCCATGATGCAGTAGAGTGTGCAGTATACTATGAATAAGGTAGCTGCACGATGCTATCATGCTAGAAACCAGGAACGAAGGTATATAGTTAACAAATAGTCAAAGCAAACGTAAATAGGAAATCAATAAGTACTGAATAAATATTTAATGTTTAATAGATTATTGTTGATCTAGCATTTCATTAGTGTATTTTGATAGTAGTAGATAATTATATATTTGTCATTTTAATAGTCTATGCTATTTATTATAAACTAGCATAACTCACATTGCTTACATAATGCATTTAGTAGTATAAATTTTTTTAGTTATTGATCAAATTTTATAAGAAAGAATTGAGTTTAAATATAAGTCGTTTGAGAATTAACAGTATTTAGGAAATTATTTATATTTTAATTTGATTTTAGCATATGGGAATCCCATAGCAAAAAGAGGCAGTGGGTCAAAAAAATTTTTTTACAAAAAATGCAATTTCTTGAAGAATTGGAATAATATAAAATTACGGAATCAAAATTTTTTGCCTACTGCCTCTTTTTGCTATAGGGGTCTTCATATATACATACAATTTTTAAAATAAATAGTACAACTTTATAAATACTTTTTAAAAAAAAACATTAAAGAAAATTTATCAAGAAAATAATACAAATTACAATAGGAAAAAAAATATTTAAGAAATAAAATTTTAAATGATAAAATAATTATATTTATTTATCATCGAATTAGCTAAATCTATTACTAAAGATGATCGTTTAGGATCGCATGTAGTTTGATTTGATCATTTTTTATTTTTATTTTGATTAGATGTAGTTTTTTTTTTAGATAAGGGTATTTTATTTTTTTGATCAAAATTGTTAGAATTAATTGAGTTATCTATGGTTTCAGTTTTTGCACGTTCGTTTGAATGGTATTATTATCATCATTCAAAATTATTGTTTCTGGAGTTTGAATTTTAAATGTTTCTTAGAATTGGTTTGATGAATATTTAGAAGCTTTGATCGTGTTTGATTTGGCAAAATTGATAGGATGATATTCTTGATCATAACTTGCTCATCGATATGTATTTAGTCTTAACATTTTGATCACTGGCTGTATAACCAAACAAAAGCGTTAAAACATAATTACTTAATCATTAGTTTTAGCACATTGATCACATTTTGGATATAACCAGATATTATTGTGTAGTGTATTGATATAAAATTACAACTACAGTATAAAAACCGCAGAGAAAATTAGTATTAATAATAAATTTTTAGTGGAATGTAATTTTTTCTAGTATTTGCTAATATATTCACTATTTTTTATTAATATCATGTTGTTCTTGTTCTTGCACTTGCACTTGCATTTTTCTTGCGCTTGCACTTATTCTTAAACTTTAGACGATTATATAAATGCTTTCCAATTAGTGAAACTTTAATTGACTTTTTTTTTTTAGCTATTTTTTTGCTCAAAATAACTTTTTAAGTATAACTAGAACATGATCATGCGAATGGCTTCACTACCCATATGCTAAAGGTAATAAATTATTTGTTTTATTCTTATTTTTATTTCGGTAAGAAAATTTTTCTTAAGCTTTTCTATCATAAAGTGTCTTAAATTTAATGCACCAATTTGGGCCCTTCCGGGCCAAAGCTAGTGCATTAGATTTAAAGTATTTGCTTTAGTTATTAGGTATTCCATCTTGAATTTAATGAACCAAATTTGGCCCTTCCAGGGCCAAAGCTGGTGCATTAAATTTAAAGCATTTTCTTTCCGACATTAGGTGTTCTATCCTGAATTCAATGCATCAAATTGGGCAAAGTTGATGCATTAAATTTAAAGCATTTCCTTTCTGTCATTAGATGTTCCGTTTTGAATTTAATGCACTAATTTGGGCCCCCTCCGGGGGCCAAAGCTTGTGCATTAGATTAAAGCATTTCATTCTATCATTAGATGTTCCGTCTTGAATGTAATACAACAATATGGACCCCTCTGGGCCAAAGCTGGTGCATTAACTTTAAAGCTTTTATTAGTCATGTGAAATGATAATATTGTGACTAGTGATGTGAATTCTACCAATTTGGCATATTCCTACCGGTATCTACCAGTAGGTGGTAGCTACTAGTAGCTACCACTACCGGTAGATCTACTAATCACATGATAAATAAAATTTATTTAACAAATCATATGCTTTCGATATTTATAATACAATATATAATTTTAAAATTTTATTCTATTATTTTATTTGTATCTACCCTGTATATAGTTTATCTAACGGTATTTACCGTTATCTAACGGTAGATACCAGTGGTAGATTCCTACTGGTAGCTACCAATTCACATCACTAATTGTGACCTTATCACCTGCCAAATATAACAGTTACACGATCAATATATTCAAATCTGAATCTAAATTCTATTGGTAAATGAATATAGTCCAAATTGATCTACATGTGACAAATCACATAAATTTTGTATTGGTCAGAGGGCTTAGGAGGCTGAGTTCGCTTTGCTGCTATAGTTCTTTTGCCTTTCATTATATTATTTGACGATCATTGATTATCAATTTGTCATATACCATCAAAATATTCAGAGAAAAAAAATGCAAAGTCTAAAAAAATTCAGAAAGTAGAAGCATAACTATAGATGGGAGTGGGCATATAACACCAAAAGGATACTTTCTTTACTAGAATTTAATTGTTATTTAAACTATTCGATTTTTTTTATTTTTTTTTCTAATATGTTAAATATATATATACAGTATATATAATATATATATATATAATATATATAAAAAAATGGTGAGAGTAAAAATTTCCTTTTCTGGGTGAAGCGAGAAAATTTTTATGTTGATCTCTGCATTAAAGAGAACAACCAAAAATGAATCGATTACATTACATATAACATATAACAACCATATATGGTAGGACGATGGTCAGCCCAAAATTATAAAGAACAGAAGCGAATTTGGAAAATCCATTGTTTAAGGCGTTAAAAAACATTGATATAAGCCCTATTTTGTGTGACTACGTTAGAATATTTGATTGGCCAGTGGAATAGACGGATATTTGTACTTTGGTATAAGCCTTATTTTGGCGTTAAAGGTCATCTGATCATCCAAAAAACGTTTCGTAAATTTCTTTGACAATCAGCGATTATCATTTCATCAACACGATAAAAGATCCAACGAAAAAAAATAAAAAATGCCAAATATCAGGTAAATAAACAAATCAAATTGTATCGGATCACCAATTTTTGTGTCTAAAAACATCGCTTTTAATATCGTTAGCTATTGCAACTCATGTTTGCGCATATAGGTACTTTCATCAATCCCATATTGTACTACATATTACGAGAATACACATACGTATATATGCATATAAGATGTGATGGATTCATACGTGAAAAATAATAGTGTGATGAATTCATACGTGAAAAATAAACAAAATTTGACGAATAAGTCATGCGGACCAATCAAAATTAAGATTTTGCGGACAAATACTACTCCAAACAGCGTAAAACCATGCACTCATTGCATTCGTTCCTGGTAAATCAAAACTATGTGTAGTATCATAGAAAATTTTAATGACAGATTTTTAAGTGATTGTACCTTTATTAAATAATCGATGCATATGTTAAAGAAATCGATATTGATATCTAAAATTTTGGCCAATCAGTTTAACTATGGACTATCCATAAAGATCTAGACTCAATTACCTGTTGTCAAGATTTTTGGACTAAGTTTGGGCTGGTCCATGGATGCTCCATGGATAGTTCAGCCCTACTGTACTTATTATAATATTTTGACAAGTTGCTAAATTTTTTAAAAAGTTTTTTATATTTTGGTTTTATATAGCATGAGTCACAAATAATTTTTTTCTCGTTAGCTCCTTTTTTTTAAAAAAAATTTAATGAACTTGTATTTTACTACAATTCATGCAAGTATTATGTTATGAATTATGATGCAAGCTGTAGGACGATACTGTATGATTAACATTAATTCTTTTTATCAGCCCAATATCGATATTGAATATATTTATTACTAAAACTATACTTGACCAATTACATTTGATAATAGTTAAAGAGATTCTTTATGCTATATCTGTTAACACAGTATCTAAAATTTATAATCAGGGCTTTTTTTGATTGGGCTTCAAAAAAATTGTCATAAGCTAGTTTTTAACTTGTTTCAGTACGTAACAATCAGAACATTTTTAAAAATGAATTATAATTGGACTGATATCACTTTTTAATAACATTGGATCTGTTCGATGAGAAATCAACACAATAATTAAACTAAATATTGAAAATAACAATTTTCGAAAAATTTTAAGTTTTTTTAAAATAAATATTTGGAATTTTCATGAAAAAATTTTTTTTTAATTTAATAAAAAATAAAGAACATTTTTTCCAAATTCAAAATGTTTATTGAAATTTAACAATTTTGGAAGTTAGAGATTATCAAAATCGAAACAAATTTTATATTTAAAATGGGTCGCATTGTTTTAGATGCAGCTAGTACTTTTTTTTCTTAAAAAAAATTTCAATACAAATCAACTCATACTCCTTATAACTATAAAGTTACAGAGTCTTTTTTTATTATATACAGTAGATATTTTTCTTGAAAAATGCTTTAATTGCACTTTTATTTGGGTAGTTAGACGAATTTTTTAAATAAACTGGTAAGTTTGATTGGTCAAATAAAAATTTTGCTCTGTAATTCGGTTTGCAAGTGCTTGTCATTAATCTTCCTAAAATTTCGCTTTGGAATTTTGTGCCATTAAAACTGTACATTTAATTAAATGAAAAACATAAGTATTTCATATTAGCATCAGATTTTAATTAATTCAATTGATGTACACATAGTTTTGTTGTACATAGTATACAGCACACCCCAATAATAAGGGTAAGTTTGGGATATTGATGAAAGGGGTGATATTTTTAAGAGTCAGATGTATTGAGTAAGGGTTAATGTCTTTAATTGTGTAAGTATAAGGCCACAGGGATTAGTTTTTTAAGATGAGAATTGTTATACCTCTAAGTCTCTCAATGCAAATCTAGCTTTGTTGTTAAGCTCCCCCTATTCTCCTCCAGGTAGACTTCTTTGTGAATATAAAGCACTTTGTAAATTGGTCTGTGGTATGTATGGAACCCAGGTGATGTCTGCAGATTACAGGACCAGAGTTCATGATCATGTGTTGGAAAGAGTCGAATAAATCGTGTTTTGTAATTTTGCCCCTTGGCTGAGAGCCACTAGACAATTGTTTATTTCCCAAATTTTAGTTCTTACTTCACTGTCCTCTCATATAGTTTTATTTCAGTTTGCATTCAAGCTAGAGAACTAGTATTTAGGGTTCTTCAAATTCAAATCAAATCAAATATTGGGTCAATTTGAATTTGATCAAATCAAATTGACCCTGATTTGAATTTGATTTGATTCAAATATTTGGATTTGAATTTGATTTGAATTTGAATTTTTAATAGTAATTTTCAAATCAAATCAAATATTTGTCAAATCAAATCAAATTTGGCCAGATTTGAATTTGATCAAATCAAATATAGTCAAATTTGAATTTGAATTTGACCAAATATTTGATTCAAATATTTGAAGATCAAATCAAATTGCGGAACCCTACTAGTATTAATGAGTAAGAAATATTTAAATAAATGTTTAACTTTTACATAACAATTACAAACCAATTATTCAAATCGATACTTTTTTAACATTAATTTTAAGCTATCTAATCAGTGATTTATTTCATTTATATATGATATGATTGGTTATAAACTATGACCAAACTAACAATTTGACTGATTAAGCATATTGACAAATCAAAATCCATAATTGATTATGATCGATCAAACGATTTTGATCGATTAAACAATCAAACGATTATGATCAATCAAATGTTTTTGACCAATTAAACAATTTTGATCGATCAAATGATTTTGACTGATCAAAGCACATAATCGATCATAGATCGATTTATTTTGGCATGTTCGATCAATGACTGATCACAAAAATTTGATGATTCCAACCTATACTTTCAAGCCCTAATATTAGTAATACAACAAAAAAAACAATCAGTTGTTAACAAAAAAAGGAATTAATGCGGGCTTCCCTCAAAATCGCTTGATACAAACCACATAACCAAAGTCACTTCCTTAATTACTTCTATGCTGTTGACAATGGCATTTCCTGGAATGAAAATCTGGCTTACTTGTATTATAACAACATTATGTTAGAACCCAAAATTATTCCCAAAATTATGTGAAATCCTCTATTCAGCGAACATCATATCCTACACCACACAATATAAAAATCAGCTTGCAAATCAAGAATACTTCAGTCAAACCCTGTAGAAAGAATAATTAAATAGTCAAACATTTGAATTTAGAGGTTATTGATAATATTGATTTTAAAGCCTCAACCTTTGTGACAGATAATATTTTCGATATGAAATACAAAACCTCTCATTCAATGCTGCAAATAGTTTTTCAATTTACTCTTTTTATAAATATAACCGATATAACTAACGATAAACTTATTGGCCAACTAATGTTTGGAGCATCAACAACTACTAATTACCTTCTAATGCAATATGAAACTGTCTTTAATACAATAATAGAAAAAAACAAAAATAAGTTTGAGATAGAAAATGTACATTTAGAAATTATGAAAAAATACCCTTAGGTTCCAATATTCTAGTAAATGTTGTAATATTAGAACCTGGTGACCCACCAAATTGTGACAATAATGTTCACATTTTATGCAAGATGTACTGCAAAAATTTGTCCATTTGCGAGGGTGATCATCTTTATATTGTGTGTGCCCAAGCGATTTTGGAAGACTAATTTCTTACAAGGAAAAATATTCAGACATTCAACTTATTTTGGGGCAATGGCACACATCCAAGGATATGTGTAGCACACTAATTACGCTAATTTCAGGATACAGAATATTTAATTTTGGGCTACTCTTGGCACACGATACTAGATAAATTTGAACACGTAATCGATTACCGAGCAACATGTCGAGTTTTAAAAATGATCTGAATTGCAATAGAAATCACCTTATATCAGTGTGTTAAAGACGAAGGAAGTTTGATGCAAGAGATTTTACAAGAAAATAATAATTTAATGAAAATATGGTACCTCTTTTTTTGCTGGACTGGATACTTTATTGGGCACAGAATCAGAATTAGAAAGGGAAACTACAAAATGCAAATAGCCAATTTAGCTGCTTTCGCATCTCTCTTTTCTGCATCTGGCAAATCAAATATGCAAGTTCTACTGTGCATTTTTTGGCACAAGTTAATAATAATTCACAACTACAAAAACTGCTAGAAATAGTATGCTCAGTAAATCTCACATGTGAAGAGCACTATTTTGGTTTTGACAAAACGCTTGAAACATATGGTAAAAATTTGTCAAAAAAAATATTTTTGGAAATCTTATGGATAAAAAAAATAATAAAAAAAATTAAAGTAGCCCAAAGTGAGAAAGACTGTTTGTCAGTACTGATTGCAAAGTACACTGACGATATAGTAATAAATCAATGTACTCATTCTATTCAATTCTATAAAGAATCTCTTTGGTCACTAGTTGAAAAATTAATATATTTGTTTAAAATGAAGATTTCGCAGCACATAATTTATTTAAAGGTGTGCCAGAAGCTAATGAATAAGGTGTTAAACAAGTTCTTGCCTGTTATGAGTCTAGTAAATCACATCTCAAAAAAATATTTAAACAAAATGTCCTTAAAACAGAGACCTGGACATGGTGCTCGAGATATAACCCGTTATACATATGCTGATCTTGAGAAAATAAAAAAAAAGAAAATATTAAACCTACTAAAGTAATTATTCAAGAAGAAATTTTATATTCTGAATTACTTAACAGTGAAACTTCATTTTCTATACAAGTTTCAAACACAAAAGGTCATAAAGTACAAAACATCAAAAAACCACGAAAGAAGAAAAAGAAATACTTGCTCTGTTACTTAAATATAAAAAATCACTGCCAATTCATCTACTTATAATGACATTTGACAAACTTAATAAAATCTCAGATTGGCCAATCAAACGAATCAAACAATATTGGAGCAATAATCGAACAACAACACTCTAATATAAAGACTAGAGTTAAAATTGATATTGTATTTTAGTAAGAAAAAGCATATATATAAAATTAACCTACTAACATTTTTTATTAGTAATTTAAGATAGAGTTGAATAGTCATTTTTTGTATTTTCTATATTTTGGAAACATGTCATATGCTATTGGGCTCTATTTGAATATTTTTAATAATTTTGGTACTACTTTTTAGTATAAGAATAAACCTTCTGTTTTTTAGTAAAAATTTGTTAGTAATAAACCTCTTTTTGTTCATAAAAAATGAAACGAAAGATAGATTTGAACCATTTTACTTATTTTAATAGATATTTGCTTTTAATTAAGTACCAGAAATTTACAAGACAAGTGCCTTTCTACTATTAAGATCATTTGAAGTACTTTTTATTTTTTATATTTTAAAAAAAATTTTGTTAAAAGAATATTTCTAACTATAACCCATAGTGATAATCATGGCATAGAAGTTACATAAACAAAAATATATAATTTGCAAAATTTGTATAACACCATATTGACATAACAAATCGGCAATTTATTAATTGGTATATTAAATATATAGTACATACATATATACATTACAAATAGCAGTACAGTACTGCATTATAAAAAACCTATAACTCTAACCCTAACCCTAACCCTAACCCTAATCTTAAAACAGGGAAATTTATTTACGTACATATGTACGTATAACCCAAGAGGTCCCAAAATTCTAGGATACGTAAGAGTGCATATGCCTTGTCTAAATGAACATATATTGCTTTAACTACAATAAAAGAATTCCACGAATAAGCGATTGTACATAGAAAGACCATTAAAAAAATATTAATACAGATACTTATCTGACATAAGTAGCATTATTATATTGATTTCATCAATAACGCTTATTACTTAAAAAAAAAGTAAAAAATATTAGTAGTAAAGCTGTCAAAATCAATTAATAGCTACTATTTTGAAAGCTTGTCATTAATTGCTATGTATATAGTCCAGAATACATTATAATAAACGTGCTATGAATTATGCTTATCGCTATGCTGTTTACATACATGCCTCTACTAGTTATTACAAATCATATACGTATCGTAATTCAAAGTGCACTATGAAAAATTATATGTTGTCATTATTGCTCTTTACATGTACGCGCATTATGTCCCGTTCTGCTACATATATTGCACACATATTTTCTCTTTTAATCTTCTGTATTGTTAGGCACATCTACAATCTGATTACTATTCGAAACAACCTTTGAGAAAGGTATTCTCAAATTTGGATCTTGAGGGTTAATCGCACTTTGATTATGTTCCAATGCTTGATGACTATTAATTTCAGAAGAGCTTTTTAATCTTTTAGTCGATGGTTGTCCACGATGTTTTACGACTAAAGGATCCATTATAACTATTGGTTTAGATTGGTCAGAACAAGCGTCTTCTTTGTTAAAATTTTCATAAATGGATACTTTTTGATTAATAAAGCGGGTAATTATATTAAGAAGCTCTTTCTCATATTCAAGATCCAAAGCAGTATTAAGAGCCTTCTTCATTTACCAAATCTATTAGCATATCTGACCTTTTTGCTAATTATTTGTTAATCTTTTGTATTGAGCATATTGTTGCTTCTAATTTGTTCAATAATGTGAAGGTCCGGGACAATTGCATTTGAAACGTTTTGCTGAAATGCAGTTGAAATACCAATGCTTGGCTGTTGTAAAAAATCTTCATCTTGCAGCTCATCTTGATACCAACGTCTGGCTACTAATCCAATATGAAATTTTGCCACTTGAGTAGTCATCATTACTTGAAAAAAATGAGCGCATATGATGCCACGATTGATGATGGCCATGCAAGTGCATAAATGCCCACCGTCACTCAATAATACAACATAATGTTTGTAAACCATCGATACGCCAATCAGTTCCCAAATTTCAATTATATTGCTTATATCAATATCTTTTATAAGTGCTATAATTGAAACTTGAGTCCTATCAAGCTGATCTTCTAGAAAACCGTTCTCATAATCTAATTGAAGGCTTGCCTAATAGAAAATAAAATATAAATTATTACACAAGTCAAAATTAAAGATTTGATATCAAAGTGTTTAATTTTGAGTTTATGCATAAAAATCGATTAAAGCAAATCAAACAAATATTAAACCTGCAACTTTTGAATATCATCTTTCATTCTTGGTTGTGCATAGTATAAAAGACATCCTGTAATTTGCTGTTGTTGTATAGCTAGTATGTGAGGTGTCAAATACAATTTTAACACCTCCAACACTTTTGGAAAGATGGATTCAACAATCGATAGTGCCTGATAAGTAGGAAGAGAATTTAAGTAACTATGATGTCGTGCCCACTTGGCTACGTTATCCAGAAGATTTTGTATGTGTACATGAAGGTTTCATAAAGAGGAGGTGCTTTTTATACCATCCTTGATTAATTTGTTCATAACCTCAACGCGTTGAGTGCTTTGAATTCCAGCTGTAAATAATTTTAACTGATAGTACCGAGCCCACGACTTTATGCACCCTTGTAATGCCCTATTAATATAGTCATGTATTTGAGGATACTTATCTAACAAGCGCAACCATCTCCTATGAAAGTCTTCTTCAAATGTACTATTACGTGTATGTAAAAATTCTTTGTAAAATTCATCAAAGTGCCCACCGAGTTTACTTCTTAGATTTTGCAAACATTCTTTTGAATGTGGAAGGCACATAAAAAATGGTGTGTTTTAGGTAACTTTAAGGAAATAGCACTGATCAAAGCAGGTTCTGCGTCAGAAAATAAAACAACTGGAGATATATTGTGTGTTGCATCCAAAAAACATTCGAGAAACCATTCGTATGATTCAGTCGTTTCATCTTCAGATAGCGATTGAGCCACCAACCGAGTTTTTGTATTATTATCAATGACTACTAGAAGTGTAAGATACATGTTGAACCAATCCGTCTGACACGTATTATCGGTTTGAACAACATCTATATAACGAATTAAATATTGTTGTTGCAATGGTAACATCCAAAACAACCCTAACAACCAATTATCATATGGATCTATTCGAATATGGACAATCCAACCGGGTCCTGATTTTTCAATGACAACAAATACTTAACGAATTGTTGTGCTTCCCCATGACATTGATTTAGTGGTTTCCTAAACCTCTGAACAGCGTTATAAAGATCATTTTTATGAATCGTATGACTTGTAAATTGTGCAGTCAAAAGAGGAAAAATTTGCTTTGATTCCATATTCCCGTTTGTTACATAAAATTTTATCTGTTCCAAGATTTCTGAAGAAAGCTTTCTATATTTTAGAGCGTATAAAGCAATATCCGGTTGTAGCTGATGATTATGCTCTCCGATAATACTTGTAATAATTACGACTGGTGACGATTTAGGTTGAGATAGATTTATATGCCATGAACATGAAATCTTTACTGAAATGCGATTACGCTGCCGAGAAATATCAACAACCTTATTGCTAACTGCTTCCCTAGAGCATGAATACTCAAATATACGTTGTCGAATTTCGCCATTCTTATCAGTTTTTACTCGTTTTCGACGCAAAGAAAATCCTTGCTTTAGCATAATTGTTAAGGCGCGCTTCAGCTAAGTCCCACGACGTGTATGAATAGCCTACTGAGAGTTGAAAGCCTTCATCACACCCATTTCTGTTTCCACAAGTGACTCATTTGCATTATTTGTTTCAACAATCATTAATTCTGTGCTCATATCATAAAACCCGACTGGGGAGTTACTTGTAGACTCTAACGAAATTACATAGCCTTTGTCATTACCCGGTTCTGTTTCCACAAGTAATTTATTTGAATTATTTGTTCCAACAATCATTAATTCTGTGCTCATATCATAAAACTCGACTGGGGAGTTACTTGTAGACTCTAACGAAATTGTATCTAGGCTCCAGAAAGTTAGAAGTGGTCAATTAAACCAACTTTCTAAAATAACATCAGTAGGAAATACCATTATCGACTCACCTTCCATAGGTTTTCTCAGCTTCGTCTCTAGAGTTACAAATAAAAATGCGACAACAAAAGAAACACAGTAGGGCAGTAAAGCTAGAAGAAAGCGTGACAGAGAAAAGTCCAGTTGTTAATTATATAAAAGGAATGTGGTAATGGGTGAAACATGGTAACAAAAGAAAGCACTATAAGGCATGGAATGAAACACTAGTAATAAGGCGCAGAACTGAAAACTAATAAGGTATGGTAACAAAAAAAAAGGTAGAAAAAGGAAAAAGAATGCTGTAACGAAAGAAAATACTAAGAGAAACATGATTGAAATTCCAGTTGCTAATTATATAAAAAGAACGTGGTTAGGGGTGAAATATGGTAACAAAAGAAAGCACGGTAACCCAAAACACGAAACACTAGTAATAAGACGCGAAACTGAAAACTAATAAGGCACGGTAACAAAAAAAAAGGTAGAAAAAGGAAAAAGAATGCTGTAACAAAAGAAAATACTAAGAGAGACGTGATTACTAAACACCCAGGTTACACTATTTGATCATACGATTAGATTGGCACGTGATGCATGTACTGTATATACTGCTACACAATAGTACTGTGATCATCACTATAGGTTATTACAATAATATTTCTTGTTAAAAATTAAGCTAATTTGAAAAGGATCTTGAAATGTATATTAAAAAATAGAAGTTTCAGGTCCGATCTTAGACAGTAAAACAAGTAAAAGTTTTCAAGTTTAATAAAATTTACTAAAATGCACCTATGGTATTAAACACTATGCTATACAAAACTATTAGAATAGACAATCAAAAATTTAAGATTAGGTATAATATAAAATTTTTGTTTTTTTTGTTTATTTTTTAAAAAAACATTTTTAACTTAAAATTTTGCTTATAAAACTGCCTTTGGGGCTCTAATAAAAAAATTCATTGCTAAATTTTGTATATACTAATGCCTTCTATAAAATCTCAGGCCTTACTCTAACTCTAAAGTAATTAAAATTTATTTTTTGTTTTATAAAAGTTTATTTTTTTGGTTTTGTTACACAAATTTGCAAATTTTATTTATCTATGGTGTTTAATACCATAGATGCATTTTATAATAATTGAAAGTTTTAGTATAAAATTAAAGCATTTGATTTAAAAAAGAAAGTTGTCTAATGTTGAAATATTATTTGTTAGAAATTTATTAAAGCATTTTTACTGCTAAGTCACAATATGGTATGTTATACAAATATTATTAAATATGAAGATCATCACGGGGACATGCCCTGGGCCTGTTAATTTTGAAAATTTTTATCAAAAATGTAAAATAGGCATTTTTGATATAAATTTTAAGGAAATAAAATAAAATATATTAAAATAATGTAACTTTTAATGCTAAACAAGTTTACTTAGAGCTAAAGTTAGAATCAATTAATAAAATTTAGAGCATTTTAGAAATATGTATAATTTTAGAAAGTTGTTAAATATCGCAGGTTGCTATATCACAGGTTAATATAATTGGCCAATTAGATCACAGGATTTTGTATAACAACCCTAATGAAAAATTAGAAAAAATTACAAAAAAATTTAAAAACTTTAAATAAACTGAAATTTCATTATTAGATATAGAACATGTCCCATTTATTGCTTTCTATAATTAAAATTTTTAAAAAAACATATGAATTTACTATAAACTTTGAGCTAAAGATCCTATTCAGCTTAACTAATTAACTTTAAATTAAATTTTTCGGGAATATAGAGTACAGGGAGGAGAAAAAGGTAGTACAAAAATTGAATTAAAATTTAGCCAATTTTGTACTTTTTCAAAATATAACTTTACCAAAAACAAAAATTTACTAATTTTAAATTAGCAGCTATGTGTAAAATCGTGCTCTGAACAAGTTTACTTAGGCAACCAAAGAAGGTTACCTTGTAAGAAAAATGGGCTTCCTATATACTAAAGTTAAATATTTTCAGTTTGAAATATAAAACCTCTTTTTTTATCAAGATAACCTGCTTTGGGCCTCTAAGTAAACTTGTTCAGGGGTATTTCTACTCGATTTAAGGCCAAACCGCGTTTTCTTATCCCTCAGATTGTAGTAGAACACAGGCAAATTTGTCTGCGTTTTTGCACTTTTTTAGCTCTGATTTACTTTTTTAAAATGCTAAAATAATTAAATAAAACTTTGTACAATTATATTTGAAAATAAGGATTACTTTTTTGCAAAATTAGTTTTTATATTATAAGAAAATAAATTATAGTTACATATAAGCTGAATATAGATAATTTTAAGAAAAAATTTTTTTAAAAAATTTTATTACAATTTTTCTGCGATCTTATTTAGTTTTAGTTTTAGAACTATAGTTCTTAAGACAATATTGTAGTTTATATAAAGAATGACAACTTTCATTATTGCAACTTTAATGATTTACTTGTAAAAATTAAGACTTGTATTAGAAGTAAAGATTTTTTTTATAGACGAGAACATATAAAATTTGAAAAAATCTAAAGAAAAATTTTAATAGTAAAAATGCCAATACAAGAACTTTAAACATTTATTATATTAAAGTTTTCTAATGATTTTAAAAAAAATTTATAACAAAGTTACTAAGACAAAACTCAAAGAATATTTTTTACTTAGAAAAGATATGGCTAAAATCAATATTTAAAATTTTATTAAAAATTTTAAAATACGCAGGCAAATTTGCCTGTGTTACAATCTAAGGGATACCTTTTCTGTGTGAAAAATAGAGTAAACAAAAAAATTTTTTTTAAAAAAAATTTTTTTTTTGTCTAACTTTAACCCTATTTTTCATTCAAAAAAGGTCCGAGAAAACATGGTTTGATTTTGAATTGTGTAAAAATACCCCCTGAACAAGTTTACTTAGAGGCCCAAAGCAGGTTATCTTGATAAAAAAGAGGGTTTTATATTTTATTTCAAACTAAAAATTTTAACTTTAGTATATAGGAAACCCATTTTTCTTACAAGGTAACCTTCTTTGGCACCTAAGTAAAGTTGTTCAGAGCACGATTTTACACATAACTGCTGATTTAAAAATTGGTAAATTTTTGTTATTGGTAAAGTTACATTTTGAAAAAGTACAAAATTAGCAAAATTTTAATTCGATTTTTGTACTATTTTTGTACTACCTTTTTCTCCTCCTTGTACTCTATATTCTCGAAAAATTTAATTTGAAGTTAATTAGTTAAGCTGAATAGAATCTTCAGCTCAAAGTTTATAGCAAAAATTCATATGTTTTTTTAAAAATTTTAATTATAGAAAGCAATTTGACCTATTTTAAGGGACATGTCCAGTGTCTGTTATATAAACTAGTCTTGGGTTGCTAATTAAAAGTTTTTAGTACTTAATTTTGCATAAGGTAAAAGGGGGTAATTTGGCGAATATGGGTAATTTGGCGAATTTTAATATCATCTTATCTAATGGTCAGAATCGAATAATTTTTATACCTTTCGATTTGTCTTAATGAGACAAATCGAATGGTACCAAGCTTGCCTGGTTCTGATCACTGGGTCACAAGATATTTTTGATTCTTTGTCATGTTTACACTTCGTCAAAATACCCCCAAGGATCATTTTTGTGCAATATATAATTGATGATATTTTGTGATCCAGTGATCAGAATTGGTTAAACTTTATATTATTCGATTCACCTCATCGAGACGAATCGAATGATATAAAATTATTTAATTCTTACCACTGGATCACACAAGATACCATAAATTCGCCAAATTACCACTACTTCTCTAAAATTAAGCTTTTTGATACAATTTATAATCCATTTAATGTCACGTTAAAACAAGTTGTTATACGACTAATTTTTTATAAAATAATTCTAAATCATATATAAAGTTTAATACAAAAAAATAGAAATTTTTTAATATTAAAATAAAAAAGTTTTTATATTAGTTAAGTTAACTTCGCCAAATTACCCCTTTTTACCTTATATATGCAGCCTCTAATCTAATATTAATACTAGTTCAGACCCAAACTCTAACTAATAATCATTTTAATTTTTTTTAAAAGCAAAAATAAAATAGTGACCTGTCACTATACGACCCTTATATGATTGACCAATCATCTTTTAGATTGGCAATCATATAGATAATCTTTTTTTTGTTTTTTTTTTATTTTTTTAACACGAAAATTTTTTTTTAGTTGTTGTTTAGAATCTTCACTAAAGTCGTCGCTAGAGTCATTTCTGGAGTCGTCGCTAGAGTTATCGTTAGGGCAGTGTCATTAATCACCTGATTATTTTTTATCAGAGGCCTACCTCCTCCCTCTTCCTCAATACATAAATAGTCAGGTTCTTATATATAATTTCAACTTTTTTACCACCCTCCCCCCCTAAAAAATCACCTGATTTTTGTTACTCCCCTTAGAGTCGTCAGAGCTGTCTCGTTATGTTTTGGTGGGTCTTTTTCGTCATTTTCAGTGGGTTTTAATCATTTTTGGTGGGTTTTCTTCATTTTTTGGTGGGTCTTTGTCAATTTTCAATGGGTCTTGTCGATTTTTGGTGGGTCTTCGTAGTTTTTCAGTGGGTCTTCGTAGGCTTTCGGTGGTCTTCGTAGTTTTTCGGTGGGTCTTCATAGTTTTTTAGTGGGATTATTTAGTTTTTTGATAGGTTTTTTTCATCATTTTTTGGTGGGTCTTCATCGTTTTTTGGTATGTCTTCTTCATCATTTTTTGATAAGTCTTCTTCGTCAGTTTTTGCTAGGTTCATTTAGTAGGTTCTTTGTCTCTTCAAATTTTAAGTGGGTTCTTCCAGTAAGTTCTTCAGTGGCTTTTGGTTGTTTCAGTAGTTCTTTGGTGGGTCTTCGTTGGGTTTTTCAGTAATTTTGTTGTTTTTCAGCAAGTTTATTAAATAGTGTTACAGTAGGGAGGCCTTCTCTAACTCCTTACTATAACAACGACACGGCTACAGGAATCCTTTATCGGTTTATAGCGGTGTCCAAGAGGTAGGTATAACTCCTTAGTCTGTAAGAAATTATACTCTTTTCTAAGGGCAGTTCGGTATAAAACACAAGAGATAATAGGCAGTTTATTAATTTAACAAGAGGGCTTCCAAGGTGTTTGTTCCTTAGTAATCCCAAGAGTTTATTAATAATAAGAGAGGAGGATAATAATATAAAGGTAAAGATAAAATACAATGTCTGGATCTATTCTAGTCTACCTTGACTAAGAGAAATTCTGTGCCTTTAAATACATTTTAGAATAAGCGCTATAAGCATTAATTTACAAGAGCAACATAAGCGATATAAGCGTTATAAACGGTATAAGCGTTATAAGTGTTATAAACATTATAAGCAGTATAAGCGGTATAAGCGTTATAAGCAGTATAATCGTTACAAGCGGTATAAGCGGTATAAGCGATATAAGTGTTATAAGCGATATAAGTGTTATAAGCAATATAAGCGTTATAAGCGATATAAGCGGTATAAACTATTCTAAATATTCAACTTCTTATAATAATAAAATACAAAATAAAATAATAATAAAATACAATAAAATAATGACTATTCATTCTATAATAGTAGGTTCTTTGTTGCTTTAGTTTCTTCAGTCTTTTCGTCAATTTTCTGTGGGTTTTTCTAGTAAGTTCTTCGGTGTTTTTCATCATTTTCTGTAGTTTCTACTGGTAAGTTCTTTGGTGTATCTTTGTCGTTTTTCGGTAGGTTTGTTTAGTAATTCTTTGTCTTTTTATCTGATTTGTAGCAGATTTCTTTAGTAAATTCTTTACCATTTTTTGGTATTCCTCATCATTTTTCGGCACCTTTTTCATCCCGTTTTCATCCCATTTTCTTCATCTTGTTTCTTGCCGTTTTTGATTCATTTTTTCATCATTTTTATTGTTGTTTCTTGCTATTTTTGCCATTTTCGACCCATTTTCTTTATTATTTTTCTTGTCATTTCTTGCCATTTTTGCTGTTTTCTTGTCGTTTTCGTCCTATTGTATTAAAAAAAAATTATTAAAATAAATAAAAAACTTAAAAAAAATAAATTAATTAATTAATAAAAAAAAATAAAAAAAAACTTAATAAAAAAAAGCTTAATAATAAAAAAATTAAAAAAAGTATTAATTTACGTGTTCGATCTTGATTAGTCGATCACGGGGTCGCTATGACAATGAGTTATCATAAAATAACACCCTTTTTTAAATATCAACCTTCGATATCGCAACCTGCTAAATTTATTAAAATTCTAATTTTATTAATAAAATTATACAAATTTCCAATATTTTTTAAATTTTACTAATTGATCATAACTTGTTGCACTAGGTAAACTTGTTTAGTATCAAAAAAGATTTCAAATTAGTATATTTTGTTTATTTTTTTTAAAATTTAAAAAAAATATACTTAATTTTGGAATTTTTATCAAAATTCAAAATTATGCATCTTTGATATAAATTTTAAAAAAAAATAAAATAAAATATACTAAGACCACGCAAATTAAATTAGTTCTCATAACAAGGGACAAGCAAATAGAACCCAGCCAGTCAGCAAAAAATATTATATTTAAAAATTTTTTTAATATAAAAATTTTTATAAATTTTTTTTTCAAAAAAAATTATTATAACAAAAATTTTTAATTTTTCAAAAAAAGTGAACTGGCCAGGTTATGAGAATCAATTTTATTAGTTTGCATGGCCTAATATGATATATTTTTTGTACTAAACAGGTTTACTTAGAGCAAAAAGTTTGTTTCAATTAGTAAAATTTAAAGAATCATAGAAATTTGTATAATTTTATTAAAAAATTATACAAATTTCTATGATTCTCTAAATT
>QKWP01000037.1:5112-123337 GCA_003550325.1 Gigaspora rosea
TGAACTTGAACATGTTCATGAACCTTGAACTGAACCTGAACTGAACTTTTTTTAAGTTCAGGTTCAGGTTCATATTTAATAATTTTAAGTTCAGGTTCAGTTCAGTATTGAACATTTAGAGCAGATTCAGGTTTAGGTTCAGGTTCATTGAACCTGAACCTGAACCTTTATTGAACTTCAGAACCCTAGATATAGCTATAGATCTTCTACAATCAACAAATAATTCTTTAGACATTCAAAAAACAAGAGAAGCTAAAACATACCATAAATAACCATATATAAGACCCGGGTCTGTTATATTTCACCAATTTTAAAACCTATAATAAACCCCAGATATAGTATGTGGCTAAGAGCTTATATTGTGTAGTATAAAAGTTTGAAATGCACATACACTTAGCACTTATTATATACAATTTAGATTTTAAAAAAGAGCTACCTTTAATTAAAAAAGATCCTGCGATTTGCACCTGGTATAGTACATAGTGGGTTTACTATCTAGAGGGATCTTATATCTGGCCATTTACGGTATATGTAAGTAAATTTTTAGTTATTAATATAATATATATTTTATAGAAAATATCTAGCACTAATTGTCACAAATCATAATTTAAAATAAAATTTACATTTTTTACTTAACCTGCTAGCTTTCTAAAACTTACTAATACTTGTTTATAATAATTTTTTTAAGACTAACTCTAACCCTAAACCCCTAACCCTAAAAAATGCACTCCAAAAAAATTTAGTTTTCGAGATTTTATACTATAATTTCATTTTAATCTGAGTTTCATTATAATCTGCACATTAATTAATGGAAATCAAACTTGTTCTTTTAATAATTGAAATTGTAATAGAAATTTTGTAGTTAGAAAATTATCAAAATTAAATCAAAATTCTAAACCTATATATATGGTTTATTGGATGTTCAAAATAGAAATCAACTAAATTACATTTTTTTATCAATTAAAAGATGAAATTGATCCTCAATTATTAAAAAAACTATTTGATGGTGAATTAGTAAGAATTAAAAATTAAATTATATTTTAATTAATTTAAATTAATTTTAATTATTATTTATAGATTTTACCTTTAAATGAAGATAATTCATATAATATTATATTTCTTCAAATTTACAAAAAAAAACTTGTGGTAATTAAGTTTATAATATTTAAAAATTAATATAATTACTTTTAATTTATATTATATTAATTAGGCCCTCAGGTTGATAGTGCAGTAGTTGGCACTCCAGAGTTGTATTCGCAAGATTGCAAGTTCAAGCCTACCAGGAGGCAAAACTTTGCTGAGACCATAAATAGAAATGATCATTTAAGAGATTTTTCATTACATAACAGATGACTACAACTAAATAAATAAGGTCGTGTAATACAGCCACAAGATCAATGACACCAGAAAAAGGAAAATCTGTCAAAAAATGATATAAATATTGAGGAATTCCTGATTTAAAGATTTATGAAGTACAGACCTATGAAAGAAATAGATTACAAGGCTCTTGCCAAAGGAATGGAGTATAGAGTATGGTAGTATAGATTAAAGATAAGCTGATTAGTTGTAGTCATATGAGTTAGGGAACTGCAAACTCAATAACGGAGTTCTACACTATGGGATTAGGGACATGGAATATCATATGACATACTTAATAATATCATATACTCTATTAATTTGGAGATAATTTGAAGTTTAATTAATAAAGTACGCCTAGATGGCATCCTCCATAAAGAGAGGTTTATAATCAAAAAAATTATATTAATTAAATTAACTATATTAGGGTAGTGACATATATTACGTAATATAATTTTACTATACCCTCTACTTCCCTCCTCCTACATAAGAAAAATTTGATTGGCTATTATGAACTTTTATATTTAATGTAAAATTTCAAAGACCCACCTCCCCCCTAAAATATTATATAACTAGCATATTAGCCCATGCCTCCAGCACAGGGTTAAGGGTAGTCAATTTATATTATAATAAAAGATTAGGCTTAATCATACATCGTCTCAAAACACAATTGTCATCAAAATGAACAGAATTAAACATCATACTAGTGATGAATAATGAAACATTTGTCATTGATGAATGATGAACCATTTCATTAGACAACTTCGAGTTGACGAAATGATGAATAATGAAACTGATAATGAATAATGAAATATGAAAAATCATAAATTTCATAAGTAATCTATAGCATTTGGTTGTAATAAATGTAAGGAAATGTTTAAATTGCAAGTTTTCTTTAGAAATTTTTTTGGTCGTTGCCCAGTTCTATTATTTTTTACAGATATCCGATATTGCCCAATGTTTTACATCGATCAGCTAGATCTATTCAATAAGTGTTGATTTTTTTATAAGGTTATGTTTTTTGAAATTAGCTTTTATAATGGTTTAAAAATTTACTTTGCGGCCAAATAAATGATTATCATGCTTATGTATGAACTGGAATCTTTATTATAATGAAATCCAGTAACTTTGAAAGAAATTTAAAATTTAGAATACCTGAGGTCGTTATGACGAAGCTTGTTAAAGGGGTAAATTGCATTTTATATATTATTAGCCAAATTAATTTCGCCAAAAGTTTTGTAATTGTCAATTTCGTCACTTGTTGGCAGTTTTGTCAATAGTTAAAATATCATCAATACGTAACCATTGACAAAATAGTTAAATAGAATTATGTAAATAATAAAGATATTGATAGTTTAAATAGTGTGAATAATGCAATAGTAAAAATTTAAATAATGTAGAGGATAAAAACAATGATTCAAAAAATTTACCTATTGATTGCACTTTGAAAAACATGTTAAATTTTAAAAAGTAACTTTTATTAATCAATCTTTTTGTTTTATAATTATAATAGTTTCGTCAATAGTTTTGTCAATCATTAATAGTTTTGCCAATCATCAATAATTTTGCCAATCGTCAGCAGTTTCGTTAATCGTCAAAGTATCATTAGATAAAACAATTGACTAAACCATTTTGTCAATCGTGAAATAGTTTCATCACCCATCTTTAATACTCACCCTGATGATTTATTGAATGGTTTGATGATACAATCATTAAAGTGAACTGAATTAAACAGCATACTCTAGAGATTTTATTGAATAATTAAATAATTACAGTTAATTGCATATTGTCTTGAAACACAATCGTTAAAGTGAACAAAATTATAATAAACTTTATACTTGTTTTGGTATAAGAACATGCATAGGCCCCAAAATACGGACTTTTGCCACCCATATGACCTGCCAACTCATATTTACTACATTTTTGGCACACCAGTTGCATAATTTGTGAGATTTTTAAAGTTTTAAATTTCAGCCTGGCTCGTGTAGGCCTCTATCCTGGAGTAGTATAAATATGAGAGAATTGGAACAGAACACCTAACCATCATCATTCGAGTGATTATTGGTTTACAAGTTCGTCATCATTCGAGTAATGATTGGTTTACAATTTTGACGTCATTCGAAATATGTATAATATTCTTCTTTTCGATCGTCACTCGAAGCCTTTCTTTTATACTGTCAGAACACCTAACTGTCATTACTCGAATGACTTCTCTATCCTATTTGATCACTAATTAGCTTTCTAATACTAAGGCATACACCTAAGATGTGTGCGACACAGTAGCGGAGCGAAGTGGAGCATAGTTATCTTATTTAATTTCTATTTGGCTTTCTATTCTGGAGGAGCATAGCGACTCCAAATGCAGAGCATAGAAAGCTTATTTGTCCAAATTCATATTAAAAAGGATCAATAACGATAGATTTACGCTAACATTGTCGCTCATAAAAAAGTTGGACAAAACTCTAACCAAAAAGTTGGGACAAAATTAGTTTTATTATATACTTATAGAAAACCTAACCAAAATATGTATAGTATTCTGCTTTTTAATCGTTACTCGAAGCCTTTCTTTTATACCAACAGAACAAAAAGTTGGAACAAAATTAGTTTTATTATATACTTATAGAAAACCTAACCTAAATATGTATAGCATTCAGCTTTTCAATCATCACTTAAAGATAGCAAAAATTATAAAAAAATTGGGACAAAACTCTAACCAAAAAGTTAGACCAATTTTATATATGATTTTTCTTAAGATGTTTTTGAAAATATCTAGAAACATAAAACCCTCTAATGTGTTTAGAGCAATGACCAGAAATAGAACAAGTAGGTTTACCACATTCAGAGCAGGGATTATGAGGTAAAGCTTTATAATGAAAATAGCAACCCTCAGGGCGAGTACTATAACACATACAAATTTCGCCTAAATAATCAACAAAAAAGCAAGTATACATAGTACTCATTTTTATCTGCCAGCTAATCCAGAAATAGAATTTCTTAATGCATTGAAATTATTTGATTCTCCAGAAATTTCTGAGACTATTCCATCACAAGAAGCTGAAAGAGAATATTTCGAAGCATTAGAAATATTAGAACCAATTCCGCAATTTTATCAAACTGATATTATTAGTTTTGGAAGTGAATTATTAGATGATCATTATAAAGTTGAGATAGGAAAAGAAAGCATATATGCACAAGACCCTATCAATACTCTTGGGATACTTAGAGAACAAATAATAAATATTTTCAATGATCGATTTGACTTTACGCATAGGTTATTGAAAATTGAATAAAAACTTATATTGTTGAAGGCTCAGGCTGGGTTTATAAAGTATTGAAAGAAGTAAATATTGAAATGCCAATCTTCGTTCCATTAACTGCTACTTCTCATCTTCAATTACCTAAAGGAATACCAAAACGAAATAATGGAATCATTAATATTAAGAATAAAGATAATCGATGCTTTGAACGATGTATTTTAGAAGATTTACATCTAGCTCCTTATCATCGAGAGCGAGTTCAAAATCAAAATCCTCATTTAAGTGAGTTAAATTTCAAAGGGACTCAATTTCTAGTAAAAGCTGCCAATGATACAATGGAGAAATTTGAGAAACAGAATCCATCTATATCAGTATCAATTTATGAATGGAGTGAAAAGGAACTTATTCCAATTAGAATTGCTTCTAAATCCAAAGTACATAATAAATGTAATCATAAAGAAGTGAATTGTCAAACATGTAAATTGATTAGGCTTTTATTAATTACTGGAGATGATCCCAAAATAGGAGAACCCTCTCAACATTATTGTTTGATTCAAGGAAGAGAAGGATTAGAAAAATTAGCTGGATATACAACTAAACACAATGGCAGGTCATATGTTTGTAATTATTGTGTAAGCCATCGAACCCATGACCCCAAGATTGATGCTCAGCATATAAAAGATTGTGAAAAAATTAATACTCCAGTCCAAAGAACAGTAATGCCATTGGTAGGCAAGAATATATATAAATTTAAATGATATGAACGAATGTTAGATGCACCTTTTACTTGCACAGCAGATGCTAAAACTCTTTGCACTCTGATTAAAAAAATCAAGGATCGAAAACAACAGCAATCCAAGAACATAAAGTTATATCATTTGATTATATAATTAGGCATAGTGATGGCAAAACCAAAGTGCCAGTAAAAATTAGAGGTAACGATCCTGCTGGAGAATTTATTAAAGCAATGAAAAAAGAAGTAGAACAATGTTAAGACTTTCTCACAGGAGGTCATATAATACGAAATTCTGCAAAGAAATTAATCAAAATATTGCAATCAGAAGAGATAGTAAAAGATTATATTACCAGTATTAATATATTTCAATCATGGGAATTAGGTAAAATTAATCTCAATTTCAGTAAAGAATATGAGAAATTAATTCATCTTAAAGATTACTTAAAAGGTCTTTACCAAGCTCATAAAAGAGATCACCTTGGAGTAGATATAGAAATAATGTACCGTTTAGCAAATACAATTTATTGTAGGCTCTGATAGCCTGGAGAACCAATGAAAAAATTAACTACTCAAGAAGAAAAAATGCATAATTAAGCTAAAGAATGTTGGATATGTGAAAAGCCATTTGGAAAAGAAGATAATCTTAAAAAAGTTCGAGACCATAACTATATTACAAGTAACTATAGAGGTCCAGCCCATAGTATTTGTAATCTCCAACTACGAATCAAACCAGAGGAGTTTAAATTACCAATTTGATTCCATAATTTAGGTAAGTTTGACGCTCCCAAGCTATGGAATGAGTAAACAAAGAAAAGATAAGTGCAATTCCTCATAATATAGAAAGTTATCTCACTCTCGATATTGGAAATCAAAGATATATGGATTCTTTACAACTTATGCCTGGATCCTTTAATTCTCATAATCTAATTTAGGAGCTGAACCATATAAAGAAGAAGTAGATAAAGATGGAAATTCTTTAAACTTATCATGTAAAAACCCCGGTCATCTTTATCGAATTGACTTAGATAGATGTTTTGCTCATCCAGAGAGATTCTCCATAACTAGAAAACATGGACCAAAAGAAAGGGATGCCTTAGTATTTCGTAAAGCTCCTTTCCCATATGATTGGTTTAATACACCAGAAAAAATGAATGCTACTTCTCTTCCTCCTATTGAGGCTTTTGACAGTATTCTTAACAAATCTAAATGCTCAGAAAAAGCCTATAAAATATCAACAAGTTTAAACCATCAAGAATATCAATTAACTCTTAAGGAACATGAATTAGCAATTAAAGAAAGAGAACTTTAATTAGAAAAAATACTTGAATTGGAAAAGTTGCAAAGAGAACCTAGTCTTAATGGACTTAGTAATTAATGCTTAATATTAGAGATTATATTAGGTAAATATTTTTAATGTATAATAAATATAAATTATTTGAATAATTAAATAACTAATAATATTTAAATATAATTTTTCTAATAGATTATATATATATATATATATACGTATTTATATCTAAAGATACTAGTATATTATGAGTTTAAAATTATTATAGGCATCTTATTTATTTGTCTTAACAATGTAAAACCTGCAAATTTTTTAATAAAAAAAAGATATTTTTCAAGTGCTTAATAATTAAAGGATTAATTAATTAAATTCTACACAATAATTAATATAAAATTTAATAAAATATAGTATTTGCCTTGTTACAGTTAATAGTTTAAATATTAAACTACATTCGCTCAAGTAAATATAAATTAATATCATATTATAAGCAACTTTTTAATTAATACCAATTAAAGCAAATAGATGTTCAACTAATATATGCAATGCTATACTCTATCTTCAATAAATGAATATTAACTATATGATTAAATAGATACTTAAAATAAAAATTATTGAATTAATAAAAGAATATTAAATCAATATTATATAACTGATTATAAAATTATTAAATAAAGGGTCATATATCAGTATATGCTACTTATTATCTATTTGTATAAACATATATTTCTTTAAAGATTCATTTTATATTTATATTAATTTAGAGGTTGTGATCATAAACTTATGACTCAAAAAAGAAAATTATGCGAAAAAAGTAAGGTTTTACAAAATGTATAATGCAACGAATTATTTTATAAGTTTTCATTTTTAGGAGAATGTTAAAATCAGAGTTAGTTTTTTTGCATTTAGTTTACATAGAGTTTTCTGTTTAAAACTTTAAGGAATTAACCTTATGTCTATTAGTGAATAATAAACAAACAATATGTTATTTTTTAAGAATAACATTTGACAATTAACAATTGTTATAAATTGAAAAGTAATACAAAACAGTAATACACTGTATTAATGATAAGTGATGATTTTATTTTACAAAACCAACAATTTTTAAATACTATATAGAATTAAGTAATCAATTATAGTTAAATCATTAGCATAGCACTTCGATCTGTATCTGATCAATTTGGATAGACCTGACAATTCAGATTAAATTTGGATATCTGGATTTATTAATTTTAAATGGATAGATCCGTAATATATATCAGATTAAGGATAAGGATTATCCGATTTGTAATCCTAGATGTTGTAGTTATGATAACTGCAGAAAACTAAGAAAAGTAAATTTTAAATTATTATTGTAAGTTTAAGGTATCACTTCACTAAAAAAAAATCTATTAACGTTATTAAACAAAAAATTAAATTTAATATCGATAACAACAAAAATAATATTTTTTTCCAAGTTTTTTTTGTTGCCTTCATGTTTTGTCACCTGATGCACTGCACAAATCACTTAAAAATTCTCTATTAGGCAAACTTGTGTTCTCAAATTATTTTCATCTCATTTAAGTAAATGAAGCTCTTCGTTATACTGATATGAAGTATCTTAAAAGTATTAGTAATCCAGTATTTTAGTTTTTAATTGTGCTAAAGGCTTGAATTTTTTAATTTAAACATTCATTATAGCAATTAATACCTATTAAGCTTCGATTAATTTTTCTTTGGTTGTTATATATTCTATCGAAGGATTCACGGAACAGAAAACTATATGTTTGCAGCTCCATAATATCAATAAAGAAAAAAACTGATTTATGAAAGTAATTATATGAATATTATTTAACGAACTTCAATTATTAATTTATTTATTTTTACTACAATTTATTGATGCATTATTAAACATTAAATTCTAGCAATAACTCAGTCCTATAAGAAAAGTGGACCAGGATTGCACAGAAAAACAGTGTATAGGCACGTGGTCGAGTGGCATGTGCTATGGGTCAGGTTTGCACGTGCATAGTTTGAGTAGACACAGAAATCAATGAACTGTATTGATCCATATACACGTGCCAATTTAACGTAAAATCACGTAAATCGTCTGTGCCTTTTGTAGCAGTTTTCTAAGCCAATTGACATATGAGCCGGCACGTGAATGGAACGAGTGTCCACTTCCAATAGACATTTTATTAAAAGAGGGTCATATAATAGTTGAAGTATGTACATATCTAGAAGCTAAAGCAACTGCAAATGTATAAAATCTTGCAAGGAATCTTTTTCCTTAAGATACTAGAGCAGGCTTACTTGCAAGTTTTTGAGATATTGCAACTTTTTTAAAAAAAATTGTTTGTAATCCTTTGCTCTCTGTGAAATGAGCCAGCACGTGTCATTTTTAACACGTGCCATTCCATGTAATTCAATGTACCATTTTGTACAATGTGCATATGTGTGCCACCGAATGCGTACTATTTCGTGTAATGTAATATAATGTGCCACCCACCCTATTACCGTGTCATTTTTAATTGTGCCATTCCGTAAAATGTGCCTATATGTGCCACATGGTCCTTACCATTCTGTACATATACACTGTTTTCCCGTACCATACACCGAACCACTTTTCTTATAGGGTGGGTTATTGATGGATCAGTAAAAAATCTGTAAAAAACATACGTCAATCCCTGAATAACAAGAATCAATAAATAACACATAACATACACACCTGAAATAAGCAGGCGTATTTAGCTTGTCTCAAATGCGTTAAATAATTTTATTCTATATGAAGCAATTTGAGTTCTTCATGTACCTATACTTTTTTTACGGATTAAATCCGAATTTATTCAATTCAGATTATATTCGAATTTAACTGGATGTGTAAAATAGAATTCAAATTTAATCTGAATAGCCCCAAAAAAGTAGAATTGAAGCTACATTAGCAATACATGTCACTCTAGTTATACCAACAGCTGGATTAACCGACAGCTAGTTATATCGACACTTTTTTCAAAAAAATATCCATAATTTAAAAATTTATTGGTTATACTGACAATCATAAGAGATATTGATTATAACGACATACCGACAATTTTAATATTAAAAATTATTTTAAGATAATTTTTATGGCTGGATATAGGACAATTTTTATAAACTGATTGTCGTTATAGGTGTACCAATCAAATTAATTTTTTAAATTTGCTTTATACTAAGCTTAGCATAAAACAATAAGTATAAAATAAATTCATTTTATTATTTTATGCAAATATATGATGAATTTATTTTATGCTAACCATAAAACAAATTCATTTTGTGCTAAAATAAATTTATTTTGCTAAGTTTATTATTCTTAGTATAAGCTTGGTGAAAACAAAAAAATTTACCTCTGCCTAAGCCGACATATCTACACAATATCAATATAATGTCAGTATAGATAGAGATGCTTATTAAACTGACATCTGGATATATCGACAATTTTTCCATTGCTAGAGAATGTCGATATAATCAGAGTGACGTGTGGTACAATTTTTATATAATCAAATTGAATCAGCATTGAAGTAATATGGAATACCTCAAATTACATACTAAGCAATTCACAGAATTTAGATTCCATCAAAAGTTAGTTTTAAAGTATGGAAAGTAGTATACTCTGTACTCCCAATTATTATCACACAAATAATATTTGATAGAAATTAATATATTATTTTAAAATGCTTTATAATGTGATTTAGGAAGTTCTCAAGCTTATCTCACTCGGTATGATTAATTGATGAACATGTTGCTGTTCAAGTATTACAATAAATTAAAATATTGATTGCAATTTATGCTTGAACAAATACTTTATTATTATTGCCATTTAACAATTATTGTTTTTACAATTCGAAATAAATTACAGATCAACAAGAAGATAAACTCCAATCTACAGCAATTCCAATTTCTTTTTCTTTTTCAGAATTTGCTGCAAAGCCAAAATGTAAGTACAGTAATAAGGTAATAATTCGATAATGATAATTTAATGGTAAAAAGAAAGCAGTACTTGAACAATTATTTTTCAAGTAAATAAATGAAATTTTCAGCCAATAAACACAACTCTAGACCTACATTTGTTGTTAACCTCCATTTGTTGTTAATTGGAATTGACCAGATAAACAATTCAATTGTTCTCTATGACGTTTTAAACTATCATTACATGCCTTATTCAATTGGAATGATAAATACAATCGATTTGATACCCTATTTTTTACTGATTAAAATTTATTTCCTATCCTATTTTGAGAACACTCTTAGACATATTCATGACCAGTACGTATATAGTATTAATACATTTTGCTGAACTTTAGGAGTTGATCTAATTTGGAGTTAATGTTGGCTATTCTTAAATACCATCGAAATAGCTGTAGATGAAATAACGGTGCATTCAATATTAGTTTACTAATTGTAAGTGTTTGAAGTTTTAGTATTAGAAGACAAGTTTGTTTTTTTTTTTTTTTTTTTTGAGAATTTATTAAAACATATATTTTTAATTATAATAAGTGGGGCACTTTGTTTGACAATGAATTTAATATTCTAATTAAATATAATAATACAAATATACTTCTATTCAATAAGTAGATGAATAAAATAACTTGAAGAGTTAACTTAATTTGTCTACTTAAGAGGGATATCTATGTTGAAAGTCATAATTTTATTCAAGAAGCTTACTAACGAACAAAAATAAAATGATTGGAAATGTGATTATTTTGTACTAGAGATATAAATGAACGTCAAGAGAAGATTATGTGCATGTCGCATTAAATTTATTAAATCTACGTGAATTAAAAGCAGCTACAAATTAATGCAAGTTATGCTAAATAACTTCGATATTATGTATGATCAATATGACTCTTAAAATTTTACAGGTATGTCTATTTTATAGTTAGGTATGTTATAGATTTATTTTCTTTTATGCAGAGTGTTTATAGAAAAAACTTTTGTTTTAATGATTTTTTTATTTTTTATAGCCGATACAATATGAAATATTATTGTGTAGCCAAGTAATTGACAATGGACTAAATTTTTCATAATTTGTACAGATTACCTCATTGTAAAGCAAATTTATTATTGTGCGCATATTTTAATATCATTATAATGCAAATATTATTCTTTCACTATTTTTAAAAATTACAATATTAACAACTATTCTTTCGAAGCATAATAATGATAATAAAATATGAAATGTAATGTTTGAATTCGTAAACAAATTCCTCTGGAAAATTCTTTTTGTGATTTTTGAACTTAGATTATTTTATGCAGATCTTGGGCTTCGGTATAATTATAATTGTTAGATATTTGTTTCAATAAATGTCTCGAGCATGATAATACTGAAAATTCTGGTGGGATCATTAGTTCTGATACTAGTGATGATTCCAGTGCCAGTGCACCCTGACTTGGTGAATTTGCTTAGTGCGATGTTGGTGCTAGAGTTAAGCCGGGCTTAATAATGCTGATTGTTATGGTGCTGGCTTGATAATGTTGATTGATTTGTTGTTTGAGATGCTGATATTTGAGATTTTTGCATTTGTGATTTAGAAACTATATTTGACTTCACTCTGAATTTACTTAAGAAAAATAAAGGAAGTAAGCCAGTGTAGTGCTGAAGAGACCTTTATTCGAGTAAATCAAAAACTAATCTAGTAACTTTATTAGAGTTAAATCGTTAAACGTATACATTCTCCCTTCTTAATAGTTACAATACGGAACATGCCGAAATTACAAACCTAATTGTATCGGCTGAAAAATCATTCGGTCAATTTTTATTAGGCATTCCAGGAATTACGAAATAGCTGTAATTAATTTTGCATGTCTTAAAATAAAAATGCTATATGTTTTGCATGTCAAAACTAAATTTTATCGATCTAAATCCATTTATTTACAATAGAATTCTAACAAACCAAGTATTAAGAGAATTTGTGAGTTTTTTTTAATGATCAATATAAAGATCATTAGATTTTAAAATGAAAGATATGTTGTGCGATTAAAATACTCTTAGGTTGAAACATATCATTTTACAGAAATAATATAAAATGCATAAGCACTAGAACATTTAATCATTAAATCACATAATATGTCATTATGTACCTTGGCACCTTTGATATGTATCCATTAATTAATTATTTTAATTAATATTAATAAAAAATTATTCTTAGTATTTAAAAATGGTATAGAAACAATCATTATGTGTTTGTAGAAATTATTAAACCAAAAATTGAATAAAATTTTTTAACAAATTAAAAGGATTAATTTGTAACAAAAAAATAAAATTAAGTATTGAATTAGTCAAAATATTTCCAATTATATTTTCATTAACCTGGATCACTGCGTGATTGTAGGCCGAAAGCTGGAGGTGAAAGTAGGTGTGGGTAGTGGATTGGTGGTGAAAGTAGATGTGGGTAGTGAGTTTGTGGTGGTGGTAAATATTGAAGTTGAAGGATTCAAGGGAGATAATGTTTTGCCAGTTTTTGGATCAATAACTGTACGATCCATTATTAAAAGAAACTGTAATTAGTTTATGTAAACAATAATTTAATTTCAAAGCAAAATGCATCCACTCTTTTAATAATAATACTTACTAACAATGCTATTCTAAATATTATTGAGACCATATTTTTAATTACAGAAATATCTAAATTCATTTTAGAAACTATCAATTGAGCAAAATGATTTGTGGGTATAAAGTTAAGAATAGTATTAACAATGCCTTTGCTACATAGAGTACAGCATCCATAAAAGGTATCAGAACTTTCAGAAATCAAATGTTTAGAGTTAGGTAATCCATAAATATTTCTAGCTATTCATCCCCAAAAAGTACTTTTTTTATTTTCAAAGCATATTGAATCATGTAAAGGTGAATAAAAAACGGAATCAGCAAAAATCATTTGTTCTAATGAATTATTTTGAAGGTCAGTTGTAGCACAAGCTGCAAAAATAGAGCTAACATAAGATTGAATAAAATTATCAGAACATTTTGGGAGGTTACAAAAATTTATTGAAAGATTTATTAGTGTATTTCTAAAATTTGGAAAATTTTTCTGGATTATTCAGAAATTTGTCAATTGCTTCGAAATTTTTTTTTCATAAAGTGGTCGAGAGTCTGCAATATTTATATATTTAGCAAAATTCAGGTTCTGAGATAATTGTAACTGTTGCATTTAAACATTGGGATGTAAAATTGTTAAATGGGTTAACATTAAATAGGTCTGATAAAGAGCTTTGTGTTGATCCAAGTTTGCCAAAACAAGAAGAAAAATAATTGTGAAAAATTTCATAATTTTTCTAATAATTTAGAATATTTTTATTTTCATGCGAAAATTTACTATCAAGGCGAGACTATAAGGTTTTGAATTTGTGAAAAAAGAAAATAAAAAACTTTAGGAAAATTTTTAATTAAAAGTTAATTTTTCTGAGAGAATTCCTTCCTTTTGTAAATTATAGCGTGAAAAAAGAATCAAATTACAAATTGATTTTTATGACAATCCCGATCACTATATCGGGATTAACGAATAATTCCCAATGGATCAGGATATAATTACTAAGTTAATATGTATTTTGTGAGTTAAAAATTGGGATTCCTGGCGGTATTAAAAAATTTCATTATGCATTAAGCAGATTCCAATTTGGATTATACACATTTATTAATAATATATTTGTTGGTTTTTTACTAAATTACGAGATAGGCTAAAATAAGGTGCCGAAACGAAATAAGCGAAAAATAAAATGTAGAGATTTTCCAATCTCTATGCCAATCCTTAGAAAATTGTGCGCGGCGTTGGTCAAAAAGAAATTTGCCAATCTCTAATCATCTCTATATTAACTATTTACTCTTAGATATACCAATGATTTATATTGGTTTTAAAGTTGGTATGAATTTTAAGATATGTCTAAATTAGACAAGGAAATTCTATTAATTGTAGAATAAAGGCAGATCGTTATCAAATTTTCAGAATACAGATTCTTTAAAACTTGTAATATGCTTTTTTAATAGATATTTTACTTTCTATAAAAATATTTAACTTAAGTAATTAAAACTTATTATTTGAATCAACTTGATGAGATGATTCGATTAATACTAAAATCTTAATTACATGGGTTTAAAATATTTTTGTTAAAAGTAAATCTTCAAAAAGCTTGACTAATAGGTTTTCTCTTTGTGAAAATTTTCCTCATACATCCGTATATACGTACGTCCTGGATTTTTTTATCATCTGATTGCCAAAATTGACTTCTTAAATCGATAATTGATTTATAATTACGTTAAATATAAATATTAAAGCATAAAAAGATCGGAATTACGAAAAAAGACATGTACGCATGTTAAAAGAAAATTGCGAAATAAATTAAATAAATAAAATAAAATAATGAATAAACAATTCATAGTATTAATTATTAGTTTATTATTTTTTGTTTCGTAGTTTATGATTCTTATGAATTTAGCACCAGACCTATAACTGATGCAGAAGTGAACATATTAGAACGATTTGCTCGCTATTCTTTCTTAACAAACGATCAATCAATATCAGAAGTAGCGAACTGAACTAGTGATTCTTGCAAAGAGATTACTAATGATACTAAAACCATTATAGCTAAACCAGTTAGTATTCAAATATTATTTATTTTTATAATTTAAAAATAAATTTTTGTAACATATAATTTAATATCCATTTCTTAAATTCTTTTGGTGCTGTCATGTAAGTTAATGGATAAAAATAGTTTGATATAATTTACATCATGTTATCTGTAATTGTTAATTCTTATTTATACATTTAGAGATCTCAATAAGTGTTGATAAAAATAGTAATATTATTGATTTTCTCGCATATATAATCGTTAATAAATGAACTAAAGAAATCGTTATCACCTTCCGTGGAACAGCTAACGATTATATAGCTAATATTGGATCCTTTAACTTAGTCAGATATTCATTTTAAAATCTTCAATCATTAAGATCTAATAAAGATACCCATGTTAGTGAAGGATTTTTTACCGTATAGCAAAGGTTTCAATCATCAAATCTTACAAACACATTAAATTCGCTTATGAAAGAACTTCCAAGCTTTAACGTTTCGGTAACTCGTCATAGTTTAGGAGTAGGTAATGAAAATATCTTTTTTTTTTTAATTCGTAATACTTAACTTTGGATTTTAACAACATCTTCCAAAAGCTAAGCTCTGCTTTTATGGGTTTAATATGTCACATGGAGGAAATGAATATTGCTAGTTATGTCAATGAAGAATTAGTAAGTTTAGCTAGGTAACCTTATTTTCGAATTGCATTACAATCTTGTTTGCAAGCCAGATATTATTTATTTTGTTTTTATAAATGGAATTTGAATGTAATGAATTTCAGAATTTGGAATTGCTTAGTTTTTTGTGGTTTATTGTATATATATACCTTAAAAATCCTAATTTAATTAATAAATTCTAAATTTATAAAATTCCTACAACATATATGTGAAGGTTTCCAAAAAAAAGAAAATAATTCCTCAGGTTTAAATTATAACTTGCAGACTATAAAGATTTTTGGATGGCGGTCTAGTAAATTATGAACCTAACGGTGTAAGTTTAATTTTTTCTTGGCTGCTCTAATACTTCAGTGCCGACAATAAAATATGAAATTCATAATTCGCGACTACTTCACTTGAAAGGATCAGGACTGATCTTGTACACATCAACCTTATTCCTTTGCTGACTACCTTTGATAAATAATTAATTAAAATAATGAATATTATGAATTGAAAAAAAAACAATACATAACTTATATATTTTTTTTAATCGATATCATTTAGCGGAACTTATATGTATTAATATTCCAATAGGTTATCATTAGATGCCATTAAATAGAATATTTATTTGCCAATGCTCCAAGAAAAATCGAAATTTTTAGTCCACAGGTAATGCAAACTTAATATTCAGCTGTATAGTTATATTAACCCTTGCATTTTCTAATATTGTCATGATTTTTTGTCTACGTTTAAATAGGATTGTATATATCGTGTCGTTTCGAAAGCTGATTTAATTTATAGGGTCCCCCTCGGCCATTTTGGGTACAACCTAAGGGTAAGTATGGATCTTTGACCACACAAGCAACCCTATACAAAAGATGCTATTGTATGTAGTGGAAATGATAGTCCCGGTAACTATATATATATATATTTAAGTTACTTGTTGTTTTTTTTTAACCAATAAATTATGAAAAGCAGAGCATTCAGAAACCTTGCTTTACTCTGTCCAATGGTGATATTTCGAGTTTGTCTCCTGCATGAGTTCAAAGTTCACAAAAACTTGCTGATCACATTAAAGGAAAAAAACTTCGATAGTTAGTGATGAATCTTTTCAACAAGATGAACAGATTCAAATGTACTGCGATAATAAATTTTGGCTATTTTTATGTTTGATGAATTTATTTTGAACATATTTAATATTATATTGTTGATAGAATTTTACTTATGTAACTAATCGATTTTTTTAGTCCACTTATTGGTAATTATTTTTAATCTTATTTACATTTTTATTTTCAGAACTAATTATATATTTTTAAACAGCAAATAGGAAAAGTTGAAAGAATACATGATGAAGTCGCAATTTTTTGTCATAAAGCAGCACAACCACATAAATATAGAGTTCACAATATTCTACTTCAAATTTTGATGAATCTCACAAAGTGTTGAATTAGATGTTTATGATGATATGCCTCATGATTAGCAGTTAATTATTAATTTTTGAGTGGAAACAGATCACTAAATATTTTAACTCAAAAAACTGATATCACAACAATCGGTTATTCGATATAGAGGATCAGTTCCCTATAGCTGTTCTGTTTTGCCGTATCCATATTTGTAGCGTACCTTATGGTTACTTTGAAGTACCATAAAAGTACTACAAAGTTCTTTTTATTTAAAGTACGGATAAAGATTCCCAGTACCAATCAGGGTACTTCGCAGTAGTTTAATAGTTATCTTATAATACTTTAAAGTACCTAATATCGATATATCGATCAATGTTCAAATTTGTTAACAGTTACACAAGCATAATCACGTTTAATGTTTCCCTCATAATTAACCTTTATTATTCAGCCCTTTTTGACGAACATGTTAATATCTTCGAATATTATAAAATTGACCCTACAGAGATTGGACACTTGGTTTATAAGCATTTTTTCTTAGTAGCGGCATTAATAGGATAGAGACTTCTTCAATACTTTCTTAAGTTTGGCTTCTTTTTTCACTTTCTATTTATTTCAGAATTCTTTGTTGTTTTATCTTATGTATCATGTAATTAATACCGATTGCACCAAAAGCACCTATAGCTCTGGAGGTTATGGATTTAAGTATGAGTGGAAGGATAGTAAGTTAATAGTTGCTCTAAATAACTAAAGTTTGATAGTATTTTAGGTTTAAATAAAAAAATTATTAATAAGATAATTATTAAACTACTTGCAGGTATAGCGATAATATTAAATTATTTATTATTATGAAATAAAAGTCTAAATTATTGATTATCTTACAAAATATTTTTAGATTCTATAGTTGTAATACATATACGTTCAAAATATTTTTTTATGCAAATAATTGATTATAATTTGAGTATTAAAAGGCTGGGTTATTATTTATTTTAAATTTTATATTATGAGAATTAAAAAATTAATTTTTCTTAGTTTGTATTTTTATTTAAGCAATTGAATAAATTTTTATATTAAATGAAATTATACAATATATATGGAATATTACATATTACATATTAAGATCTTTTTTCATTTTTGCAATATTTAATTTTTTTAATTCTAATTCAGCTTCACGTTCTTCTAAAGCAATTTCTTTTTCTCGAATTGCTAATTTTCTTTCAATTTCGTTCAGATCTGTATTAGTTTGTTCTATTTTATTACTTTCATTATTGGATTTTGTTCGTTGCCTTTTTCCTGAGATTAATTTAGTAGAATTTTTTTTGCGCTTATTTGCTAAATAAATTATATTGTTAATTAAAGATTTAAATTAATTATATATTAATTAATATATGTATTACATACTATTTTTTGTATAGAACTCTTTGCTCTTGCTACTATGCCTTGATCACGACTAGTATAAGAAACTCCTGAGATATCATGTATTTTCTTTGAATGAAAGGTTCTTCTATCTTCTAAGAAACCTCTAAAATAAAAAAATAAAATAATATAGTATTTAGTATATTAATAAATAAATGAATTTTAATAATTAATTTGTAATAAATAAATTTTACTTTTGAATTGCTATACGAAGACATAAATTTGTACCATAGTGATTTACTCTTGCATGACTGCTTTCAGATATATTGGTATTATGTGGAGTAGAATACCAAATATCAATAGAAATATTTGAAAAAGATGCAATAACCCAATCAGTTGAATAAAATTTAGTCCATCCTAAAATTTAAATAATTTAATAAATTAATTTTAATTATTATAAAATTTTAATTACTAATTATTACCTTCAAGTTTTTCATTATCAATTTGTTTAAGTATTTCAAATATTTCTTCAATACGCACTTTTGTAGTAGCAGTAGAAATTTCTTTTATTAATTGTTTTATATTTTCATTATGTTGACAATTATGAATACTTCTAATAAAATTAATTATTAAATTAGTTTAGATAATTTTAACATATTATATTATAATAATTAATTAAAGTTTACCTATAAAAATGTACTTGACAACTTTTAAAGATATAAGTTAAATGTTCATCCCAAGTATATTTTGGTTCAATATTAGCTAATGCTAATCCTAAACCTTTTGCCTGACCTTGGTCTAAATCACCAAGTATGCATTTCCATCCTTTATTATGATATAATAAAATGTTGGAGATTCATTTGTTAAAATTTTAATATAATTCCACAAGCTTGTAAAAATTCGATAATATATTTCAGCAGATGATCCATTTGTATAAACTCGTGCATAAGTAATACCTAATAAATCAATTATTTAGTATTAATTTATATATTATTATTTAAATATAGTAATTATAAACTTCTTACTTTGATTATAATTTTCACAATAACTATTAACTTCAAACTCATTTATTTCACCATGTACTCTTTTGAATGCCATATCAATTTGAAAATATTCTGAATTTTTCCATGCAATAGCTTGTTCTGCATTTATACAAATAATTATTAAACTTCCATCATTAAATGTTCCTATAATTTAATAAATTAATTTAATTTAAAAATAAATAAAATATATTTATTATTAATATAATAAACAAACCAATTTCTTGTAAATATCCATTAAATTCTTTATTTCCATTCCAGAATTCTGTTGCAATTTCCAATAAACCTTGTCCAAAAGGAAATTGTTTTTGTTGTGCTTTGTTTACAAGATATCTTAGTTTGTCTAAATTATTAAGAAAAGCATGTATTTCGGTATAAAGATCTTTACCAAAATGTGCTTTTAATAAATTCCTAGATAAAATTTTTTTGGGTGTGACTGTTCAAATGTTTGAGTAGCTTCATTAATTATATGTTCCAGGTTGATTTGAATTCCAGTTGGAATATTAACTGGAGGTAGTGCTGGGTGACTGTGAATTCCTTTGCATATTAAAACAACAAATGGTGTTGTTTTTAAATCTAATGGAACAAGCTTGATAAATTTAACATTGCAACGTAATTTAATTATTTTTCCTTTTCGTTTGAGACACTCATCAGATAAGTGAAAAAATGCTAATATAATAGATTATACTAGGAAAATGGGAACCATTTAAAAGTCCGAAGGATAAATATAAAATCAATTTTTTTATGTTACACCTGATCTAACCAATAACCATCAGTTTTCTATTGTTTTGATTTTTTTATGTTACACCTGATCTAGCCAATCAGGATTCAGAATTTGCTAACACACGGACATCGGGTGTACTATTGCTCTACCTGTGAGTGTCCTTCGGACAATAAAATTGTAAATTAATATCTGATATAATTAATTTTTAATTACATACAACACACTTTTTTTCGAGAACTTGTAGCTAATACTGTACGACAGTTTTCTATTGGTTTATTTAAATTAAGCTATTAATAAATTAATTAGTTTATAAATTAATAATTAAATAATTAATAATTAATAAACTAATAATCAAAATTAAAAAATTATTTTTACTTACAGATTTGCCTTTAAATAATTTCTCTAAAATAATTATATCAATTTCATTTTCATCTATTCGATGATGAGTATGTTTTTCTCCTGCTGCCCAAGCAGAACAACCAATAAAATATGATGGAACATCATCATCTGATTTTTTTCCATAACGGCAAATTTGAGCTTTACCCGTACAAGTTGAAAAATTATAAGGACATTGAAAGTTTACAAAAGCTAAATATTTTCTTTATATTAAATTAATAGATTATTTAATTTAGGCTTCATAAAATTTAATAATAAAAAAATATAGAACTAACGCATGTGTTTTAGCTTCTTTAGATGTTTGTGAATCAGCAGGTTGATTAATTTTGTAAAAATCAAAATCAGCATTAACTTCACTATGCTGTGCTTCCTTTAATTCACTTGGTACGAATTCACACACTTTAGCTCAAGTACAAGTTCTAATAGATTTATTTACTTTACATCCCAAATATTCACACTCTATAATTTTATTACCGCCACCATCACCCATATTATATTGTATCTAATTGAAATTAAATTTAATAAATTATTTATAAAAATAATACTATGATATTTAAAATAAAATCTTACATCCGAAAAAGCAACATTATAATCATTCCATTTAGAAATGTTATAAATAATTGCAATGCCTTCAGAAGATGTAGGAGGATATTCAATTGGTATTAGAGAATGTCGAATCTCATTTATACACAAATTTTTTGTAAAAAAATTATGTGTATTAATAATATCGGCTTCATCATCTGTTGCTTGCATCTAAATATATAATAAGTTATAAATTTATATCATTATATAAATAAAAATAAATTAAATTAATTTTAGTAAACTTACTAAATCATCTATATCTATTTCAGGAATTTCAAGATCGGATGCTTCACTAGATGCAGCAGTTAAGTCAATAAAATCATCGCACAATGATATACTTAAAAAGCTTGATGATATAGATTTTTGCTTGTCATTTAATGATGTTAAAGATTCAGTCTTTGAAATAATTGAAGATTCAGACAGTGAAGAGTCAAGTTTCTTTAATGACATTATTGTGAAAAACAATTGAAAAGTAAAGACAGCGAAGAAAAAAAGAGAATACATATTTATTTAATCAATGTTTAATCAATTGATCAATATTTAATCAAATAATTAGCAATTAATAAATTTTCATAATTAAAATAGACGTCAAAAAATATTATAGCTATAAAAATCTTATACGGCTTCATAAGTATTATAAATTAGTAAAAGAAGAGTCATTTAGTTGATGGGGTTCTTCTTTTCAAGATTGCAAACTTGAACTCGATGCATTAATATGCCGTGAATTTTTGGTAGATCCGGAAATTAACAATCGAAATTTTTGTACAAAATTGGATGGTACATGTTTACATTATTTATTTAAACCAAGCATTGTATTTACTCATAATTTCAAGACCATCGAAATCAAAATTTTGAGTACATTACAGTACTAAACATAAAATATTACTAGTACTTTACAGTACTATAAAGTATATATTCGGTACTTTATAGTACCATCGGATATTTGTAGCCGTACTATACTCTAAACCAGCATGGAACGGATACTCTATATATATATATTCCACAACAATTGACAATTAATCGTTATACCGATTTACAGACAAATCTGTCACTCAAACTATATTAGATATCACACGATTATAATATTCAAGTCGTTTTTGCATTATTGAGATATTCAAATTGAAATTTAAAATGGACCAAATGTTTTATTCATTTTTAATATTTCGCTTATATTTACTTGTTTACTTAATTTAACAATTTTTAGAAGTTTCTTTTGTTAAACAAACTCAAATATCATTTCATAAAACTTGCAATTTCATAAAAATGTTGCTTCAATAGAATCAGTTAAAAAATCATTATTCTAGAGAATAAGAATTAATACAAAGGTGATTTAGAACAGTATTATCTTGGTTTTTAAAATGAATAAAGTTGGCATTGTTCCTGATATAACTGATTATACAAATGTCAAATTTTATATTTAATATTTTTGTTTAATACTTTGCATATTGATTCAGATCTAGGATTAATTACGCAATTTATAAGTTTTAATTATACAGTATAATATAATTGTTATTTTGATCTAATTTCTAGCAAAAATAAATTTTTTGCATTATTTTTTTTTAAAGCCAGTTTAAACAAACACTGTTCACTTTAATTGCCGTAATGCGCTTCTAGCATGACAAATAATGCAGTCAATTTTTAAATTATTATTTATATGTAAATAATTGCCTAATACGCGAGATTTTGAATTTTTCATTATGTAAAATAGCATTACATCGGTATTTCTGCAGTCTGCTATGAATTAATCGGCCTTTTGTTTTAGACGTACTAACCAAATATATAAATGAAATTAGAATATTGCGCAATGGTAAATCAAGAAACAATAGACATGAACAGTTTACATCAAAATACATCAGCTTAAAAATGATTTTAATGCACACTGACAAAATTATCATCAATTTGCTAAGGTACTGTACGTTTATAAGTGTTGGTCTTAGATATAAATTTTTTATATCAAATATCCAATACAGTTAATTTGTTATGTTCAACCACAATCAGTTCATCATTGCCAAACACTACGTCTACTAATAATAATTTTTAAGTTCGTCGTTTAAGCCAACGCGAATGAGATAACAAAGTGGGAGTAATGATAAAACAAAAAAGAATTCTTATATTGGATAATAAACTTCAGCTTGACGATTAAATTAATACGAATGAATGAAAGTATGAAAGTAAAGAAAATTAACTTAGTCAATAAATGCAAACAATTACGTTTCATTAAATAACCAAAATTTATTTTAAGATTTCTAGATGTAAAAAAAATATATATATGTATTGAATTGAGAACAAGTCAATTATACAGTAAAAAATACTATGCACGTGTATTTTGTATTTCGAAATTTGTCGAACTAATTTTTAAGTTGCAAAAGAATTCCAATAAATTGAGCAATAAAAGAATTAAATTTTTTCTTAAAATTCAAATATGAAGTTCTTGAAGTTTGAAAAATGAAAGATGAAGAATCGAATGTTTTCTTAAATTATATGCTAAACAATTCGCTAAATTTAAATTCCATCAAAAGTTAGTTTTAATGTGAGAAAAGTATTGTACACCCAATTATTTTCACACAAATAATATCCAATATAAATCAATAGATGCATTATGATGTGATTTAGGATGTTCTCAAGAGGCACACTAGATAAGATTAGTTAGTGATTGTGGTTGTACTCATCCATTATAGCGATATTTAATGTCGAAATCCATTAGTATAAAAAATAATATCTCCCTCGATATGATTAATTTATGAACGTGTTGATGTTCAATTATTACAATGAATTAAAATATTGATTGCAATTATTGCTTGAACAAAAACGTTTACTATTATTACCACTTAACGATTATTGTTTTTACAATTCGAGATAAACTGTGGATTAACAAAAGGATAAAGCTCAATCTATAACAATGTTAAATTCTTTTGCCTTTCAGAATTTACTGCAAAAAATAAAATCAAAAAGTTTTTTTTTTTTTTTATTATTTCTGTGAAAAATTTTAGCGTAAGTAATAAGGTAATAATAAAGTAATTATTCGATAATGATAATGTAATAGTAAAAAAATAGAAGTACATGTAATATAATTCAAGTGAAAAAGTTTCCATGGAAACCTTGAAAAAATGAGACGTTCACACGCAGACACCCACGATGGATTTACAGCACCAGACACGACCCTGCGCGCAGAAATTCAAAATCTAAAAAATAATAAATAACATCATAGAATTAATTGAAGTATTAAATAGAAACTTGTACAATTTTTTTTATAATTCTATATATCAAATCATATTTTACAAGATAAACTTAGATTTACCTGCCTACAGTAAATATCTTAAAATATGTTGAATCTATAAACCGCAATCCAATTCATATAAAGAACTTGTTAGATACTAAGGGATATTTAATCGAGTTAAGCATGCAAAGTAATCCAAGAACTCAAACACAAGATTATATACAGTAAAAGATCTGCAAACAAAAATGCATATGATATTTTTACTACGTGGTACTGCTTGTATTAATCCTAATTTATAAATATTTGTACTTATATATTTGTTTTTGGACGCTTTGTTTCTCATGTTTAAAACAATGGATTCCAATAAACTTTGTGAACTCGGTTATGATTATCAACATGGATTTGGAGTTGAAAAAGATGAGAAGTAAGCTTTTGAATATTATGAAAGCTGCTGAATTAGGAAACGCAATTGCAATTACTGATGTTGGTTATTGTTATGAACGTGGAATCGGAATTGAAAAAGACGAGAAGAAAGCTTTTGAATATTATATGAAAGCTGCTGAATTAGGAAATGCACAAGCGATTAGTAATGTTGGCTATTGTTATGAACGTGGAATCGGAGTCGAAAAAGATGAGAAGAAAGCTTTTGAATATTTTATGAAATCTGCTGACTCAGGAAATTCACAAGCGATTTATAATGTTGGTTATTGTTATCGAGATGGAATCGGAGTCGAAAAAGATGAGAAGAAAGCTTTTGAACATTATATGAAAGCCACAGATATTGGTGATGCTAATGGAATATTTGGAGTCGGTATTTGTTATCATTATGGAATTGGAGTCGAAAAAAATTATCAAGAAGCATTCAAATATTATATGAAATCTGCAAATATGGTTCATAATGCTGGGATATGTGCTGTTGGTTCATGTTATAATGCCGGAATCGGAGTAGAAAAAGATTATAATAAAGCATTTGAATATGTAAAGAAATCTGCTTATATGGGTTACTTGATTAGTATGAATAATGTTGCTTTTAGTTATCGCAACGGTATCGGAGTACAAAGAGATATTCAGAGAGCAAATCATTGGTTTAGAAAATATAGAAATCTTTTGAAAACTAGTAAAATTAATAAATCATTTGATATTGATCCTGGCCTCAAAAACGTACTAGATGATGATAAATATAAATTATCTTGGATTGATTATTGTGATTTTAAAAATATAAAAGAAATTGGAAAAGGTGGTTTTGCGACAGTAATTATGCACTTTGGGACGATAGAATTAATTATAGTTATGTACCTGTTGCACTCAAAGAGATTCGTGGATCGAGCGATAATACTAAAGACTTTGTTGACGAGTTGAAGAATTATTGTGAAATTGGCTATGAGAATCCATCTTTTTTAGAATGTTTTGGTGTATCGAAAAATAATGATTATATCATCGCAATGAGATATGCGATAAAAGGATCATTAAGTCAGAATCTTGAGCAAGTATCAAAGATGAGTTGGAAAGATAAATTAAATATTTTGTACTGTATTGCTTCGGATCTTGAGTCAATTCATTCTCAGAAACTTATTCATGGTGATTTGCATACTGGAAACATTTTGCAAAGTGAGCTAGATAGTGCTTACATCACCGATCTTGGCCTTTCAGAAGGAAAAAAAGAAGGAAAAACTTACGGAGTAATGCCTTATATAGCACCTGAAGTTTTACTAGGTCAATCATTTACGAAATCATCAGATATTTACAGTCTTGGGATCATTATGACTGAAATATCAATGGGAAGAAGAGCTTTCGATGGAATTCCGTTTGATACTAATCTTCAATTTAAGATCATTGATAGAACAAGACCTGAATGTACTCATGCTCCGGAATTTTACGTTAGATTAGCTAATAGTTGCATGGATCATGATCCTGATAAACGACCAACTGCTGCTGTAATTGTTAACAAGGTGGCTCATTGGTTAGATGAAATGAACCAAGATGATAACGATATTAAGAACCAAATCTTAGAAGCAGATAAAATTAAACCAGAACCAGTCGAACAAAAACATCCGAATTATTATTATTCTAGTAAATTGATAAATACAAATCCAATCGATAGTAAATTGCAAGATTTGACAATTGAATAATTCTATCGATAAAAATATTCTAATTCTTAAATCTGATATCACAATTCTGGTTATATTAATTCATAATTCTAGATGTTTACTATATTAATTTTTGGAATAGAACGAAGGAACTTAAGTCACAACAATAAACAAATAAATTACCAGTAAGAGCTACCTGGGTTCCAGGATGCATTAAAAAAATATATACATTCAATCTTAAATGTTCATATCAGAAACACAAATTATTTAGTGGTATACAGCGTATTTAAATTTTGAAATTTACGAAGAGCCGTTCTTTTATTTCCTAATTTAATATTTTCATATTATATATCAACATATATCAACAATAAATGGTATCATCACTGTATTATACATGTGATGTTTTTGATCTGTATAAATGATCTTGGCACTGTTGCATCTAAAGTAGCACCTAACTAAAATTGAGATTTAATGCATACACGAAGATGTAATTTCAGAGACTTAATTTTAGTCAGGCGCTACTTTAGATAGAGGATACATTAAATACTGCAGCACCATCATGAAAAATTAGTAGTTGGATAGATTTACTAGGTTACTTACGATTCAATAGTTAAAAATGTACTATAAAACACGTAATCGTTTGTTATTTCTATGATTTTTCTTTTCTGGTGCAAAAAATCAAACATCGTTTTGGTAGATTTCTGATGAATAAAAGTTAATTTTAATATATTGTTCTTGACTAAGTTCTAAATAATATCTCCAAAAGCCAATTGTTCTAATTTAGAAATTATTTTTAAATCCTTATCAAGAATGTATGCAAATAAAACTTTCTTCTTGTCCCATTAGGATTAGTAATGCTAATCTGTCAAGGATAGGATTTTTTGCATTATAATATAACATCGGTTGATCTCATCAATTTTTTAGAAATGTTTTTTCCGAAATGTTATATATAAACAATATATGTACAATACAGTATATGCGCACATATATATATTTTATAAGGTAAGTCTGTTAACCACCTGCATTTATTGTAATCGAGCCATAACTTAAAAATGCTCAAAGATTTAAATGATCTTTGGCTAATAAGTAAAAACTATAGTTGATGTCAAAATTTCCGAATTACAATATTGCAGTAAATGGCGAAAGTCCTAATTTTCTCCTGTTCTTATTATAAGTGTGTCAAATTGGACAAAATAAGTTACATCATTTTTATTTATATTATTATATTATATATTATATGATATGATATGATATTATACTATACTATATTAGATGCGAGAAGAAGAAGAAGAAGAAGAAGAAATTTAGTCGGTTAAAAGCAACTTATTTCCATTAAAAAAAACTTTCTTTGTATGCTTGTATGTATGTTTTACTTTATGTTTATGTTTATATTTCTGATTTTTTTTAGAATTTTGGGGGTTTTTTCTGATTTTTTGCCGGTATGATTAATTGATAATCAGTGATCAATTTATTCTTTTTTTGCATTGGTTCGATTATGTAATGTAACATGTAAATTTTTTTTTGTTTTTGTGTAAATAAATAAAAATAAAAAAATTAGATATTGTGTTGTAAATTCTCTACGTATAGTGTCACACGAAACTATACTAAATTCTGCTGTTCGTAGCTTATAGCTTAGATATGATGCTGGTACTACGCACTAACGCTTGACTGTTTAAGCAAATAAAAAGTAATAAATAAATAAATAAAAATAAAAAAAATAAAAAAAATTTAATATCATTAGAATTTTTTTCCATTTTTTTTTGAGTGTTTGAAAAAAAAATGACAGGTACTATTACTGTACTTTGCTATGTAACTGATCACGATTAAATTCTGCCAAAACTATGTATTACTATTGCTCGATCAGATGTAAGGATGCACCAGTCCGGTCCAGTCTGGTCCTGGTCCTAGTAAGACCGTTACTAATAGAATCTTTGGTCCCGGTCCAGTCCGTTCTCAGTCCTCAAATGGTCCTTTTAATAATTTGGGGCATGGACTAGGACAACCATCTCTGACACTTTTTTTATCAATTTCGAGATTTTTGATTCAAATTAAAGTGCCAGTTTATATCTATATTTATTTCGCTTTGCCAAAGTCCATGCCCCATTTATTGGTCAAAATGATGTAATTACTATTGTCAGATGTAAACAAACTTCAGATAATCTGTGTTACATCTGATCAAGCAATTAGATTGAGTGATACAAAGATCACTGTATGTTTACAAGGACTGGTCCAGAACCGGTCCTTTCAATGGTCCCACGGTCCTTATCGGTCCTGGTCTGGGACTGGTCTGGACCGGTCTTTTTCTAAACCGAGTTCATTCCTATTCAGATGACTTTATTTGGGCGAAAAATAACAAATAGAGTTCCATTTACTATTAATTACAAGCACTATATCATGCATATCAAAATATCCAAATTTTAAGGAATATTCCCATTCAAAACTAACTATTCACCTAATTATTAATTGCATCTTGCATGTAAATGTTACCAAGAAGAATTCATATAGCTGTAATGAGAATCAGTTATTAGTGTTGCATAGTGGCATGAGTATTGTTACTTACCCATCTTACCCCTAGGTCCTTGTACTGCTATTGCAGCTGTGGGGCATAATTACAGCATGATGTCCTTGTACTGTAGAGCCTAATCACAATCTGAGGTCCTTGCACTGCACAACTGAGGTTCTCACACTGCTACTGCAGCCATAGAGCCTAATTACAGCATGAGGTCCTTGTACAGCTATTGCAGTCATAGAGCCCAATCACAACAAGAGTTCCTTGCACTGCTATTGCAGTCATAGAGCCTAATCAAAACAGGAGCAGGTCAAAATCCTGACAAACAGAATCCTGACAGATCGTAATTCTGACAAAAAAATCCTGACAATAAAAATTCTAACAATCCCAACAACCAAAAAATTATTAAATTTATTTATGTTAGGTTACGTTAGGGTTAGGTAAGTGCCTAGGATAGGGTTAGAGTGAGCGCCTGGGCCAGTGCTTGGTTTTGTTGAATAATAAAGTTGCTCAAGAAAGGATGTTTTGGATTATTGGGATTTTTGATTGTCAGGATTTTTTAGTCGGAATTATGACCTGTCAGGATTTTGTTTGTCAGGATTTTGACCCAAACCCATCAAAACATAAGGTCCTTGTACTACTATTGCAACTGCAGAGACTAATCACAACATAAGGTCTTTGTAGTGCTATTGTAGCTATTGCAGCCATGGAGCCTAATTATCAATCTGAGGTCCTTGCACTGCATTGTAGCCACGAAGCATAATCTCAACAAGAGGTCCTTGCTCTACTATTGCAGCTACAGAGCCTAATTATCAAATATGAGGTCTTTGTACTATCTCTTTAGCTACAAAACCTAATTTAGAACATGAAGTTCTTGCAATGCTATTGCTACCATGGAGCCTAATTGCAACTTAAAATACTCATACTACTAATCATCTTGCACTGCTAACACAGCTACAAAGCCTAATTAACATTATGAGGGTTTTGCTTAATAACCAAATACACTTGCCTAATTATCAACATAAGGTACTTGCACTGCTATTGCAGCTGCAGAGCCTAATTGCACGTAAGATCTTTGCACTATATTGCAGCTAGTTATCAACTTGAGGTCCTTGCCTAATTACCAGCAAAGTGCTATTGACCTAATTATCAACATGAGCCTTGCACTGTAAATACAATATGAGGTTTGGAATGCTATCATAGCTGCAGAGCTAATCATCAAATATGAGTTCTTTGCACTGCTATTGTAGCTATAGTGCCTAATCAAGGTATAAAGTTCTTGTACAACCAATCACAAATGTAAGGCCCTTGTACTGCTATTGTAGCTACAAACCTGATCAAACATTATAAAAATAACCAAATGATAGGTTTCTGCACTGCTATTGCTTAATCTCAAATGAGGTTTTTGCACTATTACTATAGCCACAGAACCTAATTGCAACATGGTGTCCTTGTATCTACAGAACCTAATATCTAAGCATGAGATCATTGCACTATTATTATAGCTGCAGTTCCTAATTAACTTATAAGGTTCTTGCCTAATAACCATTCTTGCATTGCTATTATAGCAGCAGAACCTAATTATTGAACAAAAGTCTTGTACTATTATTGTAACTACAGAGTTTAAACACCAGCATGGGATTCTTGCACAGACATGAGTCTTGCACTACTATGGTAACTGCAGAGCCTAATCAACAATATGAGGTCCAGCACTGTTAGCACTACTATGAAGCTTAATCTTAACATAAGGTTCTTGTGCTGCTATCAACTAATATGAAGCTATCATAGCAAGGGTAGGGTATCTCACAATATGTTACACATATGGGGTGCTCCATATTAAAAGGGCCCATTTTTACAATTTTTTGAAAAATGAGTTTTTATCAAATTCATGTAAATTTTAATATGACTGATATTTTTCAATTATTAATCAAAGTCGATTTGCATAATAAAAAATTAAGATAATATAAAAAGAAAAATTATATGAGGCTGCGTAGAGCCAATACGTTACAAGATTACCTAATAGTCACATGCTGTCTTTAACCAATCAAAATCGTGAAATTTAATTAATCCCGGATCAGTCCAAAAATTAAAACAAGTGGTTAAACTTGATTATCTCAAAATAAGATAAATATAAAAATAGGCCCTTTTAATATGGAGCACTTCATATGATGTATTAATGCAGATTTATTGTAGCTTATAGTTTTAAACATGCAACAAAGCTAAATTTTTGTTTTACTTTGTCATAAAGCGAACATACTTTTAAAGATATTTTATTTCATATTAGGTATTTTATATAGTAAGTTGTATATATACTAAGTTTAGTAAAAAAGTTGACCATTGGCACTGTCTTTTGCCCATTGTTGCCCATTATTGTTGCTTGTCCAATGCTGAGACTACCTTGCTTTAAAATTATATTGTAGATGATTAGATACTCTATTAATAATTAACTTTTATTATAATTATATGCTATAGTTAGTGAGAAAAATTAAAAGTTGCCTATGAGCCATCTTAAACGAAGTAGAAATATATATTGTAAATTTAATATTAAGTTTTAATATTATTTCGCTAAACATATGTTTTAACATTCATTTTTTATATTTTTGCCTTTTTTTACTTCATTGAGTCAATCAAAATTCATGATTTGATTTGTTGATCATTTGGTTACACATAAAATCGATTGTCAAAATCAAATTACACAGGATACCCTACTCTAATCATCAAACATAAATTTTGTACTATGATTATAGCTGTGATGACAATTGTTAACATAAATGACTATTAAGCAAAGAGTGAGTAGGGTGGTATAATTGAGCCAGCCTTCACTACAAGGCAAGCAATAGCAAAAAGAAAGATAACCTTTTCTACTAACAAATAGTTTTTAAATATCCTTGAAACATCTTTGTCTATCATAGTAACTCAAGATAAACAAGAACTATACAATCAAAATAACAATTGAATATTTTATCTGATCAAGTCATCTGATTTTATATTAATAATCACTTTGTTACTTCATTAACAGGCTTTTCATATTGTTGATGCTTCAGGTCATATAATCTCCCAAAGCTTAAATGTACTATAAAAATCTTTTAAAAGTAGTTTACCCCAGGGACAGCATGTTATAATATTGGACATTTGGACAATTTGGACATTTGGACATTTGGACAATGTCCAATTGTCCAAATAATTTTGATTGGACATAGTAACTTTTTTAATTGGATATTAAAAAAAACTAGTTTAATCTTGGCCTAAATTAAACTTAATTCTGGCCAATATTTACTAATACAAAATATCTTTAATTTTAGTATATTTAAAAAAAATACTGATAATAATAATAAGGGTTTAAGAATTTAGTGCACCCTGCACTGTAGTGCACTCTATAGTAACAAATACAACCAATAATAAGGGTTAGAGTTAGGGTAGGATTAGGGTTAGGGTTAGGGTTGGAGTTTTAGAATATTAGTAAAATCGTGAGAAGAGTATTTTTTGTTAGTAAACAACAAGAGTTGCCTTAGTAATATTTTGAGATACATAAAGGGGTGCACCGCAGTGCAGGTGCACTAAATTTTAAAACCCTAATAATAATTATTATTATTATAAAAATATACATATATACATATATATTCATGCTATTAAATCAACTTATATTAAATTTTTCTTACAATATATATATTTGATATTGGCTAATAAATATGATTAATCAAACAGAGTTTTAGAAACTATAAAATAATTGTATTTCAAAAAGAATAATAACAATAGTTGATTTTATTTTTAATTTTGGTATATTATAAAGAAAACAGATAGCTTATTTCAAATATAATCAATTTTTGGTTAATCGCAAATAGTTGCTATATAGTAAAGTCTAAATTTTACTATGTGAATCGATTAAAGTCGTTTAAATAAACTTATTCAGGAGATCAAAATACACTTACTTTAAAATTTTTACTGGATTAGAGAACTTTTTATTATTTGACTTTTGATTTTTATGTTTGTCAAATATATTTTTTTAAATAATTTTAATTTTTTCGTAGAACATAAAAATCAAAAGTCAAATAATAAAAGTTCTCCAATATTAATTAAAATTTTAGAGTAAGTGTATTTTGGTTACCTGAAGAAGTTTACTTAAGTGACTTTAATCAATTTGCATAGTAAAGTTTGGACTTTACTATGTAGTAACTATTGTCAATCATGAGGTAACTTATTTTTAGGTCAAAGACTTTTTTGAGTTTTTTGACCAAAAGAAAGGGGTAACCTATTTTCAGCTTTTGTCATCAAATTATTAAAATTGTACAATAAAATTATTGAACAATTGGACATATGTCCAATTGACAATTTTGACATATGTCCAATTGACTATTTTGACATATATCCAATAATTTTACAATTTATTTGGACATTGTCCAGGTCCAAAAAATTATTTGGACATTTGGACTATGTTCAAATATCCAAATGTCCAATTAAATTTATTTGGACATTGTCCAATGCCAACCCTAGTTTATCCTGTTAATGCAATCCAAGAATTGCAAGCTAACTCAATATTAACTACATACTATTATAAAGCTAGTGTAATAGGAGTACGGTAAAACAATATAGACAATAGTGCCAATTTAAAGCTTCAACTAATTATGGGATGAGATAAATAATGTAATAGTAATTGGAGAGTTTATAATAGAAAAAGGTTAATAAATTAAATGATACTAGGTAATAAGGGTGATAAAGGATGATAGGATATGATGATAATATGTGCTGGTCAGGTGAAATTGGTATAAGTTTGACATGGGATAGTTCAAAGGTTAATGGGAGTCATGTGAACAATTTAAAGGAATTAACAAAACTAGTCACATAGAATTCGAGTTATAATAAGCCAGAGTCTCGCAAGGTTAGGGGCTTCCAGAAATTACATAATATTTTGTTACTAATAAATTTCAAAATTCTACCCCACCCACCCACACCTGATACTCTATTAGCCAATCAAATTTTATATTTTTTAAAATTTATTCTATGTTTTAATTTATGAAATTGATAATAACTATTGCTCTACTGGACCAATTTAGATGATTTAACTACCAAAATGTTCGTCTCACTGAGCCGATTCTAACAAGCCCAAAATCATTAAAATATAATCACAGAGTCCCATGATCATTCAACTTTTGTGTAATTTTAATAGTAATTTTTTAGAATCACTAAGTAAATTTCTTTATAATGAATAACTTTTGATCCACTAGCCCGTTTTGGATGATTTAACTACCAAAATGTTCGTCTCAGTGAGACAATTCTAACAAGCCCAAAATCACTAAATTCTAATCACAGAATCCCAAGATCAATAAAGATTTGTATTGTTAGACAAGCAATAAAATCTTTATCGATCTTGAAATCCTGTAATTGGAATTTAGCGATTTTGGGCTTTTTAGAATTGTCTCACTGAGATGAACATTTTGGTAGTTGAATTATCCAAAATGGGCTGGTGGATCAAAAGTTATTAATATTAAAGAAATTTACTTAGAAATTCTAAAAAATCACTATTAAAATTACACAAAAGTTGAACGATCTTGGGACCCTGTAATTAGATTTTAATGATTTTGGTCTTTTAGAATCATCTCAGCAAGATGAACATTTTAGTAGTTAAATCATCTAAATTGGTCTAGTAGATCAATAGTTATTAATAATTTTATAATTTTTACTTTTGGCCAAAATTATAAAAATTTGACCAGAATTATAATTATAACCTGATATTTTCGGGACCCCACCCACCAAAAAATCACGTAATTTCTGGAAGCCCCCTTAATTAAGGTTACAAGTTGAATTCAAAAGATAAGTTTATCAGTTTATTATTATATGAAGAGACATAGAACTTATATTGAGTTTTATTAAATTTGAAGGGTTTATATATATTTAACTCATTACAGCATATGCACTATATCTACTACGTTTATGCTGAACTACTGCATTTATGCTGAATCTATTACATTTCACTATAGACCCAGTTTTCCCAATATCTAAGCCACTAAACCTTATTTAAATATCCTTATTTGTGTACATTATTTTAAGAATATTTACAAATAAAAATTAAATAAATATATTTTGTTATACTAGTAACTGTGATTAAACTTTTTGCTATAACTTACAATAGAAATTATGATACTTTCTATTATTGATTAAACCACTATTGGACTATATTGGTAGGTAAGTTCTAATCAGTATTTTATAGTAAAAATTATAAAAATTCTAACTAATACAATTTTAATTACATATTTTAGTAATGAAACAACAAGTAAATTTTGTAAGAGTTTTTTACAGTAACTCATAATTAAAATAATATTAACTCAACTATGTGTATCCATTATTGATAAGTTCTATAATTGAATTTTTACAGTAACTCATGGCAGGAATTACATTAATTCTAATGCAACTAACTTATGTTTACTGCATACTTTAAACACTATAATAGCAAGTAAGTTCTGTAACTAAATTTTTTTATATATAGATCATTATAATAACTCCTTAAAAATTGTATGTATTGCATTAGCAAGTAAATATGTAACTGACTTCTTTACTGCAAAATGGTAGAATTTATAAAAATTTAACTAAAACCAATTTAACTATACTTTGGTCATTGAAAGGTAATAAATTTTGTACCAAAATTTTTTATACTAGAAATCACGTTAATTCGAATACTAACTCAATTTTAATCGCTATGTGTATCAAATTAGAAAGTAAGCTTTATCAGCAGAATTTTATAGTGCATATAACATTAACTCAACTACTATATGTAGTGAATAAGATTTGTAATAGAATTCTTTATAACAGATAGTAAATCATTATAATTTTAATACAACCAACTCAACCTTGACCAAATACTGGACCACTGGAATAATGAGTAACAATATTTACATAGAAATCATGAAAATTCCAATACTAATTCGATTTTAACTTCCGCGTCATTAAATAAATACTGTAACTAAATTCTTTACAGTAAACTATAATAGAAATTACAATAATTTTAATGCAACTAACTTACCTTAATCACATTTAAATAGTAAGTAAGTTCTGCAACAGAATTTTTTACAGAAACTTATGATAAATTATAATAATTCCAATACTAACACAACATTAACTACTAGTATATACTGCATTAGTAAATTTAATATCAGGATTCTTCGCCTTACTTATTCTTTGTTTATCTTATTCTTTTTTTTAATTAATTTTATTATTAGCATTATAATCTATTATTATTATCCATTCTAAAAAAAATAAGCAAACCACAAATCTTATTAAACCCGTACCTATCGATCGTATTACAACTAATCATTCATAAAAATAATTCAATCTTTTCTACATTTCTTTTTAGTATATTATTAAAAATCAAGTCTTACTCTCATTTTGAGCAATAAGAACAGTTAATATAAACCAATTTACAAAAGGTAAATTTATTTCCCTTTAAATAGTATTTATACTCTTATAAGTTCCTTCTTGCTAGCCTACAAATCATCACAGTATAGAACTAATAGAATTTTGTAATATATTACATATTAAGTCAAGTGCCATTTAAAAATTGCAAGTAGGCAATGAAGTTGCCTGCCACATTTACATTGCTAGTTACTAATTGAATTATGACGAAATTAGTTGTAATTTAAAATTATGAAAAACAAAGTTTTTCAGAAATTTCATTAGATCCAAACCATATAGTCTTAATTTACTATATCTGATGTTCGAGTTTGTCTCCTGTATGAGCTTAATATTAAGAAGATTTACCAAAACTTGCTGATCAAATTATAGAAAAAAATTTTGATTGTTGGTGATGAAACTTTTCAAGAGGTTCAAATGTACTACAATAATTAAATTTTGCTATTCTTTATATTAGATGTATTTATTTTAAATGTACAATGATTTATAGGGTTTTACTTATGTAACTAATCGATTTTTTATATTTGTATAAGATGCTTACTACATTATTTGTAATTATTGTTTATTGTATTTCATTTTTATTTTCTGAACTAATGTTATATTTTTAATTAGCAAAATAGGAGAAGTAAAAGAATACATGATGAAATTGTAATCTTTTGTCATAAAGCAACACAGTCCCATAAATTTAGAGTCCCACAATATTCTAATTCAAAATTTGATTCATTAGGAGTTTATGAAGATACTGTATACCTCATGATTAATAGGAATTGTTAATTTCATTAGAAACAAATAATTATTTTGGATAAAATATTTTAAATTATTTTAGATAAAATATATTAACTTTTGAAGTATATATTTCAGGAGTCGTTAGAAATAAATAAATTTTTTAGATAAAATATTTTAAATAATTTTAAATAAAATATTTTAAATTATTTTAATAATATATTTAAGAGTAAATCTATTTGTCACCGGCGGTGACAATCCCATGCCAACCATGCCAATAAGAATCAAGATCAGGTGTAATATTGCACCTGATCATATAACATGAAAACAAAGTGAAAAAATGCCATTTTCAAAAATAACGCGATAGTAGAAAATTTTGACTATGAAACCACCCTTTATTCTAGCAAAAAAAAAAATTTCTCGTAAAATTTTACTATATAGCTACCTCTAAGACCATGAAAAATTAGTTAATTGGTTTTCATAACCCGGCCGGGTCAAAATTTGGAAACCTCAAAAAAATTTTTTATATATTTTAATAACCGGGTAAGATTTTAAGAAAAATTTTATATAAATTTCATAAAATTTTATATATGAAATTTAAAAAAAAAAAGCCAGCCGGCCGGGTCAGTTAAAAAGATACATGTTATGAAAACCAAGTAGTTAAATTTGTATGGTCTAATCCTAATCCTAACCCAAATCCTAACCCTAACCCTAATGAAAATAAATTTACACGCGTTTATATTTGTTTTGATCATACGTTATACAGGAATGTGTCACTGCCAGTGACAAGTACATTTTTTCTATATTTAAATTATTTTAGATAAAATATTTTAAATTAATTTAATAAAATATTTTAAATTATTTTAGATAAAATATTTTAAATTCAAAGTTTAATATCTCAATAATTGCCAAACAAATTTATAAAATTAATCCTTACACTAGTTTACAGGCAAATTTGTAAGCTAATTATCGTGATTGATCTATTCATGCTAACAAACTATATTAGATTGTAATCTATATCACAGTTTATTTCTATGTTAGTGCGACAATGTAAGAGAGATCAGTTTGGTAATTGCTGTGATGTTTAAATTGAAGCTTAAAATGGACCATTATTCCTATTATTTACTTGTTTTTACTAATTTTCCTATGTTTTTGATTATGGCATTACAGCATTAGGTAATTAATTTTACCGCCAACACTAGCTAAACCTCTCAGTTCGGCTAATACTATAGCTGGTTATAACCATGTTCCCATCCTTTATACATAGATCTATAAAGATGACCAAATGGATACAAATAAGGTGCCTAATTTTAACTTGATTTGTATCTGATTGGCATCTTTCGGCTTGTGCTAGTTAAGCCTTATACCATGTTAAAGAATCACAGGTTTTGATCAAGATCTCATTTGAATCTAGGAATGATCAAATTCTTTTGCTACAATTTTTTCATTATGATCTTTGACATTCACTGATTATCAATTTATCTACCTAGCAAAAAAAAACTAAAAATTAAATCAAAAATATATAGAAAGTACATACATAATCATAATAAGAGAATAACAATCAAAATCGATAAATACACTTATATTTTTGTGCCTAACACTTAGCGGCCAGTGCTCCTCAATCAGAATTGATTTGATTTGATTCAAATTTAAATCCAATTCAGATTCAGATTCAGATTCAGAGATAAAAATGGAGAGTATAGATCATTCTTTTTATATGATTATGAGGAAATTGGTTTGTTGCTCTCTAATTAAAATTAAATTGATACAATACGCATAGTATAAAAAAACTGGAGACCAATGTATCACAAACTATATAAGGCAAAAACCAGTGAACTGCACAACAAAAAATAGGGGATGGCACTAGGTGTGTTTATATAGTTTTGATTATTTAATTAAAATTAGGGTAAGGGTTAGTTAGAGGTTAGAGTTAGGGTTTGACTTATAAGTAAAATTGTTCTCTTGACATTTTTTATTAATACTCCTAGACAGGTTTAGACACTTTTCACTTTTTTTCTTTGTTTTTGTCTTGTCGGGCTGATCCATAAAGATCAAATTTTATCATATGAACACACCTGGCTTTAGACGACCCCCAAAAATAGAAAGAACACACCAACAAAATTAAATAGCGTTAAATAAAAATGTTATGCTGATTCTCATATGACTGTAAATTGCAGATCAAATCAAAGGTAATCATTAAACCTATCTTCGTTGTAGTTAGTGCTGATGATATGGTTAAATAGTATAATATATATTAACAATTCACTCAAAGAAAACTTTTGTTAGTAACAAAAAGTTGTTTCTTATGAAAACTTTTGCAAAATAAAGCGATTTTTGACAAAAATAATATTTGGATCAATCTGAATTTCTGGCACCAAATTATCACGTAAGCAACAGTAGAGATTCGAATTTCTCTATTAGTTTTACTCCACATTTGTATATATATTTAGAATTTTAAAAAATGGTCACCTGCACCACAGTGCACCCCCAGATAACCCTAGAACACATAATCGATGGCACACTCTGATTGTATGATCGATATAATCAACAATATAATTTTTTAATTTATTAACTTATGCAAGAATTATATTTTATAGCGATTAATGGCAATTAATTTATTATACTTGCACAGCATAATACAACAATTATGTCATATTACAAATCACATTAACTACCTGATCACATTACTAAAAAACTACCTAATATACCCTACCTACCCTAACATTAAGCCAAGCAAAAACAAAGCTATCGCCTATACGTAAATATACATTCTTATATGCCACTTCATTATACTCAGTACAGCTTGTGTTGCTTCGCTACACTCAGCAATACAGACAAGGCTCGCTTCGCTCACTCTGTAGCACTTCGCTTTGCTGTTACTTCAGCTTTGCTCACTTTCCTAAATATTCGATACAGCCACAACTACTCTACTCTAACTTGCCCTAACTCTAGCTCCAAAATGCCTTTACAAACAGAGAAAAAAAGAAGGAAGCATTAGTAAATAGTTCAAAAGCTGGAAAACAAAAAAACAACACAAAGAATAAAATAACACGCCACAGAATAACCAAGAAAGTCCAAAAACTTTCATACTTTCTAAATACATCCACTAACTGGAATAAAGAAACTATACGCCCTGAAATAATCAAAAAAGTTCAAAAACCATCATACTTTCCAAATACGTCCACTAATTGAAATAAAGAAACTATATGCACCAAGATGCTCTAAACAAAGAAGAAAAAAAGCTTTAGAAATAGACACAAACTGGAAAACAAAAACAATGAATAAAAACTACCCTAACTCTATCCAAAATAACCCACTCTAACCCTAACCTCTAACTAAAACAACTTATTCTAACCCTCTCTAACCCTAAATCTAACCTAACTCCAAATAAGTGCATCACATAACTGAAATGACTTTGGCAACAAACAAAGCCAATTCATACCAACAACACTGAAGTATGGTGCAACTAGTGAAATTACAGCATAAAGTAGCAAAATAAACAATACAAAACAAGTGGCAAAGTGGCAAAGCAAATGACAAAATTCACAGCACCTAAATGACGAATTCACACCAAGATGACAACACCAAAGCAATGACACCAAAGTGACGACACCAGGCGACGATACCCAAGGACGACAACAGCGACAATACCACAAAACATGACAAACTAGTTCAGAAAAAAAAAAGTAAACATTAGTACAGTACACAAAAAAAAGAGTAAATATTGGTATGTAGTACAAAAAAAAACAGTGATTATCAATTATCACTGATTGTATATATACCCCATGATCAGAGGTGCACCAAAAACATATATTTATACTAGTGCGATAGATGGCGCTTTGCGCCACCAATCTTATACAGTTTTTAATCTTAATTGATGATCCGCCAGTTAACTGATGCATGATTATAGTGTAACGTGATGCAAATTACTATGTAAATCACTTATAGATGAAATGCCACGATCACCCAAGGAAAAATATTTTTCTTACTAAGTTAATGAGCCATGTCGACTAATTGAAAGGTGTAGAGCACATCGAGATGCATCTAACGGTGGTTATATCATCAAAATCGGCCCAGTAGATGCGGAGATATCGTTGAAAAATGATTGGGCGACTATATAAAATTCTATGTAAAATATTTGTTTACATAAAATTTTACATAGATGTCCAATCGTTTTTTGAATATAACTCAGCATATACTGGGCCAATTTTGATGAACTAACCACTGTTAGATGCATCTCGATGAGCTCTACAACTTTCAATAAATCGGCATGATTAATTAACTTAGTAAAAAATATTTTTCCTTGGGTGATCGTGGCATTTCTGCTATAATAATCTATATTATAGGTAGAAATGCCACGATCACCCAAGGAAAAATATTTTTTTAACTAAGTTAATGAATTATGCTGATTAATTGAAAGTTGTAGAGCTCAATATGACGCATCTAACGGTGGTGAGTTCATCAAAATTGGCCTAGTAGATGTTGAGTTATCTTCAAAAAACGATTGGGCGACTATGTAAAATTTTATGTAAACAAATGTTTGTTTACATAGAATTTTATATAGTCGCCCAATCGTTTTTCGACGATATCTCCGCATCTACTGGGCCAATTTTGATGATCTAACCATCGTTAGATGCGTCTCGATAAGCTCTACAACTTTCAATTAGTCGACATGACTCATTAACTTAGTAAGAAAAATATATTTTTCCTTGGGTGATTGTGGCATTTCGTCTATAAGTGATTACATAGTAATTTGTGTCACGTTACACTATGATCATGCATCAGTTGACTGGCGGATCATCAATTAAACTTAAAAATTTTTTTGTAAAAGCTTATTGTTATTTATAGTATTCACAATATCTATTATATTAAAACATAAATGTTTGTTCATTATATTTACCAATCAGAAGATTAAATGCAGTATTTCCTATTTTATGTGAAGTGGTAAGATATCATGGGATCGAAAAATAGAATAGCTACACGATCCTTTACCTTAAAACATTATTTCAGATAAGATTATTGCATGTGATAGTGTAGAAGAGGGAAGGAGTGAAAAGATCGATAATAAATAAAGATTAGCATATGTAATAGTATAATGAATGAAATTAAAAATTAGAAGGTATTGAGTAAGTATTAGAATTGGGGACAAAAATGTAGTCAGTTCTGCAGGTGCTTGAATTAAATTTGTGTGACTTGCTTAACTTGTTCAAAGATAAAGATACATGATTCTATCATTTCTTCATGGACATTGTTTCATGCACATTTCTTCACTTACAATTAGCTTGCTTTAGCAAGAATGGAATAATCCATCCTATAGCAATTTCTCACGGGATGTCAATGTTGTCATTCTAGTCAATATAGTCAGTAAATCATGATTCTGCTAAATTTTAATAAATATTCCAACCTAAATTATCTGCTATCATAGTCCAAATAAATCTGTGTATTAATATGAATATTTTTGTAAAAAAGGTAATTTGTATTAAATTATCATAATTCTATTGAAATTACTATAATAAATGTTACAAACTTACTTGCAGATAATATATTTTAAGGTTGATATTGCATAGGGTTAACTACTACAAAAAATTCTTATACAAAATTTGCTTGTTATTCTAATTATTTGATATGTAGTTAAATTCAAGTTTGTGTTGAAATTATTATAGTTTCTATCATGAGTTATTGTTATAAACATTACTATTCTGGCAATACACATATGTAACTTACTAACACATGTTATTAACGTTATCAATAATTTTAATGCTATCATGTGTGCATAACAAACAAAAGTCTATGATCACAGTATGCTGTTAAAATTGAGCCAATTTGTATTAAGCACATCATTAGTTACTGTAAAAAATTTTGTTACAAACCTTGCTTGTTATTTCGTAACATATATTAACGAAAGGGACTGCCTATTTCCACCATGGTATTTTGCTATTTCCACCATGGTTACACAAAAAGTTACTATTTTTAGATTTTAATATAATATTGTATATTATAATTTTAATTATCTTTAATTGGCCCAACTTGATTTAGGTTACCAAAACAAGACTTGTATAATGTTACATGGCATAAGCGGCATATAACCAAAAATTATTTTTGCGAAGCAATGCACTGGGCCTTTGTGTAACATATATGCATATGTTGTGTACCCAGTATATGTACTGTGATTGGATATTGCCTTGAACTAGATTTACAGTTAGGGTGGGCTGGAATTATGTCTAACCCAGCATTAAGCTTAATGCTGACTGACCCAACCAAAATAAGACTTGTATAATATTACACGACATTAGCAGCGTATAACCAAAAATTATTTTTGCAAAAACAATGCACTGGGCCTTTGTGTAATATAAGTGCATATATTATTTTGAATTCTAAAAATAGAAAAGCTTGTATAACCATGGTGGAAATAGCAAAATACCATGGTGGAAATAGTAACACCCTTAACGAAAAGGTAATTAGTTTGTATTAAAATTGTTGTAATTCTATTGCAAATTACTGTAATTATGATAGCTGTGCGACATGCGTGCCGCGCAGGACCAGTACGATTACATGTGACATGTAAAATTTAAAGTATAAGGGATAGCTGTGTAGCATGATACTGCGCAAGGTCGGGTGCTCGCAACAAGTTCAAGCTCACGCTCACTATGTAAATCAAAATTATATGTGGTATCATAGAAAATTCTAATATAACCCTATGCGTTGACGATAGTCACATTAGAGTTATTATCGCGCGGATAAATTGCGGCTTATATGAAAAGTAATAGCATATGATTATAGATATGCATGTAATAGAAATTATAGATATGTATGTATGCGGCAGAAATTATAAAGATACATGTGGGAGTAAATGGTGAATCTTGGTGCTTTCTTACCTCGCTTGTCTTGTCACTTGTTCTCTTTGATGCCAGATTATAATTCGGCTTCCATTCCTTCCACCCTCTCTCATTCATTGCACCTTGCGATCTGCTTGTTGTTATGCGTAATGATTTAGTGTGCCACTCCATAGCTTGGGAATGAACTTGTTATTATATTGACGTTGTAGTGTGTACCGAGTTGAATGCGCCACACATAACTTGAGGTCAAACTCGCTACATGTATAAGGTGTTGAATGCGCTGCTATATAAAGATTGATATCATGTGTAATGAGCTGAAGGCGCACACCATAGCGTGAGCTCGAATTGGCTGCTATAAACATTGATGTTACAAAAAAAATGAGTTCATATATAATGAGTTGAAGGCGCTATACGGCTCGAACTCGCTGTTATAAAAATTGGTTGCTAAAAAAAAAAGTAGAATTTTTAAGTTGGCGATCTTCAATTATGCTTTATAACGTGAGTATATTTACGTGTACATAAAGTTGTTATGAGCACAATATGCAATAACAGAAGAGAAAGTGATAAAGTGGAGCACTACTCCCATCATATATCTCCATAATGTTTAATAAAGAAAGTGTTTAATATGAAATCCGAGCAAAAATAATGACAGATTTTTAAGTAATTATGCCCTGATCAAAAAATCAATGCATTTTTCTATATAAAATTTGGTCGCATTTCTTCAGATGCATAGGTTGTTCTTTTTTTTTCTCTCAAATATTTCAATACGAATAGATTCACTTTCCCTATGACTACGAAGCTACAAAATTTTTTTTACATTGCATATGATAAATTTTTTTTTATTGTTAAGTATATTTTTATTTGGGTTACCCAAATAAAGATATACTTAAAATATCTTTCAATAAAAAGAAGAATTTCCATATGTAATGTAAAAAAAAATTCTGTAATTCGTAGTCATAGGAAAGGTAAATCTATTTGTATTGAAGTTTTTGAGAGAAAAAAAAGAGCAAGCTGTGCATCTAAAGAAATGCAACCAAATTTTTTATATATAAAAATACATCGATTATTTGATCAGGACATATTAGAATTTTTATGATACCACATATATAGTTTGACTTACATAGAATATTTCGATCCCTAATGCAGTATGTAATTATGGAATAGGCCATCTTGGTTTATTTCGTAATGGCAAAAAGGTGAATTAGTTTGTATTAAATGTTATCATAATTTCTATCATAAATTATTATAAAAAATTCTGTACAAACTTACCTGACAGATAATATATTTTAAAGTTGAGTTTGTATCGAAATTATGTGTGGCTTTAATCAAGAATTACTGTAATAAATATTCATGCAGAACTTACTTGTTATTCTATAATCACAATATGGTTAGGGTTGAGTTCGCGTTGAAATTATTATAGTTTCTATCATGAGTTACTGTTAAAAACCTTACCATTCTGACGATAAACAGTATGTGACTCACTAACGCATGTTATTAATGTTATCCATATCTCAGTTAATCTAATTTCAATGTTATAATGTGCATATAACGATTTCAAAGTTGCAAAATGTGCATAATGATGAAAAGTTGATTTTTTTAAAAAAATACATAATAGATGGCAACTGATTATTAATTTACAACAATATAAAAATAACGAATTTATTATGACATTAACATGTAATAATTACAGATATATAAATAGATCGTCATCTTACTTTAACTTTCTCATAGTCTGATCACGGTCTTTGGAATTTTTTTTATTCTCATTATTATTAAACAGCGCCAATTATATACACTTAAAGTACATAAGAAATTAGTAGATATGACCAATCAAAATCATTTTAAAGGCTACATTTTTTAAATTTTACTAGTAGAGATGTTATGTTACGATATTAGTCAGGAAATTATAGATTTAACAATCATATGCATTTCGAGAATATCGTAATAATTACCTATTAAAGATGATAAAAAATGTCGCAATAATGATCAACATTTGAAGCGTTCTTACTTTAAATGACAAGTGACAATGATCATCATACGTATAAAATTGAAAATCATATAATTCTTTCCAAAAATGAACAAACGAAATTATTACTCCTACTTAAATAGGATTTTTTTAAAGAATAAGCATAAGTGACATCAAAAACGTATATTATCATCATCTTGAAATATACCATAAAAGGAAAAAAAGGAGATAACCATAATACCTTCTAAATCAGGAAAAAATATAGGTCACCAAAAAGTTGAACGGAACCATTCCTCCACATTTCATGCGATCGTACTGGTATAAATTCTGTTACAAACTTACTCAATAGACAATACATTTTAAGATTGAGATTGTATTATTATTGTGGTTTTTATCGATAACTATTGCAAAAAATTTTCATGTAAAACTTGCTCGTTATTCTAATTATTTGATATGTAGTTAAAGTTAAGTTAGTTCGTTGAAATTATTATTGTTCCTATTATAAGTTATTGTTATAAACATTACTATTCTGGCGATACACATATGTGACTTACTAATACATGTTATTAATATTGTCCATAATTTTAATGCTATCATGTATGCATAATGAACAGAAGCCAATGATCACAGTATGTTGTTAAAATCGAGCCAATTTGTATTAAGTGCATCATTTGTCACTGTAACAAATTTTGTTACAAACCTTGCTCATTATTCCAGTAATATGCAGCATGTAATTATGGACTAAGCTATTGTGTTTATATTGGTAATAATGAAAAGGTATTTAGTTTGTATTAAGTTATCGTAATTCTATCACAAATTACTATAATAAATTTTTATATACTTACCCAACAGACAATACATTTTAAGGTTGAGATTGTATCGAAATTATTGTAGCTTCTATCGTTAACTATTGCAAAATTCTCATGCAAAACTTCTCGTTATTCTAATTATTTAATATGTGGTTAAAGTTAAATTAGTTTGCATTGAAATTATTATAATTTTTATCATGAGTTATTGTTATAAACATTACCATTCTAGTGATACATAGCATGTGACTTACTAACGTGTGTTATTAACATTATCTATATTTTAATTCAATTTTAATGCTATAATGTGTGTATAACAAACAGAAGTCAATCTTTTAAATTTTGAAAATGCAAAGTGCATATATAATAATCAAAGGTAGATTTTTTTTTTAAAAAAAATAAATATAAATTGGTTGATTATTAATTCACAGTAATACAGTAATATATCGATTACAAATATGATGAATATATTACGACATTAACATGCAAATGATATATGCGTTAATTTTCTTACAGTCTGATTATGGTTTTTTGGATATGGCAAATCAAAAATAGCAAAGCACAATTGAATTATTATTAACATTATTATTAAGCAGCGTTTATTAAACACTTACATAAGAAATTAGTAAATTAACACACTAATTACATTTTGGATACAACTATAATTCTATTGGTTGGTAGATTGACATCAAACTACAAACTATAGGAATTGCTGAAAATTTACAAAAACGGAGAAATCTAGAAATCAATCATCTAAATTTTTAGTAGGACATAATTTTTTTTTATTGTTAGTATTTGCTAATATATTTAATATTTTTTATTAATATCATGTTTTTTATCCTTGTGGAGTAGTTAAAGAGATCATTTCTCTGCTCTCCTCATGACCTTGATCAGTCAAAGTTGCTAATAAGTTCGTTGTACAGCATTATGACATTACATTATTACGGAACAACATTAGCATTACGGCACATAATATTTACGGCAATTTTCATGTCAATCAAAATGTGCGTTTTTTAATATGTATGTTCGCATAGACAGATCAAAGTTTTTCTCATACTCTGGTCACATTTTCTGAAGATGACCAATCAAAAATGTTTAAATGGACAAACTATGAATTAGGTTTAGTTAGATTAGATAGATAAAATGTCGTTATTCATAGTTTTAGTTTTTTTTTCCACATTTTCTGAATACGACCAATTCTGTTATGTTAGAAGATAGATAAATAGATAGATAAGTTGCAAAGTGCGTGTAATGATCGAAAGTCGATTTTTTAATATTGATGATAACCGATTAACTCACATTAATAGATCAATTACAAATTATGACGATTTTAACATGCAAATGATCATATGTCATTAATTTTCTCATGGTCTGATTACGGTTTTTGGATATAGTAAATCAAAAACGGCAAAGTGCAATATTGTATACTTGTCACATTTCTGAAAGATGACCAATCGAAAATGTTAACTTTACATCAATGACATAATGTGCATGTGCACTGAGTTACCCAATCAAATCAAGAATAAAAGACCAATTAGCGTGCAGAATTTTGTCGATCAAAATGTGCGGTATTTTAGTGTTTTTCTTAATAATAATAATTAATAATTAATTAATAATAATAATAATAATAAATAACTTTCATTTCCATTTTTGTATAATGTTAGTCAAAAATCCGATATGGAAACTTGTGTAAGCTTGATGATAAATATATACGTAATCGCAAATCTTGGTTAACATGCCGTATATTAAATCAAATGTATATAAGCGAATGAATTTGACTTCAATAAAAGAAGAGAATTTTCATTCGATTTACTTAAGAAAAATAAAGGAAATAAGCCAGTGTAGTGCTGAAGAGACCTTTATTCGAGTAAATCAGAAATTAATCTCCTAGTAACTTTATTAGAGTTAAATTGTTAAACGTATACATTCTACCTTGTTAATAGTTACAGTACGGAACATTCCGAAATTACAAACTTAATCGTATCGGCTGAAAAATCATTCGGTCAATTTTTATTAAACGTCCCAGGAATTACGAAATAGCTGTAGTTAATTTGCATGGTCTTAAAATAAAAATTCTATATGTTTTGCATGTTAAAACCAAATTTTATCGATCCAAATCAATTTAATTTAATTGCAATAGAATTCTAACAAACCAGTGTAATAAGAATTTTGGGTTTTTTAATGATCAATATAAAGATCATGAGATTTTAAAATGAAAGATATGTTGCGCGATTAAAATTCTCTTAGGCTGAAACATATCATTTTACAGAAATAATATAAAATGCACAAACACTATAAATTTTAAACACTAGAAGATTTAATCATTAAATCACATAATATGTCATTATGTACCTTGACACCTTTGATATGTATCCATTAATTAATTTAATTTAATTAATATTAATTAAAAAATTATTCTTAGTAATAAAAAAAATGGTATAGAAATAATCATTAAGTGTTTGTTGAAATTATTAAATCGAAATTTGAATAAAATTTTTTAACAAATTAAAAGGATTAATTTGTAACAAAAAAATATTATTAAGTAGTTGAATTAGTCAAAAATATGTCCATCTATATTTAATAACTTGGATCACTGCGTGATTGTAGGCCGAAAGCTGGAGGTGAAAGTAGATGTGAGTAGTGGATTGGTAGTGGTGAAAGTAGATGTGGGTAGTGAATTGGTGATGGTGGTAAATATTGAAGTTGAAGGATTCAAGGGAGATAATGTTTTTCCAGTTTTTGGATCAATAACTGTACCATCTATTTTTTAAAAGAAACAGTAATTAGTTTATGTAAACAATAACAGATAATTTAATTTCAAAGCAAAATGCATCCATTCTCTTAATAATAATACGCACTAACAAAGCTATTGCTACATATGACAGAGATCAAATTTTTTAGTACAGAAATATCTATATTAATTTTAGAAACTATCAATTTAGCAAAATTATTTGTGGGAATAAAGTTAAGAATAGTATTAAAAATGGCCTTGCTACATAGAGTACAGGATCCATAAAAAGTTACAGAACTTTCAGAAATCAAAAGTTTAGAGTTAGGTAATCCATAAATATTTCTAGCAAATTCATCCCAGCAAAAAGTACTTTTTTTATTTTCAAAGCATATTGAATCATGTAAAGGTGAATAAAAAACGGAAGCAGCAAAAATTATTTGTGCCAATGAATTATTTTGGAGGTCAGTTGTGGCACAAGCTGTAAAAATAGAGTTAACATAAGATTGAATAAAGTTATCAGAACATTTTGGGAGTTTACAAAAATTTGTTGAAAGATTTATTAGTGTAGCTTCTAAAATTTGGAAATTCTTTCTGGGATTATTCAGAAATTTGTCAATTGCTTCGAAAATTTTTTTTTCATAAAGTGGTCGAGTGTCTGCAACATTTATACATTTAGCAAATTCAGGTTCAGAGATAATTGTAACTGTTGCATTTAAACATTGGGATGTAAAATTGTTAAATGGGTTATTATTAAATAGGTCTGATAAAGAGCCTTGTGTTGATCCCAAGTTTGCCAAAACAAGAAGAAAAATAATTGTAAAAAATTTCATAGTTTTTTCTAATAATATAAAATATTTATATTTTTCGTGCGAAAATTTTACTTTCAAGGCGAGACTATAAGGTATGGAATTTGTGAAAAAAAAAGAAAATAAAAACTTTAGGAAAATGTTTCTTAATTAATGACTTTAGGAAAATGGTTCTTAATTAATGTTAATTTCATTTATACTTCATTTGATCAATTATAGCGTGAAAAAAGAATAAATTACTTTATGATTTCAAATTGATTTTTATAACAACCCCGATCACTATATTATGATCACGGAGGATTAACGAAGAATATCCTGATCCATATATGAATAAGCGGAAACAAAGTTCCCAATGGATCAAGATATTATTATTACTAAATTAATATGTATTTTGTAAGTTAAGAATCGGGATTCCTGGCGGAATTAAATTTTCATTCTGCATTAAGCAGATTCCAATTTGGGTATAGACATTTATTATTAATATATTTGCTGGTTCTTTATTAAATTACAGGATAAAGTAAGGTGCCGAAACGAAATAAGTGAAAATAAAATGTTGAGGCAATTTTACAAAATGAGAAATTTGCCAATCTCTAAACATGCCCTATATTAATTATTTACTATCAGATATACGAATGATTGTATATTGATTCTAAAGTTAGCATGAATTTTATGATATGTCGAAATTAGACAAAAAGGCATATCGTTATACAAATTTTCAGAATTTCGATTCTTTAAAACTTGTAATATGCAATGCATGTGAACGTAATTCCTGATTTACCATATGAATTTTGTCAATAGAAAATCAGTAAGTCATGCTTTTTTAATATTTACTCGCCTACAAAAATATTTAACTTATGTAATTAACACTTATTATTTGAATCGTCTTAATGGGAGGATTCGATTAATATTAAAGTCTCAAGTGCATAATTACATGGTTTTAAAATATTTTTGATAAAAGTAAATCTTCAAAAAGCTTGATTGATAGGTTTCTCTTTGTGAAAATTTTCCTCATACATCTGTATATACGTACGTACGTACAGTACGTACGAAAGTATGTACGTCCTGGATTTTTGATCCTCCGATTGCCAAAATTAACAGATTTTTCCTTTTTGGTTCGCAAAATGTAAAGTCAATGTCAATTAAATCGACAATTGATTTAAAATTATGTTAAATATAAATATTACGGTATAAAAAGGTAGGAATTACGATAAAGGAATATTAAAAGCTAGGTTAAAAAAAAAATTGTGAAATAAATTAAATAAATCAAATAAAATAATGAATAAACAATTCAAAGCATTAATTATTAGTTTATTATTTTTTTTCATAGCTTATACTACAGCAGCTGATTCTAGTGAATTTAGCACCAGACCTATAACTGATGCAGAAGTGAACATATTAGAACGATTTGCTCGCTATTCTTTCTTAACAAACGATCAATCAATATCAGAAGTAGCGAACTGGACTTGTGATACTTGCAAAGAGATTACTAATGATACTAAATCCATTATAGTTAAACCTGTTAGTATTCAATTATTATTTATTTTTACAATTTAAAAATAAATTTTTGTAACGAATAATTTAATGTCTATTTATTAAAATCTTTTGGTGTTGTCATGTAAGTTAATGGATTAAAATAGTTTGATTTAATTTATCATCATGTTATCTGTAAATGTTAATTCTTATTTATACATTTAGAGATCCCAATAAGTGTTGATAAAAATAGTAATATTGTTGATTTTCTCGCATATATAATCGTTAATAAACAAACTAAAGAAATCGTTATCACCTTCCGAGGAACAGCTGATCTTGTTAATGATTATATAGCTGATATTGGATCCTTTAATTTAGTCAAATATTCTGTTAAAAATCCTCAATCATCAAGATTTAATAAAGATATCCGTGTTAGTGAAGGATTTTTTACCGTATGGCAAAGGTTTCAATCATCAAACCTTACAAGCACATTAACTTCGTTTATGAAAGGATTTCCAAGCTTTAACGTTTCAGTAACTGGTCATAGTTTAGGAGGAGGTAATGAAAATATCTTTTTCAATTCATTCTAGAATTCGGGTTTCGTTAAATACTTCAAATATCATATAGCATTAGGATTATTTCAAACTTTGGATATTAAGCAAAATCTTCCAAAAGCTAAGCTCTGCTTTTATGGTTTTAACATGCCACGTGGAGGAAATGAATATTTTGCCAATTATGTCAATGAAGAATTAGTAAGTTTTGAACTCGATAACCTTATTTTCAAATTGCATTACAATCTTGGTGGCCAGATATCATTTATTTTGTATTTATAAATGGAATTTGAATGCATTTGGAATTTCTTAGTTTTTTTTTGGGTTAATTATATATATACCTTAAAGATCCTAATTTAATTAATAAATTCTAAATTTATTAAAATTCCGACGACATATATATGAGTGTTTCCAAAAACTAGTCCTCAGGCTTTTAAATTTATATCTTGCAGACTACTCCATAATATTTCCCAATAAAAAGATTTTTGAATGGCTGAATCTAGGAAATTATGAACCTAAACGGTGTAAATTTAATTTTTTTATTGGCGGTTCTTATACTTCAGTGCCGACAATAAAATATGAAATTCACAATTCTCGACTACTTCACTTGAAAGGATCAGGACTGATCTTGCGCACTACAACCTTTATTAATTGGCTGATTGCTTTGATTAATATAATGAATATGGTTAATCGAAAAAAAAACATGTATATTTTTTTAATATTATAATCGAAGCTGATCCCATGTTATCATTCAACAGCATTTATATTAGTTTCCCAATGGATCATCACTAGATGCCATTAAATAGAATATTTATTCGCTGATGCTCCAAGAAAAATCTAAAAATTTTAGTCTGCAGAGCTGTAATGCAAAAATTAATATTCTGTTGTATAGTAATGCTAACTCTTGTATTTTCTAATACTGTCATGATTTTTTGTCTACGTTTAAATAGGATTGTATATATCGTGTCGTTTCGAAAGCTGATTTAATTTCTAGGGTTCCCCCTCGGCCATTTTGGGTACAACCTAAGGGTGAAGTATGGATCTTTGACCCACATAAGCAACCTTATACGAAAGGTGCTATTGTATGTAGTGGAAATGATAATCCGGTAATTATATATATATTTTTTTAAGTTGTATTTTTTTTTAACACCAATAAAATTTTTAATTCATATATAAATATAATTGTAGAATTGTTCACTTAGCGTCTATCCAAATTTCTTTGATCATCTTGGTCCATTTTTTGGTGTGGGTTAAATATACCTCATCCCAAGTTTTTGCGTAGATGATATCATCATCTTATGCTAGATACATTTCTAAGTGTGGGATAATTTTTTTGTCAAGCTTTATAATTATTAAACTTTATAATTTTCATTTTCTATAATTATCTTATTTTAGTTATACAGATTTATTTATTTACACGTAATTTAATATTAATGAATTATCCGGAAAACATATGATCATGTTATAATTTTTTTATGTCTTATCAATTTTCATAGTATAATAGTATAATGAGAATTAAAAGTTTAACTATATAATAGATAGTTATTTTTATTATGCAAGTAATATATTGGATTTTATATTGGATTGTATCAAATATCACAATTAAATGAGCCAGTGTGTTGGCTGGCAAAATTCTAAAATTCTATATCTGAGATTTTCCACACAAAATCTCAGTCTCTGGTAAAATTAATATCTCAAAAACTTTATTAAATAACCTTAATTTAAACAACTTGTATATATGTTGTAGTGGACAGTCGTGGATATAGAACATCTATGGATTAATAGTCCACTTAATTAAGTAAATTTTAGATCTTAAAACAACTTAAATGGGAATAAAAGGGAACGAACAAAATAAATTTGACTATATTACTATATATTTTAATAATAATAATTATTAAATAATTACACACGAGTTCATATTTAAATCACTTGCCTTCGCCACGTGGTTATATGGGGCCCTCAAAAGTAGAAACCAAGGAATTTGGCCGATCACGGGTTTTGAGAAAATCGGCAAAAACTATTTTGTTACACAAAATCAAACTTTCATTATTAAGTAAAAAAAGATTGGGCCTAAAATTTTACACCTAATNTAGAAACCAAGGAATTTGGCCGATCACGGGTTTTGAGAAAATCGGCAAAAACTATTTTGTTACACAAAATCAAAACAATCTAAAATTAGGTTATTCATGATTAACAAACCTGTTTAAACAGGATTATTAGATCTGCAGATTCCGTATTACTATCGGTAAATTTCGGAAATCTATTTTTAAATTATAGCGTCAAAAGCTTTTAACTGTTGTATCGCAAAAATTTATTAAGTGATCAGACTTTCATTATTAAGTAAAAAAAGATTGGGCCTAAAATTTTACACCTAATCAATCAAACAGGTCAATTTTCAAAAAATAGTCAAATTCCTTGGTTTCTACTTTTGAGGGCCCATATATGCAACTAACTTATACACATATCCATATAATAACTAGGCCTGTTAATCGGTCCGTCCTGAATAAAAGACTGCCCAGTCTTTTAAAAAACCGGACCAGACTGCGGACCAGGACTGAATAGGCTGAATAGAGATAGATCAGACAGACTGATGATCAATATAATACTTTTTTGCTATAATGATGAAATTAAGTTTGTTGGTATAAAGAATTTCAATACTTTTACAATAAGCTTTTCAAATTTATAATATTTGCTTATATGATTTAAGAGAGCAATAATTAATAGTTTGATAATTTTAGTCATACATAAATTATGGATTAGAAAATAATAGTATATTAATATAAATAGCAAAATAACATCATTTAATTAACTTCGTAAATATGAACATTATAGTTAAATTCAGTTAAAAAGATTTCTGTCACTTTTAACCACTTGAATTGAAATAATATAATCATAATTGGGCATGCCAAATGTTCAATCTTGTACTGATTCAAAACAAGAATTGTCTTAATACAGTATATGAAAATATTAAGTAAATTAACAAAACGATTAGATGTTACTTGCATAGAAAAAAAATATCAATTAATATAATATTGTTAGCATTTACATGTTGTCCAATACTTAAAAATTTAGAAATATAATATATTTAATAAAACAATATAAAAAATAAAGTATATTACTAGTATCGAGTTATTTCCAAGTTAAAATCAAAAAAAATTTTAACTGGTAAAATATTATAGTATAAAAGTTTTATATGTATTTTATAAGCACTATAAAACTATATACGCATATAAAAAAATGCCTGCTAGCAGGAAAAAAATTTTGTAAAATTAAAATTTAGAATGTTAAGTCTTCAGTAAACCAAAAATTAAAACACAAAACAGCCGAACTGTTTCATTATCAAGTGAATTTTGTGATTTAGTAACTGTTAATCCAGCTAAACTAAATAGTTGTTCATATGGAACACTAGTAGACATAATAGCTAGATAATCTTTTTTGCATATAGGCGTTGTTTGGAACACGAGTTTGAGGCAAGCTAATAGTTAATTTAGTCGAATGCAAATTATAATTTTATCATTAAAAATCCTTAGCTAAATTAATCATTAGCTTGTTTCAAACTTGTGTTCCAAAATAATGCACATAGCTGTTATTTTGTACAAATACTGTGCAAATTGTAAATCAACTGAACACGCCATTGCTGTTATTAATAATTTTCTCTATTTTATTAACGTTAATAACAGCCCATACATTAAACGTGGGTGGTTTAATCTTGTTTAACAAACTAAGGGGGTTCTAATTGAATTTTTATAAACAACATTTTATAGTTGTTTCAAAATGCGTATTATCATGATAAGATTTAGTTTATTTGATATTTACTATTAGGACCGACGGTCCTTTCTGTCCATCCTAAAAGGACTGGACCGGCCCGGTCCCTGGATGGACCGAAGGACTGTCAGTCCGGACCGGACCAATTAACAGCCCTAATAATAACCATGGGTCTAACGTAATGTCACAAATTTTAAATTTGTGACAGTGAAATTTCTATTTCTATCATTTTTCCCAAATAAGTAGTATTCTTGTAAAACCCAGTTTGGCTGGATACTCCCATGTGAATCTCTTATTTTTATTAAATTGTAATAGCACGTCAAAGTGCTAGCATGCTTGCGTGTTAAGGGGTGCAAGTTTCGAATATTTTCGATAGCACATTAAACGTGATAGGCTTAGTTGTGTTAGCACGTTGTGTAATAAACAGCACATTAATGTGTCTACTAATTAATTCAAATATATATAAACGAACCACTTCAGCTTCAATAAAGATGTAGTCTTTCCATTAGTCACCCTTTGTTCAATATAAAAATTATGCTCTCCAAAACCTTCTTTAAATAAAAATACATTCTTTTATAATATATGCCTAATAAATCATAAATATTCGCATTCCATAAATTATTACCAAATTCATGCGACCTTCTAAAGTCAACCATCGGAGTTAAACTCAGCATGAAAGTACAAAGCTCTCCCATTACGATGGTGACATATGGTGCCAGTTGTGTAGATGGATATTCTTTCTCATTTTGAAGTGAAAAAGACCTTTGTCAAGCCCAAAGCTGTGAGCCTATGATGATGTTAATTTGTCCAATGCATCCGACCTGAACTCTATAAAGAAAGAAGCCTGGAAGACATAGCCCACGTGATATCAATTATGCCAAGTTGTTATCAAAAAAGAAGACCGAGGATTTTTCTGTATTTGAAGTAGATATATTATCCTTTATGGACCTGTAAGCCGTGGAATTAGGCCTTGTACCAGCCTGTGAGTAGGTACTATGCAAGGAGAAGAAACGGTATGACATGAATGATTGAGAAAATTAAGGTTATTTCTCGTATGATTACCTGGACATAAAAGATGGAAGAAACGGGTTATGCTGAGCCCATACATAAATTGAACAGAATGAAAAAAATTTTTATAGCAAGGATCGCTCAAAAGGATGTGGCAAGGCCAAAGGATGGTCATGACTATTATGTGCGAGGAAGGGCACATGATATAGTAAAGAATACTAGTCCTTCAATAAAATCTACGTAAAGTTAATATTCACTAATAAAATCTGACCTCAATGAAGAATAAGTAGTAGAGAAGCCTTGTAAAAGATAGAAGGAATTTTTGAAGTTTTAATTTGAAGGAGGATGACGTGAGTATGCCTAATGTTGGCAATTCACAAATGTGCTGAGAGACAGTGATTGCAACGAGGGACACTATGTCTGGAATTTAGTTTGGATTAATTTTTTGAATTTTTTTTTAATAAGGATTTCTTGTATTGTATTTGTTGGGTCGCAGTTTAGATTATCGGTTTGCAGGAACTCGCTCTCAAGGGGAGGAGTATGTCACAAATTTTAAATTTGTGATATGAAATTTCAAATTCTATCATTTTTCCCAAATAAGTAGTATTCTTGTAAAACCCGGTTTGGTCAAATACTCCTATGTGAATCTCTTATTTTTATTAAATTGTAATAGCACGTTAACATGCTAGCACGCTTGCGTGTTAAGGGGCACAAGTTTTGAATATTCTCGATAGCACGTTAAGGGTAGAGGGTACTATTTTGAAATTACATATAAACTCAATGGCAAATTTTTTAAAAAAAAGGTTTTTATTAAATATAACATTTATAAATATTTAAATATAATTATTAGCTAGGTTTTTCTGATTCCAATACTAGTAAAATTATTAAAATCAGATAAGTATTTAACAAGATATGATTGTTTAAAGATAGTATATTACAAATTTTATATGTAAATCAGCTAATCAGAATTAGGAATTTTGTACTATACAAAAAAATTAGGGGTAATCCAAAAAGACTTTGTGATATATGTAAGCACGTTTTCTTGAAATAATACAGCCCCTAAAATTTAACTATAATAAACAAGAGGTTTTAATCTACAGGCCACAAAATTTTGGCAAAAATTAATTGCGGCTTTAAAAATTTCTATTAATGGTATAATTTCTTTATCTATGTAAATCTCAATTTGCCACCAATATCATATGAAAAATGATTGACATATCCTCTACCCTTAAACATGCTAGACTTAGTTGTGTTAGCATGTCGTGTAGTAAACCGCATGTTAACATGTTTACTAATTAATTCAAATGTATATAAATGAACCACTTCAGCTTCAATAAAGATATAGTCTTTTCATTAGTCACCCTTTGTTCAATATAAAATTTATGCTCTCCAAAACCTTCTTTAATTAAAATACATTCTTTTTATAATAAATGCCTAATAAATCATAAATATCCGCATTCCATAAATTATTACCAAATTTATGCGACCTTCTAATGTCAACCATTGGAGTTAAACTCAGCATGAAAGTACGAAGCTCTCCTATTATAATGGTGACAGTAACAACCTGTGCATCACTCAATCAATAATTTAAACATTTTTTGTGGAATTTTTTTCGTTTGTTCATAAAACTTCTTACTTACTAACCCAACTTTTTTCTCTCTTTAAAATGTTCGCATAGTTGACGATCTTGAAGCTCAACACTTTCATTTATTACATAAGTTAGCTGTGCAGCATGCAATGCCGTGCAGAACCAGTACGATCAGCCATGTGTTGATGATTAAACTCAAGATATACTAATATTTACAAAGATTTATTAAATAAAATGCCTGATGTTATTATTTTCACAAATATTACAATAGTGCTATTATGTTTTAAAAAAAAAGATATTTGATCATTTAATATCTTGGTTACTTGTATTAGTGGATCGATCCTTGATAGTAATAATGGAAATACATAACTAATACTGATCAGCCACTTATGCAGTTGAACAGTATTAGTTATATATTTTCAATATTACTGTCAAGAATCAATCCACTAATGCCCAACGACCAGAAACATTATTATTATGAATTTCTTTGATATTCAAGTTAGTTAAGATTGAATTAGTTTAGCTTTTTTGAAATATTACAATTGTAGGTTATTGCAAAAAATTTGTTATAAAACTTACTTGCTATTCTAGTATAAGGTTAAGTTGGTTATTATTCAAATTATTGTGATTACTATCATGTGCTACTGTAAAAATTCTGTTATGCAGTCATGTGATTTCATCACATCTGGCTTGTTTTGGCAGATAGAAATTGGCCCAATCGGCTAATTCTAAAGTGATTCACAGTGCTATTATGATTGTTTCTTTCATATAATGACTCTGCCATTCTGATTAAAGCTACACAAATTTAATTTTTCATTTTGCATTACTTGCAAATCCAATTTTTCAAAAAAATTTTTAATTCCAATAAGCAAATTATTCCATTTTTTGCTATATAATTTTTTCTTTGGTGTACTTGATGGCAATCTTAATTTTTTGGAATTACCCGCCAGATCTAAAAAAAGATTCAAAATTTTCTGATTCCATGTTATCAAGCTGAAAAAATCTTTTGTGGCCTTATCATGTAACATGAGCTTATTAATTTACAATAAATTTAAAAAAATCCAACCCACCAACTTAAAATTTTGAAACACCCTGCTAAATAAAAAATTAATTTTGTGTAGTCTTATTTTTATTAATACTCTGCAAACTTCAAGCTCAATAAAACTTACTTATCAAATTATTTGCTAGTATAGCCCAAAACTTATATATATAATGTTCAATGCAAATGCATTTCATTAATTGGCACTTTTGGTATCAAAAAAAAAATGTAAAATGAAAAATTAACTTCATGTGGCCTAATTATATATAGTTATTCAATCTTAACAATTATGTGTAATCACAACATTAACCAGAAAATTCTTGCATCTAACAAGTTACCATAGGATCAGGGATGGTAAATGACCTCGGTCATTTGACAATTTTTCAAATGACCTCAAGTGACCTCAAAATGATCGCTCATTTGAGGTCATTCAAATTTTGGGTCATTTGGAAATGACTCGTGACCAAATGACTATGGTCATTTCCAAATGACCGGGGTCATTTGGTCATTAGGTCATTTTGCATAGATTGACATTCTACCGATCACGTTACATATGTTCGATTATTTCTCAATTCACGTCGATTATTAATTAACATTCAAATTCGAAAATGATTTATATCATTTTACAATTGGTAAATTATTATTCGAGAACTTTTTTTTATTTCTTTAAAAAAAGTAAATACATTATTTTTTTGTCTAGTGTTTTTTTTCTTTAATCACTTCATACCTTCGATTAGAATGTCGTTTTACAACCGGTCTGAAAATGACCTAGTCATTTAGCCAAAATACAAATGGAGCAAATGATTTGGTTATTTGTCATGTGTAATATTAATAATTTTTATTAAATAGCATCTAACAACGTTTTATTTTACGAAGAAGAATAATCAATTTTGATTGGCTAAAGTATTAGATAATCAATTAACCAGAGTTAAATGACCTTCTTAAGTCATTTGGGCCGTGAAATGACCAATGACTGGTCATTTGTCATTTGAGTCATTTGGGTCATTTAAAGTCATTTACCATCCCTGCATAGGATCATGCCATAAAAACCTTAAGGGTTAAAATAACAAATTGATATAAAGTCATCACTCTTCCATTCAGGTAATAATCATTTTACTAACAATCACTTCAAAGATACCATATTTCATTGACACTCATTTTACTAATAGATTTATATTACAGACAATTTACAGACAAAGTTTATCTTGTAAACATATTTTACTGATAATATAAATAATTTCAAACTTTATCTTAATAATAATAACTAGAATTACTTTGAAAATGAACTATTAGTAAAAATATATTTTGTTCACTAAAACAAACATGTTTCTAAATTAATTATCTGTAAAATAAGCTTTCAATGAAATGAAAGTTAGTGAAATGTAGTTTTCTTAAAATATGGAGTTGTTTGGAACTGGAAGAAAGCAAAAATCTGATGAACAATAAAATTCAACTAAAGTTAAATTAAAAAAAGCATTTTAATTAGTTACATTATTAATTTGAAATTATTAACCTAACTCAGTTAAAGAAAAAAAGATCGAATTAATCACCTTTTATATAAAAACATAAATCGATTAACCCTTTGATTACCTGATTTTATCAAACAATTAATTTATTCCATTGTTAGATTAATCACCCACATTATCTAATTTTGCCCTAGATTACATGATATCATTAATAATATTAACAATTGCATTAGAACCTTTCAACCATTACGACTAGAATAAGAAGAATTATAAGAGTGAAATTTGAACTACTAGCAGAAGAACTATTTACAAGAAATCTCAGAAATACTTAACATTATTTGACTACACTGCAACAAGACCCTAAAATAACCTCAATCCACCAATTCAAGAGTCTTGCACAATTAAAAGATACTAGTTTGATTAAATAGTAGTGTTGTTGGTAGTTTTTAGCTATACACCTAATATCCACCCTCTCACAATGTGCAGCATATAATTATAGATAAGCTATTGTAGTTTATATCAGTAATTAAGTAGTAATTATAAAAAGGTGAAGTAGTATATATTAGAATTATCACAATTTCTATTGTGAATTACTATAAAAATTTTACTACAAACTTACTTGGCATATAATACATTTTAAAGTTTAGTTAGCAATGAAATTATTCATTCGAATACTATAAAAAATCGGCCAATATGGGTGTTAAAGCAGCAATTTTTAATATTACATGCTGTTATCAAAATGGTATTGGTACAAAGAGAGATATTTAGAATATAGATGCTTGACGCAGCTGATGAAGAATGACGCATGATGCAGCTCAACCATTATGTTTTATGGTCACGTGAGCAGTTGCATCAGGCATCATTAATTCAGAGTGCAAATTATTGGTTCAAAAAGTGTAGAAGTCTTTTGAAATAATAAATCACCCGATAATATCAATCCTGAATTTAAGAGAGTATAAATTATCTTGGATTGATTATAATAATTTCAAAGTTATCAAGAAATGAGGGAAAAGGAGGATTTGCAACTGTATATTGGGCAAATTAGTTGGTAGAATTAACTTAAAGTAATTCGTAATTCAAACGAAAAGAGCAAGAATTTATCCAGGAATTGAAAAATTACCGCGAAATTGGTTATGAGAATCCTTCATTCTTGAACTGTGAAGGAGCATCAAGAAATGATTATGGTGATTATACTATTGTCATGATGATTGCACCAAAAGGATCGTTATGACAATCTTGTAGAAGCATCACAATTGGAATGGAGGGATAAATTGAATATCTTGAATGGTATAGCTTTTGATCTTGAGTCAATTCATTCGCAGGAACTCGTTCATAGAGATTTACACAGCGGGAATATTTTGCAAGGAGATACTTTGCAAGAAGCATATATCACTGATCTTGGACTTTCTAAAAGTGAAAGGAAGGAAAAATTTGTAGTACTCTTCTGTATATAGCACCTGAGGTTTTAGTTGGTCAACTGTATACTAAAGCATCAGATATTTACAGTCTTGGAGTTATCATGACCCGGACAAAGAGCATTTAATGGAATTCGTTTGATGAATATCTTGTAACAAGAATTATTAATGCCTAGTTGTTAGCTGATCCTATAGCAAAAATTAACAACTGGGCATTTTTTACTTGATGAATGGATATGAATTATTAGTAAAATTTTTATGATCTGGGCAAAAATTGTCATTCCGATCCAGCGACCATGATTCCGATGCACTCCGATGCATCCCGACCCAGAATTTTGGAACCCCTGTATGATCGCATTCCTACAAGGTTGTGCTCCGGATGATCATGTGATGTTCTCGGCTACTTAGTAGTGATAACGATAATGATTTACCGGTATATTGAGTTGCACTTTTAATTGCTTTCGTTTTTGTATCTTACAGTAATTTTGTGCACGAAATTAAAAAAAAGAAAAGAAAAGGAAAAAAATTATATTTAACTGAATGAAGAATAACATCAAACTTATTATCGTTATAATTCAAGTTCACTAAAAGACCTTAATTAATAATATATTTTGCGTTTATAAGAAACAAAAATTAATTTATTAGAATCTTACCGGTAATATCATTATATTATCCGTTAAAAGTTCTTTATTTTTTATCATTATATTTTCTGTTAAAAGTTCTTTATTTTTTAAATATAACTTTCGATACTTATTTGTATTTTCGTAAGGAAAAATTTTCTTAGTTCTTTATATAATGTTATTTTTTTTTTATTATCATAAAAATTGCAATCAACCTTTCTAATACCGAATTGAAAAGTCATTAAAGCCCATAGCATTTTTATAACGAATTATTTATTATATATTTTGAAAATTTTAAGTATTTATATCCGGAGTTAGTTATAGAGAGGTTCGTTGTATAGGGTCAACTATTTATAAAAAAATTTATTGAATAAAAATAAATTGGTTTTATTAAATAGTTTTTGTTTTTCATTAAATAAAATGTATAAACCTTTTAATTATTATTATTATTATCTTTGAAATGTTCATTAAATTTATTAATTAATTGAAATGTACAGTATTTTAACGCAGCCTTGTACAAATTTAAGGTATACTTAAAGATCCGAATCAGAACCGAAATTTCGAATCGGATCCAAGCAAATACCCGTAAAATTTTTTAGATATAAAAATCTAAATTTCAAGTATAAACTCAAATTTTACATTATATTTTTTTGTGATAGAGTTTAGAACCGGTTTTCTTATGTTAAAACCGGTATTGATCGATTTAAAATTAGAAAATAAACCAGTTCCAAACTCTAGTTTTGTGATACGTATTTTATTTTTAATAAAAATTTTATACATACGTAACTTATTTAAACCACCATTTGTGCCGAATAGTTCTTGACTATATTTGGTTTCTGAATTCTTATTGTGCAGTTTTCTGTTTATAATAACATTTTTTTAGACAATCGGCAAAATTTAAGTACTGAATTATTGAAGATGCTTACAATGGGGTTTCAGAATTAAAACCAGAGAATCTTTTTTTATTTTTCCGTAATTAAACATAGTATAATGTTATTTAAAAAATCCTACTTATTTTCAAAATACACCACTTATTTGTTAATTTTGAAACCCTCCCAATGTAGTATTTTAACCAAAGAAAAGAATGAACTTGTATTTGATATGATTTTGATTTGAATATTTGAGACTGAAATAATTTGTTTTATGTTCATCCGCTTTCAAATATCACATAGCCGGGATTTTTAAATATACCATTTTTGTAAAAATGTCCGTAATCTTTTTTAATCAAAATATATATTATTCAGGATATATTTGGTATTATATTATTGCGACATTTTAAGTTCGACCAATAATCATAATAAAGATACTAGCATTACATTAAATCTAGATTACGAAGCCACTCACAAGAACAATTTCTAATTACACATAATACGAATAATTAAGGGGTTTGTTGGTATGATCTTATTTGGTAGCATGATCCGGTTTAAATTTACTGCTTTAGTTAATTTCAGATATCAAACTTTTTTAATATCTGGGCAACAAAAAATATTGTGACTTGCATGATACTGCAGCATTTGTACCTTGATTTTGAAACTGTTTCCGAACTCGGAAATTTATAGAATGGGTATTGATTTACTAAAATATTCCGAAAATGGAATCACAATAATTCCGAAAATGCTAAAAATTTAAGAAATTGAGTAAGGCCAAGAAAAAAACCCTTTAAATCATGCTTTTGAATATTTATCTTTATTAAAAATACCATATCATCGGATCTGCTTAATCAATAGAATAACCTTCGTCCATAAATCTGGCCAATATTGCAGATCATCGACCAGATTTAAAAACTTTGTTCTAGATCTGCCAACTTGACCAAAATTATAAACGGTGGGTTTCTAGATGATGTAAATTCACCAATATATTTTAAAAACCAGGTAGCTGAAATCATTTAAGAATTCAATACTGTATTATTCAAATCGTTTCATTTAAGACAATTCAAATGATATTTAAAATAAAAAGTATTAAGTTATTTAATTATAAAAAATTTTTTTTTATTAAAGGCTGATATTCAAAAAGTACGACTTACAATTTTTCTCTTGGAATTCTTGCCATTATCAAAAACAGATTATAATTTCAAGTCGTTTAATGAATGATATTGACTGTTAGCCAAAAATTTTCGAACTAAAAAACCAATTGGTCTAAACAACTAGGCGCCGTTAAATTATTTTGTTATTGGATTTTCTTTTTCTTTCATTTCATTTTCTTTTCCTTCTTTGCTTTTTCCTTTCCTTTTCTTTAACCAATTTCAAAAAAAAAAAAGAAAGAAAAAAATAGATACAAATAAAAGAAAATAAATTAAGTGATAAAAACTTTTTTTAAAAAAAAAAAAAATAGAAAACAAATAAATACAGTAAATAAAAAATATATTTTGCTTATTTTTATTTTATTTAGTAAGATGTTCCTTATCATATTGCAACTTATTTTTATTTATTAATATGTTCCTTACCTTATTGAAGCATTACTAATTAAATTTCTATTTTTAAGTTTTTTAAAATTTTTTATTTATAGAAAATTCGGAAAATATATTAAGCACGGACATTTTTAGAAGTGCCTAACTACCAGGGACACGGAATTTATGCGATAAGATTTCGAAATTATGCGTGCAATATATGTAAAATATGCGATTTGCTGATGACTAAAAATAAAAATTGCTATTTAATGTTTTTTACTTAAGCAAAAAAAAAAATAATAATGCAATTTTATTTTGTAAAAGAAAAAACTTGCTTCAAAAATATTGGTTATTTATTAAATATTAAACTGCGCTCAACTAAATTAAAAAACTACAACAATAAACCTTTTTGCTTATTTTTATTTTATTTAGTAAGATGTTCCTTATCATATTGCAACTTATTTTTATTTATTAATATGTTCCTTACCTTATTGAAGCATTACTAATTAAATTTCTATTTTTAAGTTTTTTAAAAATTTTTATTTTATAGAAAATTCGGAAATATATTAAGCACGGACATTTTTAGAAGTGCCTAACTACCAGGGACACGGAATTTATGCGATAAGATTTCGAAATTATGCGTGCAATATATGTAAATTATGCGATTTGCTGATGACTAAAAATAAAAATTGCTATTTAATGTTTTTTACTTAAGCAAAAAAAAAATTAATAATAATAATAATGCAATTTTATTTTGTAAAAGAAAAAATTTGCAACCAAAAATATTGATTTATTTATTAAATATTAAACTGCGCTCATCTTAATAAAAAACTACAGTATATCTACACGTAAGTTTGTTATCCTCTCTATAAAAGTCATCATTAAATTCAAGCACTTTACTGTTCAATATACAGTAATTCTTTTTAAACTCATTTCAAAAAAATAATAATTTTTTTTTCTTAAAGACGAATCTATTTAATTTAAGTTTTATTTAATACAGTTTTCTTCACTTTAACATACTAAAACGCTATTTAATTTATTTGAATGTTATACTAAAAATATATACATATTTAATTCATTTTCACACTTTGATATGCTATTAAATATTAAATTATTTTATTTGCATAATAATATATATATCTGATATTAAAAAAAATTATATAAATTATTTCTATTTTAAATACTGTATAATAAAATTATTTCCAATTACTATTAAAATTAATTTAATCCGCACTTTAATAGACTAATAATATTAATAATCGGTGTTTATAATAGTCAAGTATACAGGCTAAATCAAGCTGATGATACTCTTATTGAGTAATATTGACAAGTTATAAATGATGTAAAATTATGCGATTTTGTGTGATTTAGTTTAATCACACAAAAAATGATATAATTTCAGTGACCCTGTTAACGACTAATAATATTCAAATTTAATATCAAAACCAATCTTTATTTTAAAATAAAAAAAAAAATAAATAAATAAAAACAGTAAATCAGTGCATGAATCAAGTCACGAGATTAAATATCCGGTTATTAATATCCGGCTATATATTTTTTTTTAAAAAAAAAGGTGGAACAAATGAACATCCGGTTGATAATTTTTTATCCGGATCAGACTTCTAATGAGATCATCAAGATTTATATAGATCAGACTTATAATGACATCATCAAGATTTATACAGTCGCTTAGTTAATCTTGCATAGTGTAACAGAAATGTAACAGAATGTAAAAATTTAAAAAATTATGCAATTCTTTGTTGAATTTCCAAAAGCTTAATAATATTGAATATCCATTCTTTTCATGCTCAGAACTCGAAGAATGTAATAGAAATCAAAATAATAAAGTCTTTTGATGTACTGTATTGGTACTAATACTAACTGTATATGGTTCCTTTGCCCGGAAATCAAAAGTGAGTTTTTGCAAGATTCGGATAAATTTCGGCATGAATTACATTTTTCATTTATAAAAATCAAAATTGAATTTTTTTTTTTGCAAGATTCGAATAAAATTCGGCACGAATTACAATTTTTTATTTATAAAAACCAAAAGTGAATTTTTGCAAGGTTCGGATAAAATTCGGCATGAATTACAATTTTTATTTATAATAAAAAATTTAGATACAGTATTAAAAAAAAAAAAAAAAAAAAAAAAAAAAAAAAAAAAAAAAAAAAAAAAAAAAAAAAAAAAAAAAAAAAAAAAAAAAAAAAAAAAGAATTAAAGAATTGTACATCACAAGGTAACCCGATATATAGATCAAACATGATTAACTTACTAATGCAAGGGATTGAATTAATGTTTAATTGCTGTTCACTACTTATTTAAGGATTGGAACCGTTTTAGCCGCATAAAAATTGATCCATAATTCAAGATCGAATTATAATATTAGTCATAGACCAAAATTATCTTAGTGTAATACCATTTAACCAGTTAAATAATTAGAAAAAATTTAGACGATTCCCAATCTATATATTTATTTAATCTTGTTTATGTTGTTTGCATGTAATTAGAAAATATATGTCGAGGGCACGGCAGATTTTATACTATTAAAATACTTTATTTTTTTATCTTTGACCATGACTACATTGCCGCAACTTTTCAATTGCAAATGCGGTTAATACGTACTTTGATTTAAATGTCCACATGATCCTGTTAGGAATTGATTTATACCGAACTAAATCGACCGTAGTTATATTTGCCGGTAGTACAATATGCGTAACTATTAGCTATGATGTAAATGTACATACCAGATACGTACGTAAAGTACGTACTGTACGTACGGTACGTACTCATCCACTTATTTGCGCTCGTAATACAATCTCTTGAAGAGGAAATAGCCAATCGGAGAGTGCAAATTTTGCCTATTTCGGATTAGCCCGACATAAAATCCGAACACGTATGAAGGAGAAAAAAGCGAAAATACGCAAAAACAAGTGTTTAAATCGAACTTGATGCACTAATTAAAAATGTCGGTAATGAAATTTTACATATAACAAGTGTTAATTTGTCTAACGTTAAGGCTTTAACCCTAAATTTTTATCTCTCTCACTTAGTTTATTTACAAAAATCGAACTTCCTTTTTTGGTTTGTATCATCGCAAAAAATTAAGTAAAACGCGGTACGCACATGCAGATTGATCCCGTGATGAATAGATGGCTGAGAATCGGTTAAGGAATCAAATTTATGTGCATTCTTTGATCTTGTTTATTTAAACTATGAAGATTATTAACTATAATGATTAGAGCTGTTTAATCGTATAAAAATTTTTCCATAGTATCCGGCCGAAAGATGTTGATCATGTACTAGATTATCTTAGTACAGATTAATAAACGGTTAAAATTTGAAAATGTTAGATAAATCCTTAATTATAAACTACACTACATAAAAAAAAACAAAAAAAAAAAAAATTAAGTAAAGCATAAGATTGCATCAAATGCATCTTTATTAATCTTTAAATAAATAGATAGAAATGATACGTACAATAAATGAAACAATTTATAAATTTGAGCATTTGAAAGTATGAAAAGATTTTGTTCTATAGAATTTAATATAAAAGCAAACCGTTTGTAAATGCTTATACAATCTTTCTATAATACTTTATTACTTTACAGGAAAACCTGCGATTACGCGTTTGATTACCAATTTTTTATTTTGTTTAAAAAAATAAACATGTGATTATCGGACATATATTTCGATACCGTAATTCGTACATACGTACAGTAAGTACCAACATATTACGCAAGTATTACGCAGGTACCACATTTAATGACAGAGAATATATCGTAAAAGCAGTACGGCACATAAGAAACGCAAATTAGGACGGACATATTCTGCGTAATTACGGTTTCTAAAATAAAAAAAAAATTCTTCAAAAAGCCAAAGTTATTTTTTTTTCTATAACCCGACCTTCAAATACTTGCACTTTTACTAGCTCTAACCATTAAAAACCATTAAAATCTCTATTAAAAAGGGGTAATTTATAAAATTAAAAAAATTTACAAATTTATGTTAACCGTACGTACGTACAGTACATACTAACAAAAAAAAATATTTAGTGTGTCATTTCCGAAACTATATTACTATACAGTACAATTTTTATTAAACATCTTGATAGAAAGATAACAGATGAAGATAATATCAGTACAACATTAAAAAACACAAGAGCATGAGTTATTATATTGAATAATTTTAAGGTTAATAAATATTTTATATGACAATGTAAAAAAATTTTATTACTGTTATCTGTTATGTATCACAACCCAATTGTACGAATTTACTATAATTGAAATAATTTTGAATGAATATTTACTGTTACATGATTTGTCACTATTTATAACTGATGACTATTTTACATGATAGTTTGTTTGCTCGTACAATACGTGCAGTTAGTACGTACTTTTTTGAAATTCTATTTTCAAAAATCTTGGCAATGACATCTAAATTCTTTTGCAATTAATTATTCACCTATCATTATATATTATAAGAGTTATACACATTGAATTAAAATAAAAAAAAAACTTAATGATTTCTGATAAATACAGTAATGATTAAAAAATTAAAAAAAAATTTTAATAATTCTTGATAAATAAAAAAGGATTTTACAATGTTTTTTGATGTGCTCAATTTTTTAAATTTTTTAATCTTTTAATTAAAATGATTTAATATTATAAAAAAACACAAATTCTCGGTATATACTATATAAATATGTACGCAATTAAATTTGCGAGAACTTATATAGAACTACATAATCACTTACAGTACGTAAGTACAGTACGTACTGTACATACGTACGTAATAAATGATATGCATCATTAGTGTGACCCAAATTTGAACTACATTATGTGTGGAAATTTTTATATCCAATCCTAATGCATTTAATAAATTTATAAAGTAAGGATAAAATAACCCAGAAAATTTAATCGGTTATCAAAAAATTAATCGATTATGAATATTTATAAATATTTATTCCTTAATATTTAAATATTTGTATGGGGGTTGGTAATCAAATTTTTTCAAAATAAAAGCATATAAAAAAAAAAAAAAATCGGGGACGTTTCATAAACGAGAGTTAGTAATAAAACTTTAAAAAAAAATTATGCCTTGAATTTATTACAATAATAAATTTTTACCAATTAAATTTGTTAAAATTCAATTATATACTTTTTATCAGGATGAAACTGGAGTGCAGGATATCAAAAATTTTATTAGATTAAATATCCAATCTGACAAAATGTGCATGTGCCTATAAATTCGCAAAAACTACCAATAATTAAAGTTTGGGTTTAAGTTTAAATTCGATTAAAATCGGTTGAAATTAGTTAAAATCGGTTTTATATAAAAATATGATTCCGAGCACTAACTTAAATTGAGCATCATGAACATTATTGGTAGTTCAATAAGTTGCAATAATAGGACGAAAGATTTTCAAGGGTGGTGTGAACGCAGGGATTAAATGTATTGGGGCAAAAGCGTGCATGCTTTGTTTTAAAAACTGACGTTGTTTGGAAATATGATGTTTGTAAAATACTGTAGTTATAAATTTTGTGATTTTGTTATCGTTGCACAATGATGCTCTTTGAATTTCTGCGGGGAATTGAGATCCGTCTGTTTTTACTGTTTTTAGTATTTAGTAACAATTTAAGACAATAACAAAAATGAATAATAATATAGAAATATCTCATAATCTCATAATAGGTTTGTGTGAAAGTCGTCTTCATTCTCTTCACACTCTTAACACTCTTAACACTTTTCACACTCTACACACTTTCATACTCTTAACACTCTTAACACACTCTTAACCACTTCACACTTTTCACACTTTTCACACTTTTCACACCTCTTCACACCCATCATACTGCATAGAATGATGAAAGGCTATACGATAACTTGAAAGTATGTATTTCTCTATCTTAATTCGTTATCTTGTTTTCTATACTAACTTTCCATTTTAATTCTTATCCCTTTTTATAATCTAAATCATTCTTAAATTATTAGTATTCACAAACGTATTATTGTTTACATTTAAGAGCATTATACTTACATATTTGATCACTTGGGTTACATAAAATTCTTGATATGAACGAGAAATTTACAAACACATTTGCACTTTGATTATTTGGTACAATGTGAAAAATATTAAAGTTTTTGAAAAAAAATAAAGATTTGTTAATCTATGTTTTAAGAGTTAAATACATTAAATAAAATTTTTAAATATTATATATATATATATATATTTATATATATATATTTTTTTTTACGATTGTTAAATATAAATATCAATGTAAATATATATAATGTAAAATATCAATATAGGAAAAAAATTACCGAGTTTAGTTACATCATTATTGAAATGAATAATTATGAATGGATCAAGGGATGAACACAATTTATTCTGCTTAATGAAGATTGCATACAATTAATTAAAAGGGCTGTTTGACATTTAAAGAATATGAAACGTAAATCTTACATTTCGTCATTCGAAAGAAACATACGCATTAAATAAATTATTTATCATTCCCAATTGATTCTATGAATAGTACTATGTAGCAGATCTTTTTTTTTAAACACCATACGTATATGATTTTTTTTTTTTTTTGCATATAACATTACCTAGGGGTCGGTTTAACGGAAAATCCGCAAGTGATCGAAGTAAATTATGTACCGGAAAATCCGAAAATCGAGATACTAAAGTACTACTAAGTATCTTATTTATTTAAAAAAGATGTGTGTATTATCTAATTCTTCCGTTAAATAATGACATCATTCGTTCGTTTTAAATGATCAAGTAATCATTTTTATTTACAAATTTTATTGATCACAGGTTTATTAATGTTACTCGCATATAATCAAATAATTCGACAAGAGCCTACATAACAAACATACTGTATGTAATACTGTATATGTAAATTCGGTCTTATCCTTCAATTTCTATTAAATTTCTATTGTATTTTTTATGAAATTTATATATACTTATAACTTCATATAACTTTGTAAAAAACTTCATATAACTTTGTAAAATTTCGTATAATTTTGTATAATTTTTTATCATCTTAAATTTATTGAGTATATACTCCGACAATAATCATTATCATATCTTTTATTACTATACATAATACTATTAAAGGTTAATTATCAATGATAATTGAAAATTTTATTTTTTTGACTTTTCTATATATCGATCTATGATTAATATGTAATACTCAAAATCCCTCAAAATAGTAAACAAATTAATTACCTTAAAAGTCATCTATTATGTAAATTCTAAATTTTACGATGAAAATTTTTTCATTACAACACATCCGGATAAAATTGATGCATCATTATAATGATTGGTACATTTTTTTTTACTTCGATCATAACTATAAATTGATTAAAACACTTGAGTGAAATTATTCGAATTATTCCTTTTCGGATAAATTTTAATTGGTTTGGAGTTTGAATTAAATCAAATTAAATCGTTTAACTTTATTAAAGTCCCTGGTTCAAGGAGTATATATATATATATGCTTATGACATTGTATTTCAAAATGTTTCTACCAATCATTTTATTTATTTGCTTATAAATTTACGTAATTGTAATAGTATTTTTTTTTATCTTACTAATTCTACTTATTTATTTTAATCCATTATTTTATTAAATATATATATATAATATATATAAAAAAAATTTTTTTTTGATTTTCTCGATTCTATAAATTAACTCGATTTTCCGCTTATAGTCCTCAAAATTAAACAACAAAAAACATTTATTTAATTTAAAATTTTTGATTTACCTCTTTTACAAACTTATTATACCTTCCTTTTCTGAACGATATTAATCCTCCCTTACCTCAATTTGAATATCTCATTATCATTAAAAATTTTATATTAACAAAACATTCTCGATGGGAAACATTAAATCGAAAAAATTAAATGATTATACATTCTCTAAAACTTTAACTGAACATGAAATCGATAGTTATCAAGTATTACATGATGTTTTACGTACTATATGGAATGGAAACTTTATGTCTCCTATCACTCCTCTTTTAAAATCTAGTGGCGCTAAAGTTTTAGATGTTGCGTAAGTTGTTACTCATCTATTTTATTTTACTTTATTTTTTACTTGATTTACTTGATTTATCTTGTTTGTTATATTTATATTTACATAAAATTATTGTATATTCTTTAAAGTTGTGGCCCAGGTAATTGGGCATGTGAAATGTCTTCGGATTATCAAAATTCTACTTTTATTGGAATAGAAACAGTTCAAATGTTTCCTATTCAAAAACCAAATAATGTAGAATTTAAATTACATGAAGATTTTAATACAAAATTTCCATTTGAAGATAACTCTTTCGATTTTATTCATATGAGATTTTGTTGGTTTTATTTTACTTTTGATCAATGGAGAACTACTATCATAAAAGAATTAGTTAGATTGTTGAAACCTGGTGGATGGTTAGAAGTATGTTAAAATTTTTTCTTTAATCTTGAATTATATAAATTATAAAACTTTTTACAAATTATAATAATTTTATTTTTCTTTTAGTTTGTCGAAATAACACCGGATGGTGAAAATTTAGGTCCTGTAACTACCGATTTTATTGAGGACTGTAAGTATATTTAAAAAGTGTCATACATAAATTAATATATACCGGATATATATATTTTATACTTATTTAATTTTTTTAATTCATAATAATCTAGTAAAAGCACGTGCACAAAGCAGGCATCTTGATCCAATGATACCTTATAACTTATCATCAATACTAAAATCTACATCAAACCTTTCTACAAAAGTATATCATGAATTCAGAAAAATTCCTTGTGGTTCTTGGGGTGGAAATGTTGGTTTACATCATGAACAAGCTGTAAAAGGTCTTATTATAAAAAGTATTGAACATTTACCTCAAAAAACTGCTCAAAAGATGATAGATCAAATTTTATATGAATTTAAAGATTTGAGAACTTATTCTTATTGTCATAGGATTTATGTACAAAAATTGGAATTGTAAATAATATTTTGAAAAAAAATTTTTTAATGTTTATTGATCATAAAAAAAAATTATCAAATCAAAGAATATTAAGTTTATAAAAAAAAATTTTTTTTTTTTTGATCGTTACTGTACGTAGGTACTATGACAAAATTAAAAAAAAATACAAAAATATGATTAGGTTTATTTTTTTTACCTTTTTTTTTTTTCCTTTATGAAATTTTATATTGACAAAAAGAAAAGGTTTATTTTTTATTATAATAAAAAATTGTTTTCACAAAGTGTTAAATAATAATATTGTCTATTATTCCTAGTGGTGGTCGAGTTAATTCAACTACTGTATCTAAAAAGCTTATACTCGATAATCACGGTGTTACTATCAGGCGGAGGATATTTCAGGATAATAAACATGGTATTAGGATGATGAATATTCTTTATTATGAGAAGGGCATACGACTTCTGATTAGGGATGCATCGGTCCTGAAAAAGACCGGTCCAGGACCGGTCCCGGACCGGGACCGATAAGGACCGTGGGGTCATTAAAGGTCCTTGTAAACATAACTGTGATATTCGTATCACCCAATCAAATTTCTTGATCAGGTGTAATGTAGATCATATGATGTTTAGTAAATAATTACGTCATTTTTGGCCAATAAAATCTTATGCATTAAGATTCGTAATCATTAATGGGACCGAAGGACCGGACCGGACCGGGACCGTAAACACTATGATAACGGTCCTCTTAGGGACCGGACCTGAACCCTACTTCTAATCTTTATTAAAGGTCTTTAGTTATTCCTTAATTACATTAATTCGGTATATATATTTATACATTTGTATTCATACTATTTAATCTTGAATGAACATATTTTCGTTCTAAATTAATAATCCCCGACTATCATCTTTATAGTATAACAAAGGGAATGTTACAGTTTGCTAACAAAACTCATGTATTTGATATACTGCGTTATTTATATATATATATTTTTTTAAACCATTAAAACTTTTTAGAGACAAATTTTTTTTTTCTAAAAAAAAAAAAAAAACTGATAATCTACAAAGTTAACGTCAGCTTTTTAAAATCCTATAAAAAGTTATTACGTTTCAAAAAATAGTTAAATTTCAAATCTATATAATTTAATAGGAAAATTCTTTTTAAAAACTGTCCTTTGACTTTATAGAACTCAGTTCTGTGTATAAAGTTTTCAATTGGTTCTCATAAAAAAAATTTTCTGTGAAAAGTTTTTGGAGTTTTATTTGTGCCGCAGTATGTCGAAATACATTAATTTTATTGGCCAATCATGCTCAATAACATTCCCGTGATTGTCAGAATAAGCCAACTCATATAAAACTCATACAGGGGGGTAGTGTTCCAAATCGTTAGTTGAAAAAACCAACTAGTTGGCAACTTTTCAACTAATCGATTTAAAAAAAATTTTAAACAACTAATCGATTTATTATCAACTAGTTCGATTACAATCAATTGTTAGTTATCAATTAGTTATCAACTAATTATCAACTTACTATAATTTATATTAATCTACTAAACAATTATTATTATTAATCGTAATGATAACAGAAATCACAACCATTGATTGGTAATTAATTATGCTTCTCGGGTTGAGATGTATCTGGTGTACATTTTTTTATTTCAACTTTGTCAGTTTTCAATGTGTTTTACACCAACTGGGTATCCTTCAAAACATAAATGCAATATTCTTCGTATATAATATGAATTGTTCTGGGTACCAATCATAGAGTCAGTACTTTACTTACATTTGTCGTTTTTCAATTTTCACTGATTGAAAAATGATTCGGACGATTCTTGACGTAACAGATTAGTAATAATAATAATAATAATAATAATAAACGTAGTTCATATTTATTAATAATATTAAGAATTTTAAGTGGTTCTTTTAGTGTTACATGTTTTATTTTTTTTTAATTTTACTTGATCGTTTTATATATTATATTTGAATCGAACTTTTTTTTTTTAAATCACTACTGGATATTAGACCTATCATTAAATGATAGGTTAGGTTTAACCATTTTTAATCAAGTTTACACTATATAATATATTATAGTAGAGTTTGGATTCATTATCTGTTTTCATATTAAATTTAACGAATATCTGTCGAATTTTATTATTAAATTTAGTTCTGTATACAAATCTAAGTTCTATATTATGGTTATAATATTCTGCGAAATATAGGTGAACAATCTACATCTTTCCAAATTTCCATTACATAACTTAATAAGTGAGATGTAAAATATCTTTATAGTTAGTCCATTCTAAAAACTCTTTATGGTTATGTTAAATAATCATCCTCCGGCCCTTTATTGTTGCGTTATAAAACCATTCTAACAAGCTCTTTCGGATAAGCATTTAGTATTTGGATTAGGATAGTATGATATGACTCATGAGACATTTGATCAACTTTCATCACCAAAAGATGATGTTTAATTGATAGATGTCGCTATAAATATATATTTTCAAAATTCTTCATATCGAGGTTTAATATACTGTATAATATCTTATAATTTATAATATAAGAATTGAAAAAGTGCATGTATATAATAGGGATTAGTTAATGGAAGAAGATTGCCGCTTTTATAACTTTATGAATTATTAAATCAAATCTATGTCTGTATGCGTACGCTGTGAGAAGCGACAGGGTACCCGGCCCCTTGAAATACCTATTATAGTCTTCTTTTATGTATAAAATAAAAATAGTTTTCTTTCGTTATACTAGTATTTATGTTTAAAGTATAGGACCCCTTGAGTATAGTATAATACTATAAGCCCCTAGAGATATAGTACGTCCTTACCTGCTCTAAAACTTGATTCGACGGTCTGATGTTAAAGATATCAAATATATCAAATATATCAAATCTATCAGATATATTAACTGTTAAGGATATCAAATATATCAGATAAATTAAAAATATCAAATATATCAAATAAATCAGATATATCAAATATAATTAGTTTAGAAAAACTAGTTATGACTTGATAATTTCATAACAATATTGTGAAAAATGCAGCAATGTAAAAAGTAAAACATCAGCAAATTTTATATAGATATATATCAATTACTAACCGGTCAGATATATATCGATACTAAATAGGCCTCCACATGGGCCGGGTAGGGCCGGGTAATGGTAATACCCTAGCTCTACCCGTCTGTGTAAGGGCTTGACTTCTGAGCCCTTACCCTTACCCTAGGGCTCAAAATTTGATGCCCTAGCCCAGCCTGCAAAACCCGCAGGTACCCGTGGGTACTTATGGGCTTATTATTATTATAGAAAGACTGCCCCAAATTAGGGATAGGAATCGATTTTAGTCGATTAAATCGACTAAACATAGTAATTTACATATAAATTTTTTAGTTGACTAAATCGATTCCTATTTCTACCTGCAAGTATCAGTAATGTCAGTCTGATTGGATGATATATTGGGTGGTTAATGATCCACGACTGCAGTGGTAGTATAAAGTTCTTTGCAGTCAGTTTTTGGGTGCGTGTGCAGTACAAGAGCTCTTATTAGTGGATAGTTAGGATCCATAGCTGCAGTAACAGTATAAGAACCTGAAATAGATACTGCAAAATGACGCCCCGATTTAGTTATATGAACAGGGATTAGCTATCTTTGTTATATTTAGGGTTTCATGTAATTGGCAGGTGCAGTTTAGGCTTTGGGGTTTAGGAAATTTGGGAAGAGGTCAGTAGTTTATACATTTGACAGTTGGGAGAATTAGTCCTAGTATAGAGACTTTTGTGCTGGGTATTGAAGTTTAAGTATGTAACACTAGAACTTTGCTGATTCTGAGCTTTACCCATAATTTTTTCAAATTATGTATTATCTTAAAAGTGCTCGAATCATCTAATTGAGTTTACTCACCTGGTTTCATGTGCCAGCGTCGGGCAGCTACCTTATGATCCGATATTGAGTAGCTTGTATCAGTATAAATCGATAAAAATTAGCCAATAATATAAACTGAAATTTACATGAAATATAAATAATGGGTACCCGCAGGTATGGAAGCCGGGTAGCGGTACTACTCAAGCCCTACCCGTTTGTATAAGGGCTTAGTTTTTGAGCCCTTACCCTTACCCTAGGGTCTGGGATTTGATACCCTAGCCCGGCCCTTGTGAGCCTACCAGCAGGTACCCATGGGTAGCCCAGGCCCATGCGGAGGCCTAATACTAATTACCCCTGCCGATTTCTATCGATAGTAATAGTAATCGATATATATCTGATATAGATAGTAATCGATATATATCTGATAAGATAAATATCGATTAATATCTATATCAGATATATATCGATTACTATCACTATCGATAGAAATCAGCAAGGGTATTTAGTATCGATAATATCTGATATATATCGATACTAAATACCCTGCTAATTATTATTGATAGTGATAGTAATCGATATATATCTGATATAGATATTAATCGATACATCACCAATATAGCAATAGTGATTATAATCAATATATATCTATAATAGTTAATAATCGATATATAATTAATATAAAAACAACTAATATTTTGATAATAAAATATATAATTAAAAAAATTCGATTTTAAAAAATTTTTAATTTATTAAAAAACTTAATATATTTTTACATTACATAATTATTATATAATTCTATATCAATAATATAAATTTTTTTATTACAATATTGGCTCACCACAATAACACCATTAAATCACCACAAAAACATATACAAGAATACTATCAATTAACTACAAGCACTACAAAAATGCCATCCAAGTTACCACAAAACTATCATTACTTTACCACAAGAACGCCGTATAATCACTACAAGAATGTGGTCAAGAAGGCCATCACTTTACTACAAGAACACGTACAAGAATACCATAAGAATGCTATAATTCACAAGAATGCATACAAACACACCGTCAATTTACTTCAAAACGCCATTAAGTTACCACAAGAAAGTCATCACTTTATTTACCACAACGCCGAATCACCTCAAGAATTCTGTCACTTTACTGCAAGAATGGCATCGAATCACCACAAGAACACTACAAATTACTGTAAAAACGCCATTACTTCACTGCAAGAACGCTGTTACTTCACCGCAAGAACGTTGTCATTTCACCACACGAACGCTGTAGCGTCACTACAAGAATGCTGTCACTTTATCGCAAGAACGGCATCGAAATACTGCAAAACCAAAAAACAAAATCTTCACTTTACTTATTACAACGTCGAATCACCGCAAGAATGATGTCAAGAACACCCATCAAATCACTACAAGAACAGCATCAAATTATTACTTCACTGCATGAACACCGTTACTTCACTGCAAGAACATCGTCATTTCATAGCAAGAACGCTATCGCTTCACCACAAGAAACGACATTGAAATACTGCAAAACCAAAAAAACAAAAAAAGTGTCAGTTAATGTAATGATAACAAAAAAAAAGAAAAAAAACCATACTGAAAAAAATACTTATTTTATGTAGATTCATGCAATCTACTTTTCTGAAGCCTACTTTACCGCCTATCCCTTAGATTGTAACACAGGCAAATTTGCCTGCGTATTTTAAAATTTTTAATAAAATTTTAAATATTGATTTTAGCCATATCTTTTCTAAGTAAAAAATATTCTTTAAGTTTTGTTTTAGTAACTTTGTTATAAATTTTTTTTAAAATCATTAGAAAACTTTAATATAATAAATGTTTAAAGTTCTTGTATTGGCATTTTTACTATTAAAATTTTTCTTTAGATTTTTTCAAATTTTATATGTTCCCGTCTATACTTCTAATACAAGTCTTAATTTTTACAAGTAAATCATTAAAGTTGCAATAATGAAAGTTGTCATCCTTTATATAAACTACAATATTGTCTTAAGAACTATAGTTCTAAAACTAAAACTAAATAAGATCGCAGAAAAATTGTAATAAAATTTTTTAAAAAAATTTTTTCTTAAAATTATCTATTTTCAGCTTATATGTAACTATAATTTATTTTCTTATAATATAAAAACTAATTTTGCAAAAAAGTAATCCTTATTTTCAAATATAATTGTACAAAGTTTTATTTAATTATTTTAGTATTTTAAAAAAGTAAATCAGGGCTAAAAAAGTGCAAAAACACAGGCAAATTTGCCTGTGTTCTACTACAATCTAAAGGATAATAATTCACTATTCCCAAAAGCAAACATGCTTCCAAGAAGCAGGTGAGAATCTCCACTCCAAGATTCTTCTAAGCCATTTGGGGTTACGTTCTAAAAGAAAAAAAAAATAAATAAATAAATAAAAAAAATAAATAGATACGAAAAAAAATTCAAAAAACGAAATAAATACAAAAAAAATAGGGAATTGCTATTCGTACTACTATTTTTGCTATTCGTACCCTACGCGAAATTTTTAATTTTAGGTGGTATGGATATGCTTGTCAGAGTCAATAATCATGTGCTCAGTTGAAAATATTGTGATTTAGTGATGGGTACACTGCAAACTTGGGCCCCTCTGTATAGGTCGGAACCAATAAAAGAATAAAGATCTTTGAGTAACAAAAATAAAAAAAACTAAAAACTGCAGCTAACGAAAATTCTATGATAACCTGCTTTTGAGCTGCTAAGTAAAAATTCTTAGAATAAAAAAAAATTTTTCCTATATAATTACTCTTTTATATATTGAATTTTGATCAAAGGACTGGATTTGCAGAACATAAGGGAACTCAAAAAAAAAAAAAACTCAAAAAAACTCAAAAAACACCTATCTTTGCTTTAATAATGCTTCCACCACCTTCAGCATCATATCATAGCGCAGAAGAACTTTTTCAAAGCGCCCAAACATTTTCCAATTCCCAAGCTTATGCATTAGTGAAGAAGAGAACACGTAAAGACCACCGTGGTGAATTAAAAAGTATGTTGCTGTGTTGCGATTGAGGTGGTACTTATAGTACAGAGGCACGCTATAGACAAACAGGCTCTCGGTTAATTGATTGTAAATTCGAATTAAAAGCTTCTCGGCGTGGTGGAATATAGTATTTGGAAGTTGAAAATGATGAGCATAATCATGAATGATCTGATAATATGTCAGGGCATCCAATTTCCCGCAGACTCTCAGAACAACAATTAGAAAGGGTCAAGGAAATGACTGTTTCCGGTTGCTGCCCCTGAGAAATTGTGTCAACTCTTAGACTGAACAATGAGGCAGCATTAATGACTAATAAAGATATTTATAATGCATGTGGGCAACTTCATCATCAAAATTTGGTAGGTTGTACGCCTGTACAAGCATTAATGGATAAACTTAAAGATGGTGATTTTGTATACAAATGTAAATATGATGATGATAGTTGCATTACTCATCTTTTTTTTGCCCATAACGAATCCATTACTCTAACACGACGATATTCCTCCGTGATCCTCATGGACTGTACTTATAAAACAAATAAGTTTCGGATGCCTTTATTAAACATTATTGGAATAACCAGCTTTTATACAACCTTCTATTCATGCTTCATTTTTATGAAGGCTGAAGAAGAAGAAGATTATCAGTGGGCGCTGAATAATTTCTCTTGTTTGTTTGGAACACAAAAACCCAGGGTTATTATAACAGATAGAGAACATGCAATAATGAATGCACTCAAAGTAGTCTTTCCTAGATTGGTCCATTTACTATGTGTATGGCACATAAGTAAAAATATTTTGAGGAATTGCAAGCTAAAATTCTCAGAAAATGAAGAGAATAATGAGTGGAAGACTTTTCTTAGTAAATGGAATGAAATCGTTAAATCAAAATCAGAAGATGAATATAATATAAATTGGCAAGAATTTCATTCAACCTACATTAACAAACCTAGTGTCATCACTTACATAGAACATACTTGGATCCTATGGAAAGAGCGATTTATAGAGGCATGGACCGATTCATTCCTTCACTTAGGAACGATTGTGACGTGACCTCCAGAGTCGAGGGTGCACATGCAACCTTAAAAGCATATTTGCGAACATCAACAGGGGATCTTTACCGTGTTTGTGAGACAATCACTCTAGCAGTCAATAACCAAAAAAAAGAGATTGACGTCATGGCTGCTTCCGAACGTATCCATTTTCCAGCTTTCACCACTTTTATACAAACGTTAAAGGAATGATTTCGACCTATACACTTAAAAAGGTCAATAATCAATATCAAAAGGCGTATAGAAACACTTCAGAGGAACCATTACCGCCATGTACCAGATCCTTTTTGAGCACAATGGGGTTATCTTGTGCTCATATATTCTTATTCAACGTCTTGAAAGTAACCAGAACCTAATGATTGATGACTTTCATGAGCATTGGTAGATTCAAGAGCATATGCCAATGCTACAAATTGAAGAAAGTGAAGATGGACTTGAGCCTCTCTTACAAAACCTACAAAATAAATACCAAATTTGGCCTGAGCATCAACAGGCAGCCGCACGGGAATCAATAAGCAATATAATTAATGCACCTTTAGTGAATCTGCAAAATCCTCAGTGGTTCGAACTAGAGGATGTCCTTCTGGTTCTTCTAATCGCAGACAAGACAATTCAACCAGAAGAGACCCTTCTGGATTTGAATCAGTAGAGTGCAAAATTCGACGATGTACGCTTTGTAAACAGCCCGGTCATTATGCCCATACCTGTCCTAACTTGCAGTAAGTTTTAGTTGGTATAAAGGAAAAAAAAAAGTAAAAATTACTTAACATTTGCTGTTATTATATCTATTTGCATAGTCATGTCACGCATGTCATTCAGTTTTATGTAATCTGTCAATATATGCCTAAATCTAAATTGAATAAATGTTGGTTAAGCTGTTATAAAAAATTTTGTGTTAGATCGCTGTTCATACATTGATATTAAGTATTATCATGATATTAAGTATTATCATGATATTAAGTATTATCATGATTACAAGCCACTAATAGCCACGTAGTCAGATCACGTGACATATTTATACTACCTAAAATTACTAAAATTACATAGGGATATGAATAGCAAAAATGGGGGTACGAATAGCAATTCCCAAAAAATAAATAAAAAATGATAAATAATCAAAATTAAAAAAAAAACTAAATAAAAATTAAAAAAATAAAAAAAATTAAAAAAATTAAAAAAATTAAAAAAAATATAAACGAAAAAAATAAAATAAATATATAAAGTAAAAAAACGATATAAAAAAATAAAATAAATATTTAAAGTAAAAAAAACGATAATAAAAAAAGGGTACTGCTATTTACACCATGGTTTTTGCTATTTGCACCATGGATTTCGTATAACATTAGATCATCAATCAACTTTTTCTATTTGCACCATAGTAATATGGTAATATATGTTGCACCAATAAAAACTCACCTTTTTTTGTAGATTAATAGTTATTCGCACTGTTAATATTGTGTAACATTATACAAATTTTGTTTTGGTAATCTAGTAGGCCTGCTAACCTAATTTATAATGCGGGCCAACCCTAACCCTAATTTTATAATTTGGGCCAACCTTACCCTAATTTTTTAAGACCTTAATATAATGCAGGCCAGATTTTTGCAATTTTGTGTAACCTTGGGCTATTTTCATGTTGCACCAATAAAAATTCACCTTTTTTGTAGATTAACAGTTATTCGCGCCATTAATGTTATGTAACGTTATACAAGTCTTATTTAGGTAACCTAATCTAGTAGGCCTGCTAATCTAATTTTATAATACAAGCCAACCCTAACCCTAATTTTATAATGCGGTTCAACCCGTACCTAATTTTTTAAGGCCTTAACATAATGCGGGCCAGATTTTCACAATTTTGTGTAATCTTGGACTATTACATATTGTACCAATAAAAACTCAACTTTTTTTGTAGATTAACAACATGTAGGGGTGCAAAATAAGATTTTTCAATTTTTGTATAACCATACCATACTAGAAAATCAGAAAAAATATCACGATAAAAAATATGATAAAGAATTTAAAGAAATGCAAACTAAAAAGTAGCACAAATGCAATATCACATTAACCAATTATCTAGTAAGATAGCAGGAAAAGTAAACTGAACACCTCCAAGAACAGATTTGTATTATTTCACTGACAATTACTTCACAGACATAATACTATACCGACAACCATTTTACTGACAAGCTTTTTTTACCAACAAATAACTCGCCTACACTCGATTTGCTGACAAGCATATTTTTACCAACACGTTAATTTTACCAACACACACTTCACCGACAGTTAATTTTACTGACAAAATCAATTTACCGACCAGCTCATTTTACCGAAAATAGAATTTACTGACAAGATTATTCTACTGACAATACAATTCACCAACAAACAATTCGCTAACAAACAATTCACCAGATGCCTTAAATATCATAGTCGATACTGAAGTTATAGGGTCTTGATTTGAAACTATAAGCCCTGCTAAAATCCACATAACTCTATAAATATGAAATCTATACCCAAACCCTACTCTAATCCTATAAGACAAAGACGAAAAAAAACATCCAAAGAAAATTTTAAAATTTTATATCAAAATAGGTTATAACTTCAGTATCAGCCGTGACAATAATTATTATTGTTATTAATAAAATGTGCAATTTTTATCGTCATTATTAATAAATTGCATAATACGTAATTATTCTTAGTAGTTTATTGTATTGCTATAGTCTCATATGTCAATGAGTTGTATTGTCAGCAATTGTATTGTCGGCAAATCGTATTGTTGATGAATTGTATTGTCGGTAGAACAAGCTTGTCGGTATATTCTATTTTCGGTAAAATGAGCTTGTCAGTAAGTTGATTTTGTTTATGTAACTGCGGTGAAGTGTGTGTCGGTAAAATCAACTTGTCAGTGAAAAGGAACTTGTCAGTAAATCAAGTGTCGGTGAATTTTGTGTCAGTAAAAAAAGCTTGTCAGTAAAATGATTGTTGGTATAGGTTGATGTCTGTGAAGTGATTGTCTGCAATTTGATTGCTACCCTCCAAGAACACCTAAAACATCTACTTTAGAAGGAATGATGAGTAATATCAGAAGAAATACAGCTAAAATACAAGCAGAAATAGAAAATAATAAATCAGAAGAATTTTTGTATGTTATAGAGGATCTAGCAAAGGATCTTACAGATATTGAAATGAAATTCGATACTGTAAACAATATAACAGCTGTAGAAGCTAAAAGATTTGTGGATACTATAAGAAATATTAAAACAATACCTCAAGAAATATAATGATCCAAGTATGACAGATAAGCAATGAGTCTATAACTTCATAAATTACTAGAATAAACAAAATGAAGAAAGTAAAATGTACTATAAGGAAGAGATTGAAGAACAAGAAAGAAAATATTGAGGCAAAGCTAAGGAAGTACTCAATATGCCAACTGAAGAATTCAAAAAGAAACCAGTGCCAGAAAAGATAATAATAATACAGCAATTGTTAGCAATAGCAGAAGCAAATAAAAATAAAAAAAGTTAGATACCAAGCTAATCAAAAATACATGACCTTCCTAATGGAATAGGCCAGAGAAAAAAGCCCAGAATCAATTAAAAAGGAAACAATAAGTGATCCAAAAATGGGATTACCAATGCTTAAATAAAAACAATAGACGAGGATATTTTAAAGCATGTCACAAATAAATTCTAACCAATAATAACTAAAGAAATGAATACTAAAAGTGATAATGAAGATGATTTATTTCAAGAGTAATATAATAAACAAAATGAAGAGTTGAACATGAAGTTCCTAAAAGAAGCACAAACACAAACTAGAACTTCTCAAGCGAAAATGCGACCAAGACAAAGTAATAGTGATGTATCTATGATAGATACGCCAAGTCCATATTCTAAATCACCAGTTATATACACAAGTCATCTATATAGTCCAGACTATATAGATTCTACGTATAATGACCATTGGAACAATTATCAATATATGAATACGAGAAATACCAATACCTACTGCAAATCAATATGAATATAAACCGAGACAAAGTTTAATACAAAAAACACTTATTGTATCTAAACCAATAGATTACTCAAGTATGAAAAAGGAAGGACTACCTGAAATAAACATTCAATGAGACAAAGAAATAGTTTATGAACAGCCTAATAAACCTGTTCTAATGCAACAAATTTACCAACTTTAAGGATGGAGTACATTGGGAGCAAATGTAATAAAATTAACTGTACAAACCCTACTTGGAAGAAAAAGATCATCATCATCTGCATTATAAAAAAGTGTAATCAAAGATCAAGCAATGAATACACCAACAAGTAGTAAAATGTTTGAAGAATTTTATAGGAAAAGAACTGATTCCTATAATGCAAGACATCCCACTACCCAAATACCAAAAATGATAACAGAATTACCAAAACAATATATACAATATGGTAATTTACCACACCAAGCAAACTTATACAGTACTATTATCATCGAACACAAAAGCAAAATTAGGATTAGGACCAAGTAAAGATAAAAGCAATAAAACTGATAATGATAATATTAAAGTATTTAATGTAGAAATTCATTCCAAATATCAACTATGAATGGCACAAAAAGAGAAGAAATGCACTATTCATAAAGAACTTTCACATATTTCTAATGAAATAAGAAAACAAATAATACCCAATATTGTTACAAGAAAACATACCAACAATGCACTTTAAAACCCTATATATAGACACTGATTAAAGTTACTAAAAAAGGAGGACGTCTAAAGCGGAGTAGATTCTTATAATATATTTTATTGAATTAACTTTAGGGTTGGGGTCATCTTAAGTTAGGGTTAGAAAAATTCTTAGGTTATAATATATAAGCAAAATTGCCTTCTCGACATTTTTAATTAAAACACCAAGGTAGGTTTAGACTGCCATTTTTTGTATTTTTCAAGGTTTTTGCTTCGCTTTTTTGTTTGCTTCGCCAAAGATCATCAACATTCGATAAATTGATTGGCCAATTGTCACGTGATTCTACTCCACTTTAGACGATCTCTAAAAAAGGCAATTACCTAATACAAACACCTCTTCACAGCACTCAGAATGGAATAATAGTACAGAATGGAATAATTAATAATTCAAAGGTCTGGATGATCAATTATTCAGACAAGATAGTACTAATACCAAAAAAGGATACTATATTTGGTAATATAAAAAAAGTTAAAGAAATATTTGATATCGATACATCTAAGAAAGATAAAGAATTTTGAGAAGAAATGTAAGTTGATAAAAAAGAAAAGACTGAAAAAGAAAAATTGAACTTTTAAAGAATGCCATAGTACAATATAGGCAACTATTATTACCTATATTTCAGAAATATATCAACATATTTTGAAGAAAACATGAAAAACCTACTACTTATAACCAAAAGATATTTGAACCAATTACAATCATACTTATTTGTAATAAGAAAGATATACCTTTTAGAGACAAGGCTAGAATGCTATAACAATATTAAGAAGATAAGATTGAACAGACTAATAAACTCTTTGACAACCTTAAAAGACAAGAGTTTATAAGACCATCTAAAGCAGTTTGGGTCTCATTGTTAGTAATTATACAAAAGAAAGATAGATTTTATTAGGTAGCAGTAGACTATACTAAATTAAATAAATATTTAGAAGATGATCTATATGAAATTCCTAATATAATTAGAATGTTACAACAATTAGATCAATATAAAATCTTTTCAATATTAGAGACTTATCATCAGTTCATATTAAGAGAAGAAAATAAGCAAAAATGACAATATTTTTTTCCCAGCAAAGGAAAATTTGAATGGAATGTTCTACCTATAAGATTGAAAACAGCACCTGCATATATAATAAGATATATGTATAAATTATTTAGAGATTTTTTGTTCGTATATATATATGGTATGGATGATTTGGCTATATCCAGTGATAATGTTAATGAACATATTTGCTATATTTGATTGCATAAAAAAGGATCATAGGTCTAAAACTAGACAAATGTGAATTTATAGTTACAAAAATATTAATATTAAACCATTTAGTAGAATTCAGAAAATCCACTCTAATCAAATTAAAATCAAAGAAGCCGAAAAATTAAAGCCACCAACTGACATAAATGGAGTAAGAAGATTTACAGAATTTATGAACTATTTTAAATGATATATTTAGAACTTTGTACAAATAGCTCATCCAATATACAACTTGTTAAATAAAAATGTTCAATTTGAATGGACTAAAGAATGTCAAGATGCATTTGATTTACTGATTAAAAAAGTAACAAACACTATAGCCTTAACCTATCCCAAGAAAGGTTATTTGCTGATTCTAGAAACTGACACATCAAATAATGGAATTGGTGAAGTTTTAAAACAAGTTAGCCCCAATTTAGCTCATTATAAATTAAAGAAGCAAGAGCTAAAGGGGCTGAATATGAACTTACTAAATCTGAAGAAGAGATCATCAAATTTGGATCAAAATTTCTCACATCTACTCATAGACTATGGGGCTCAACTCAGAAAGAACTTTATGTGATATACTATTACCTTAATAATTAGAAACATTATATTGAAAATAAACCCATAATAGTACGAACTGATAATATGGAAATATCTGATGCAACTAGAAAAATAATATGAAATAATACTATGCAAAAATAAATAATTAAACTCCAAGACTTTCACTGGATTGTAGAAAGAATTCCAGAAAAGGATAATCATATAGCAAATTGGCTTAGCAGACAAATGAGTACCAATGAAGATAGAGAACAAATAGTAAAACCAAAAATAGGAATAAAAGATAAAAAAAAGAAATATCTGGAAGATTAAGACCAGAAATTTGACTATAAAACCACCAACAGTTCATATGCCTCAAGTACCGATAATCACTAATCAAGCTTAAAATAAAAACATATGCAACACCTCACTATAGACTAAAAAGAATCTTTGAAGAAAAGAAAGAATGTTTAACCTATATTAAAGAAAAACTGATCATACTATATAAACTAGTATATATCGAATATGAAAGAGATATAAAAATCAAAAATGAAAATGCCCAAATAGGAATTGCTAAAGAAAGTATTGATCTATAATAGAACTATACTTATGAAAAGCAGATTACCATATAACAACCTCCTTGAACTAGGATATTTATAGCTTATCAAGATGAGTCATGGATCGATAGTCAAGTTTACAAGACTTGCTGAAACAACTATCATACAATAGACACGCAGAACTCTGAAATATATATAAATAGGTCAGGTTAATTATAGGGTTACTAAAAAAGAAAAGATCTGTGGAAAAACTTCAAAAATAAGCAAAAAAATTACTATAAATAGGGGTTTCTTAAAGCCAGGCAGATCAATCAAGCTGATGGTTCAGAACATGCAAGTTAATTGACTTCGTAATTATTGACCAATCAAATCTCGAGCATATAATCAGTTAAAATAATTATGCCAAGCTAAAAAATATGATTTCACGAAGCTATTTCTGTATTTAAACCTAAAGCTATTCAATTCTATAATATGCGAGATAATATTATAAATTGAACTGACCTTTTTCTGGGCGTTTTTAGAATCTTTTCGCTATAATAAAATCCTATTTTTTGCCAACTAGCTACTTTAGCCTCCTAGAATTGTTGGGCTAATTTTCTTTGGCGACACTTTTGTTGGTTGGTTAGGAGTTTTTGCCTACCTGCTAGTCAAGAGGCAGATTAGACTTTTAACTTTTGATAGTAGAAGGAGCGGTATTTTTGAAGTTGTTGTTTTTGCTGCTTTTTCAGAATGTATGATTAAAAGTTCTAATTTGGTAAAAGTGTATTTTTTTATTAGCCCTAAGAAAAGCAAATCTTTTCTGTTTGCTTTTTTTTAACTTTTCTAAACTTCTTTAATGAGTAAAACAGCAATTATAATATTTTCTTTGCTCTTTTCACTTACGTGTTATTCAGTTTGTATTATTTATAAAATACTGATATAATATACATGTTTTATCATTATAGAACTTTATTAAATATTATTTACGCGTTATCTAGTTTGTAATATATGATTAATTTATAGCATAATACATACATTTTATCATTATAGAACTCTATTAAATATTATCTCTTTTTATCAATAGAATCTCTATTAAATAGTATTTATCTATTCTTTAACTTATATGTTAAATTATCTATACTACAAAGAAGGACTGGGTGATAAAAAATTTTTTAGGTGCTGAATAACTCTTTCATTAGATTACTGTACCGAATAACTTACGGTAATGATGGTGAAATTTCAGGAACAGGTTTTTGCTTTTTTTATCCATTAGTTACATCATATTTGCATGTTGCATTCGCACATGCAGCAAATAAAAATGTCATGCATGTCTCGTATGTATGTGCATTAAATTCTGCACTTAATATCATAATGTGCATCTTATAGTACTATATTTATCTATTGTATGAAAATTATTTAACAGGTTTTTCTCTCGATTAAAGTGCATAACAATTGCTATAATAAATGTCTTTTAATTTTTGTCTTTCTAACCAAAATGTTATAATCTTTTTTTTTATTACCTCGCAACTCAAGTTTCATTCTAATGCAATGATCATAGTAGACGAATTAATATCTGTTAATTCTGTTAATAGTTATCACAACAAGTTTTTTTATATATGTTGTGCATTAGGGTGATCATTCACAATTAATATGGTCTGCAAATAAGTTGCATGCATACAGGATTTTTTCATATATATTAGTTGATCGTGATGACTCAGTAGGTGTTCACTGTAAATGTAGTTAAGAAAAAAAAAATTATAAAAAACAATTTTGCCTGACCAGTTCATTCTGGCATATCCCTGATTAGTTATCTTTTCGATCTGTTGACTTCTGTTAGCTGACAAAAAAAAGATCTGTAACAGACCACCAGAGCGAGTATGAAGTTTAATTCTTTTCACTTTAATGATGGATTTCAAAAGAATGCATATATAATTAACTGCAATCATTTGTTTGTTTAATAAATACCAGAGTGAGTACGAAGTTTAATTTTATTCACTTTAACGATTGTGTTTAGTAGAATGTATAATTAACTATAATCATTTAATCATTCAATAAATTACCAGAATGAATATGAAGTTTAATTTGTACACTTTGATGATTGTGTTTCAAACAATGTATGATCTCTAATCATTTAAACATTCAATAAAATTACCAAGGCAAATATTATGTTTAATTCAGTTCAATCTAACGATTGTGTTTCAAGAAAAATATCTAATTATTCAATAAATCAACAAAGTGAGTATGAAGTTTAATTCTGTTCACTTTGATGATTTTGTTTCAAGGCAATGTATGATTAACCATTATTCATTGAATTGTTGTAAAAGTTGTGGGAATAGGGTCTATAGCTAAAAATACTAACAACACTTCTATCCAACTAAACCAATATTCTTTAATTGCGCAAGATGCCTAAACTTTGAATTGGCAAGCAAAAAGAGACATTGTTGATTTGGTCTAGATCTCAAGGTTCTTTAGCATCTTGCTGTGGCCTGGTCAAAGCAAAACTAACTTTTCTTGAATTTCTTATAAAAGTCTTTGGTTGATAGTTTTAAGTCTATTCTATTTATATATCTCTTCTTCTTTGTTTCTAGGACATAAGGGCATAAGGGCGAGAAGGTTCTAGTTCAATCATTACATAATCATGGAATTAGGCTAATACAGGTAATATGAATTCAATGCATCGTAGGGAATTATCAGTTTATAGCACTAACTATAGCACTTTGGACTCAAAGTCTATATTGAGAATACTAGAGCTAATACTTCTAATCTGATTTTGAAGGTTAGAACTAGACCATGTTTAACTTTACTAAAACTCACACTGAGTTGCACTACACTGAGTTAATTCTTTATTGAAGCGAAAAGAGTATTATATACTTTTTCTCCTTTTAATAACTATCTCTACTGTGTTTTATATTACTTTCTTCCCTCTTAATAAAAAAAATTAGATAAATAAACATAGTGCACAGTAGAGTTTGAAAAATTTTTATACAATTACAGAACAATTCAGAAAAAATTTTTTTAAAATTTTACTATGTGAACCACCTCCCCTCCTGGAGAGGAGAGGGGAGTAATGTAAAACACGGAATTCAGTTAGTCTCACCTAATTCTATTGAGTCGTCTATAACTCACTATGACCACAACACCTTTAGGAACTATATTGTGACTATTAGTGAGCAAAGTTACTATGTGAAAATCTATTGTTTATTGAAGAAGAGAATAAACCAATAATAGTAGCGAAATGCTACGGCCAAAAACTGGAAAGTGACTCTGGCATGTGCAGTTACGATGCGCTCATACAGGAAATTGTTGTAGCACATTTCTATTCTATTTGGGGCTATGCCAAATCTAACAAACAATGACTAATGCTAGGAGAAATAATACTATCATAACGATGTAAACAGTGGAAAAATATTCTAAAGAAACAATTAAAAAAAAGCTTGGAACAGAGCCCTTCACAACATATGTGATCAAATTTGTAGATCACTGTATACCTATACAATTGTCTGATTGCGTGATTGTAAAAATCGTAAAAGATTGTAAAAATGTGTTTTTTGTCCAAAAATTTAATTTTTTTTAGCCATATCTATGCTCACTAAATTATTTCAAAATCACGCAACTAGACAACAACCAGTTAATTGTTCAAATGATTGAAGTAATTGTATTGGTGTGCAGTATGCAGTGATCTACAAATTTGATCAAATTACTAGCATGGTAAGAAGTTTAATTATTTTCACTTTAACAATTGTGTTTCAGAACAATGTATAATTAATCATAAATATTTAATTCTTTAATAAATTACTATGCATTAACTAAATTGACTACTGGTTTAATTCCTTAACCTGTGCCGGAGGCACAGACTAATATGCTGGTATTGTTATAGAATAAAGTCCTAATTTTATTACTATTAGATTCTAAAAGTTTCTAGATTAAAATGAGCTATAGTTTATTAGAAACAAATAGTTAAGTGGATAATAATAGATTAACACTGTATAACCTATACTTTTATACCTTTATACCTTTATACCATTATACCTTTATACCTTATACTTTTATATCTTTATACCTTTATTCCTTTATACTTCTATACTTTTATACTTCTATACTTTTATACTTTTAATCTTTTATACCTTTATATCTTTATACTTTTATATTTGTATACTTTATACTTTTATACTTTTACACGAATGTATTTCTAAATGATATTTAAATTCTAGCTTTTATCTTTCCTTAACTTTAGGATTTGTTCACTGCAATTCTTTAGTTATAGGAATTCTTTAGGCACAGAAACCTTTAGATAGTCCTGTAGCAAAGTCTTGTAACATACTTAAATAAAATATATCTTTGCCTAACTAAATACACTCCTGTTCTTTGAATAAAATATATCGAACTGCTATAGTGAGAAAACATTCCACTTCCACACTGCTTCATAACTTCTCTAAACCTACAAGATCTCTGTTAGCGTGTGCTATATTGCTAAAAGTATATTAAGAAGGCTATACCGCTTGTAACATTTTGGTGCCTTCTGGCAGAAATCATTTAAAACAGCTGGAACACTAGCTTTCTTTCTTCATCTCTACAAGGATATTTCTTTGGCTACTTTCTCTCCTTCTTTTTCTAATTAAGTAATTGTTTTTGGTTTTCCTGTCGAATTGAAAAAGATTCATTCAGAAGGGCATACTTGAAGCCTCTTGCATTTATTGCACCGGTATTTTTCTGTCAAATTGAAAAGATTTGTTCAAAAGGGCATACTTGAAGCCTTTGCTTTTGTAGCATTTTCTTTTGTTTTAGTATTTTTAGTTAATTCTTAATTAGTTTTAGAACCAGATTAGAAACCACCCTTACCTCTTAGTTAGTACATTGAAACCCTTACCTATTATCTTACCTTTTTAGTTAAAAAAAAATTAGTTGTCAAACTTTTAGGTCTCTTTATAACTAGAGTAAATAGAGCCTACCAAATTCATCAACAACAAATTAAAACCCATGACGCTAACTATCCATCTGCTCTTGCCACCACCATTCTCCAACCTAGTTACCCAGATTTATCTAGTACTATTTGCTATCCACCTTATAGCTATCATTGACACTTTCGACGTTTTTGGAATCAGTACTAGGATACTTACTTTGCTGGCTGATATTCACAATATAATATTGATACCTTTTTCATTTTAACTCGCCCAAACAGCTATAATACTTGTAGAGCTGCTGCTCGAGATCTTGTTTTTAGCTGCCGATACTATAATCCTTATTTGGACCCTAAAAAAGTTATCGCTAATTTACTCTGGCGATTTACTCGATATACTCTTGCCCCTACTCTACCCGTAGATTTTTCAGAAAATATCTTTGGCTCCCATAAGAAGGCCTTACCACTTCTACTTATCAAGTTGGCCACATCATCGATACCCTTGATCACCTTTCACCTATAATTCAAACTACTACTAACGATCTTGAATTTAGTCTTACACCTATCTCTCGACCTGTATGTACCTTACAACCAGAAAATTTAGATAACCAAGCAGGACCTTCCCATTTCACTTATTCTACCACTTTAGTACCTTACAACGAAGATACTTCCCAAATACCTTTTCTATTTACACTTCCATTTCCAACCTCTTCTCTTAGTGAAATTCCTCTAGATAATCTTTTCCCTCGCCAATGTACGCCTCCTTCAAATCGAGTTGCTCGATTAATACACAATATCAACCCCATTGCATATTTTCAACGCACACCTCAACCAACAACTACTCCTTACCTACCCATTGTTACTGAAGTATATCCTGAAACCAATTTTGCATCTGTTAATACTCCTCTATACACTCCTCCTTTACAATGCTAATGTCAAACCTTTAATCCTTAACTAGAAATTGTTCAACCCCAGATAATTGGAGCTTATCCTAACTAGGGAATTGTTGAACCAGAAATTCATCAAGAAAAAATAAATTTCACGGAAGAAAATTTAGAAGAAATAAATTTAGACAGAATTTTAGACGAATTAGCAAATGTACAAGGAGAAATAAATTATTAAGAAGAACCAGAAGAAGAAGTACACTCAGAACATGAATCAGAAGAAATAGAAAATAAAGAACCAGCTCAGAAGTAAATATGGCAGACCAAGCTTTACAAGATGCTGCACAAGCTATGACAGCTCTCGCCGACGCTCTTGGTCATGATGGTGAAAATCTCTAATCAAATTGATTTTTATCATGGTAATGGAACTCAGAACCCAGTCACCTGGGTTGAAGAGTTTGAACGAGCTACCAAGACTAATTATTAGAGCCCTGCTCACCAATCGGAGTTAGCTGCTGCTTATATAAAGGACAATGCCCAGGAATAGTTCTTCAGTCTTGCTAATGCTCTAACACATTTTTATAGCAACCAACATGGCAATGTTGTTAATTGTAATTGAATCTATAGCTTTACTTACCTCTTCAAAGAAAAATTTAGCACCGCCAAGCAAAAGGCTGCTTGGCAAAAACAACTCTTTGAAATCAAACAAGACACAGACACTGTTGATACTTACATTAGTCATTTTAAGCAATTGAAAGGACATGTAGACCCTCTCAATAACTTTCTAGTTGCAGTTATAATTCAGTTCTTTATCCAAGATTTACGATCTGAATATGTCATGAATGTTCAAGTTGCTGAACCTGCTAACTTGGCTGCTGCTATTACTGAGGCACGTAAATGGGAAACAGAACAAATGATGGCCTCTAAACATAATGCTAATAATACCAACCAAGCCATTGAGCGCCTTACTGAACAAATTGCTAAGCTTAGTATAAATCTTGCTAAAAAACAAGCTGCTTCTCCTACTGTTACTCCTGCCTACTACACTGACCAAAGCAAGAACCAACCCCAATTCAATGCGCTATTACTGTGGACAAAAAAAACATTTTATCCAAAATTGCCATACTCGATACCAGAACAACAGGAAGGACTACCAGGGATATCAATCCCGAGGTTGAAGCAGTAATTACTTCTCTAGGAATAACTGATCCTATGACAGATCCAAATCTAGAAATAGAAGTCAATTCCGAGATAGAAATTATAACTGCTCTGGATATAATCGATCCAGAAGTCGAAGTCTGTTTCATGACAGATACAGAAATAACCAGAGCCATCGCTTCTCTGATTGATCCAGATCTCGCAATTGATTATCTACTCCCTATCCTCGTGATGTTTATACTCTTGATACTGCCAATGATTATACCTATGAAGAATTTGAAGCTTTCTTGGCTAATAAAACTATTAGACTTGCTCTTTCTAATTAATTGTTTGAAGAATCCAAAACCCCTCAGACCCAGACACCTACCTATACCACTCCTATCAAGTGCAATATTAAACTAAATAGAAAGCCTTACCATACTGTAATTGATAGTGGTGCTGCTGTCAGCATGATTTCTAGCCAAGTTGTAAGAGAACTTGGATTGAAAATAGAAGCACCTTCTTTCAGCCTTATTGTCTCAGCCACTGGACCTTCTGTCTGACCCCTAGGCATAATTAAAAACTTACTTATTGAAATTGAAGAAACCACTATTCCTTTGGATGTTGAAGTAATGAATGCCACCTCTTATTCATTACTTTTAGAAAATGACTGATCACAAAAAGTAGATGCTACCTACAGTTGAAAAAATAAGGCTTACACTCTTAGGTGGAATAAAAAGAAAATTCACATACCGACTACTTATGAAAATGATCACTTTTGCCTGCCCAACCTACCATCACCGATAAAAAGGAATTAGAAAAGTTTGAACAGGAATATCTTCATCCAAAAGAAGTCTATATGATAAAAATAGAACCTGATAATTGGACAACAGTTACTCACAGATCCAAACCTAGCACCTCTTTTGCTAAACAAAAATGTGGACGCTGCTACTCTTACAACCACCTTTATGCAAACTGTCCTAACAATGAATGCTATCGTTGTCATCACTATGGACATCTAGCTGCACATTACCCTAACAAGCCCCCAAACGAAATATTTGCAAAACCTGTTCTCAATCTGGCCACCTGTATTAGGACTGCCCTGATAATTTATGTTATCAGAGTAGAGAATATGGACACATTGGAGCTAACTGCCCCAAAATGACCCAGATTCTCGAAAACCAAAGATACCAATGTGGTTGCCAACCTCAGGAAATAAATGCCAATCGGCTATTCCATTTTTCCCCTTTTAGGATTAACTATTGCTGTAACTGCAAGGTACCCAAAAGACCAAAAGAAATCAGGCCTTTGAAGCAAACTTTAGTTTGCAAAGGATGTTGGATTGACTTCTACCGAGCACTAGATCCAGATGACCCACAAGCATAGAGTTCTTCACAAATGGTGAAGGCCGAGAAACGCTAACAGAATGTAAGCTCTGTAGAGAGCAAGGTATTAGATCCACGATGATTAAACTTGATTCTATCTGAGAGGACACCCGCTTTTGCAACCTCGAATGCTTATATGCTTATAACATTGCCCAAAATGTTGAATGGATCACTAACTATAACTTATGAACTTGAGTTCTCCATTATACTGAATCCACCAGAAATGTTGGACATGCATATGACTTAACCAAAGTAGAATTTATCGTCTTGCTCAGATACTGATTGGAGAAAGTAATGAAGACCTTGCTCATGCTCTTGAACCCCAAATTACTGATTGATCCAACCAGGACTATACCTATAATGAAGTCAATATCATTATGAGAGCCTCTCAAATAAAATCGAGTAAAACTGAAGAGAAAACCTTACAAAGAATTTTGGCCAAATCATTTGATACTAGCTGACCAAAGGAAAACTATGGAAAACTTATAAAGAAAATTTCAAGGAACTGTTGGACTCTGTAAGGAATGTATTATGGTCAAAAAGAACGCTAAGTTAGCACAATTTGACTCTTATTGTGAGGAATGTTATGAAGCACTTTACCCTCTACCAGATTCAGAAATTCTATCTCCTCCAATCTCCTATACTGGGATCACCTATCGTTGCTTCTATAAAAACTGTGTTGACAATTTTAGAATCCCAGACCTAGTTCCTCTCCTTCAGAACAGATTAGGCAGCATGCTCAAATTATTGTTCTGCTACAGAAACAAGCTAAAAGTTTTGAACACCAGGACCAGACCATAAAGGAATAACAAGCCTAAGTTGATTATTTTGAATCATTCTATCGTCGACTAAGAGATTTATATAATGATTCCTCCTCCTTTGATACTCCTATAAACAATCAATCTCAATAATGATGATGCTTAAAATTTTTGAGTTATTCTGAGCAAGATCAAAAACTACTCGAAGATACAACAATTCTAGACCCAGAATTATTCAAGAAATTTATACTGCAACTCAGGAAATAAAACCAAAAGTAGGTCCTATAACTACTCACCAACAGGAATGGTATGTCACAATGTCCAATTGATTTCAATTTTTTTTGGACATATGTCCAATTGAAATTGGACATATGTCCAAAAAAAATTGAAATCAATTGGACATTGTGACATGCCAATCTAGCTCACCAAGGAGCCCAATTCTGACAACTGCTTCTTGAGTTTGCTGATCTTTTTGCAAAGAATTTGACCCAACTAGGCAGAACTGACCTAGTGACCCACTGAATCTTTACTGGCAACGTACCTCCTGTCAGCTCTCACCCTTACATGGTACCTCTTACTAAATAAATATTTATTGTTACAGTACCGGAAGCCTTCTTTAATTCCGATAGAGTAACAATCACACGGCTCCTGAGATCCCTTACTTTGGGCATGAAGCGGTGTGCAAGAGTGAAGTATAGTTTCTTTTATGTCTGTAAGAAACTACACACTTCTCTGAGGCAGTTCGGTATAAAACAACAAGAGATAATACACAGTTTATTAATTTAACAAGAGGGCTATTCCAAGGTGTCTGTTCCTTAGAAATCCCAAGAGTTTATTAATAATAAGAGAGGAGGATAAATAATATAAAGGTAAAGATAAAATACAATGTCTGGATCTGTCTAAAACTAAGGGAAATAAGGTGGGTTTATATATCTATTGAGCTAAGCGTCGCTAAGCGTCGTTAAGCGTCACTAAGCGTCATTAAGCGTCGCTAAGCGTCATTAAGCGTCGCTAAGCGTCATTAAGTGTCATTGCACATCAATTTCGCATATCACTATTACTAAATACAGTTATTACAAAATTTCCTTATTAAGTTCTAATTTTCAAACTAATTTCTACCAAAATTAAAACCTATTCTATAACATTACTCTCCCCTTTAAGAACGAACTCCGTGAGTTCTAATTTGGGGAAGGACTTGAGAAAGTTCGGCATCAGTTAACCTCGTAATCATTGTATAAGTAATATAGGTTGTTCGAGAGATATTTTCTAGAGGTCGATTAGAGAAAAGCAATTTCATCCGTCTGGCGCACTTCCATGTGTCTCGGGCTCTTCTTTCTCCTTGAGTCTTCTCAATTATTGATTGAATATCTTCATGAGCATCAGGGTACTTGTCTATAAGGTTACCAAGATAATAATAAGCTTCGAGCAGCTTAGTCTGGTCTTGTCTGTTTCTAGTTCGAGTTTTAATTCGTTTGAGAATTTTCTGTAATTTCTCTTGATACGTTATTCCAGTATATGGAGGGGTAGAGGTCTGAGTTAGAGGTCCACAAGGTTGGATAATATCTTGTATAATCCTGCTTAATTTTTCAGGTAATGGGGCAGGAGTGACTTCTTCTTGATTAGTAATTGGAACTGTTAACGCTTCTTCTTGTATATCTTCTAGTTCCAAGTTCGGGTTTATTTCTTCTGTGTCATTTACTTCTGGTAAATTAATTTCTAATTGCTCTGTGTCTTCTAGAGTGTTCAGAAAATTATTTGAGTCTGGCTCAAGAAAAGAAGTAATTACATTAGTAAGGTCAATAGTCTGAGTGGTATCATTATTATCACATAACCATACACATTGTGATGTAATCCACAATGCATAATTTTGGGCGGCATTATCTTGTTTCCATGTCTGAAAAAGGTATTGGAGGGCTAACAAGGTTTGAGGTTGCAATGTAGGGGTAGTCATTTTTGGGAAAATTCCAAAAGGGGTAGTTGTATAAATACATTTTGAGGTTTTACGAATTAAATTGTGTGTTTCATCCCCTTGTAGATCAAATTTCTTCTAGAAATTTCTAGGGGAATCAATAACAACTACTGGTTCCCAAGTTTGTGGCTCGTGATATTTAGCAAGACGATCACTATTATAGTATTTTTGTAAAATTTTTCCTTCTATTGTCCGTAATTTATAAGCACCATTGTCTAATTTCTCATGGATAAGAAAAGGTCCAAATCTTTTATCTTCAAATTTGGCTGAGCGAGAGGCTTCTAGTTCCTTTCTTTGTATCCACACTTTATCACCAATTTCAAATGTCTCTGTTCGAATATTGGCATCAAAACGGACTTTTTGTTTTTGCTGTGATCGTTCAGTATTTTGTCTTGCCTGATTCTGGTAGTTTGGTAATTTCTCTATTAAATCATAAGCACGTTGGAGAATACTTCCTTGTAAGTCTATTTCATCATCAATTTCTATAGGTTCTACTGGGAAAAGTGCTTCGATTGGTAAGATAGCATATCTCCCATATATAAGTTGAAAGGGGGTATATCCTGTGGTAGCATGTCTTTTTGTTCTATATGCTAAGAGAACAGCAGGTATATACAAATCCCAATCATCATCTCCTTTCACTTTTGCAAGTGATTCACACAATGTTCTATTAAATCTTTCCACCATCCCATTTGTCTGAGGGTGGTAGGGAGAAGAGAATTTGTGCTTGATAAGAAATTTCTCGCAGAGAATTCTAATAGTTTCGCTAATAAAATTGCGACCTTGGTCTGATAAGATAATTTTTGGAGTTCCATGTCTACAGATTATCTCTTCAAAGATAAACTGAGCGAGTGTATTAGCACTAGCATCTGGAACAGCACGAGCTTCTGGCCATCGTGTCAGGTATTCGGTAGCGACAATAATATATCGATTGTTTTGTTTAGTTATAGGCAAAGGGCCTACAAGGTCAATTCCAACACGTTCGAAAGCTCTTCCTATTTGTATAGGGTGTAAAGGTTCTTTCCTATGACCTTTTTGTCTTCTTTGGCATTCCTCACAAGTCTTCACATATTCTTGTATATCTCTATACATTTGATCCCAATAATAGCGGTCAGATATTTTATAATACATAGCGTCAGTTCCCAAATGTCCAGCAGTGGGGTGCTTATGCATCATATATAATACTGGTTCAACTTCTGTCCATTTTATAACTCTAAGTGGCCTGTCTGGGTTCCTTTTATTCTTTTTATAGAGAAGGTGATGTCTAACTTCAAAGTATTTAGCCTGGGTCATTAGTCGTTTTTGTTCTTGGTCAGTAAATCCATCTGGAAATTGGTCTGTGTCCAAATAGTGGTAAAGATTATGATATTGGTCAAGATTCATATAATTTATTAGGTACAATGGTCTGAGTCGGTAACCGAGAGAGGGCATCAACATTCGAATGAATTCGGCCTGGTTTATGAATAATTCCAAAATTGTATGGTTGGAGCTTCAAGATCCATCTTCCAATTCTTCCTTTGGGTTCAGCAGTACGTAACCATTTCAATGCTGAGTGGTCTGTAACTAAGATGAATTTTGTAGCGCCTAAATATTTGTGAAAATGTTCTATGGCCCATACAACTGCAGCACATTCAAGTTCAGTTGCTGCATAATTCATTTCTTCTTTTCGCAAACTTTTACTAGCATAGGCAATCGGGTGTTCTTTTCCATTCCTATCTAGTTGGCTTAGTGTGGCACCAAAGCCATTATAAGAAGCATCGGTAGCAAGTATAAATGTCTCTTTAAAATTGGGGTAGGCTAATATAGGAGCAGTAATGAGTCTAGATTTTAATTCTTCAAAAGCTTTTTGTTGTTTGTCTTGCCAGTGATAGGGTTCATTCTTTTGTAGAAGAGAATTCAAAGGGCGAGCGATTGATGAAAAGTTTTGAATAAATTGGCGATAGTATCCCGCAAGTCCAAGGAAAGATCGAAGGGCTGTAAGGTTTTTAGGAGGTTGAATCCGTTGGACAGCTTCTACTTTTTGAGGGTCAGGGGCGATACCGTTAGCAGAGATTAAGTGTCCAAGAAATGGTAGTTGGTGCATCCAGAAAGTACACTTTTCTATATTAAGTCTGAGTCCTGCTTGTTTAATTCTATTAAATACTCTTTTTAAATGGGTTAAATGTTCATCAAATGTTCTCGAATAAACAATTGTATCGTCTAAGTACACAACTACAAATTTCCATGCAATTCCTTTATATACACGATCCATCAGCCTTTGAAAAGTTGCAGGAGCATTGCAAAGACCAAAAGGCATTACATTAAATTCATAAATTCCGTATCGTGTAGTAAAGGCAGTTTTCTCTTTGTCACGGGGGTCCATGGCAACTTGCCAATATCCACTCGCAAGATCGAGAGTAGAGAACCAAGAGCATCCTGTAAGGGCATTAAGCATTTCATCAATACGAGGCAGAGGGTAAGCATCCTTTTTGGTAACAGCATTTACTTTTCTGTAGTCTACACAGAATCGTAATTTGCCATTTTTCTTTCGTACTAGAACAACAGGTGAGGTCCAAGGGCTATCAGAGGGTTGAATGAGTTTATGTTCTAACATTCTTTGGATTTCTTCTTGTATAAATTCTTGTTCATTAGGAGGTACAGAATAAGGCCGGGAACGAATAGGGTGTACATCCTCAGTATAGATTCGGTGAGTAACCAAGTTGGTTCGTCCTAGCTCAGTTATATAATTTGCAAAGAGGTCTGCAAATTCCTTTAATAATTTCTGAAAAGCTAGGCCTTGTTCTTTATTAAGTGGTCCAATATTTACAGAAGTCTGGGTCGATAGGGTATATTCTTCATGTTCAAGAGTAATAATATTTACAAATTTGGGTATAAGGTTCTGGTCTGGGTCAACAGGTAGTTTATGATCCTGCTAGGATTCTCTAAAAATTTTGACAAAGTGTATCCAAGGCATTAGCTCGATAGTGGGCATTTTGGGCTTCTTCTCAGAAAAAGCATAATAAAGCAGCATTGGTAGTTTCCAAGGTTTCAATTCTTGCTTGTAATTGTTTTATAAATTGATCCTGTTGTTGTACTTGTTGTTGAAGCTGATAAAACTGTGAACTATCATCGATTTCCTTAACTGTTTCTTCAGCAGGTGGAGAGTAAATTTCTGGGTCTGGAAGTTTGCAATCATCACAATATCCTTAATTTGCATTCAATACCTCTTGGTGTTTAACATGTAAACATTCCTGACAGAGGTCAACAGGGACTGTAAAGTTTTTCCGAAGTACAGCGAGGGCATACTTCTGGTCATAGTCTGGGTGGCTAGTGTCGAAGGATTCGTCTAAAATTGCTTGTAGCGGGTCAATATCATTTTCTGATAGTAAGTCTGATTTAGCTTGCAATATAAGTTGCATTTTTTCATAGCTCCAGGGTTGTGTTATGCGGTCAGAGGTTAGAGGTTCTAGGGCCTGGGCAATGGTCTGGTCATTTTCATCCAAGAGAATCTTAGCAAGTCGGTAAATTCTAGTCTGGTTCATTTCATATTGGTGTCCGGCATTCTTTGTTGATTCAGTATAACGTTTGTTTCGAGTCCAGAGGTTATAATTAGGATTATACTGGATATCCTGGCTAGCCTTGTATGCGTAAAGGTGTTCTAATTCACAAAACCATAATTCTTCCCGAAGACTGTCTAATTGACACATTCTAGGTCCTGTATCTGCTTTATTACATACTTTGCAATTAACAAGCATTCCACATCCTTCACCTTGGGTGAAGAAATGGATACTCCTAGGGTCTTCTCGGTCTAGAGCACAGTGAAAGTCAGAATAGCATCCAGGGCAAACAAGTTTCTCTTCAAGAAGTCTAAGGACTTCAGGTCTGTTAGGAACTCTACATTGACAACAATGGTGGGTACGGCGAGTGCTATGGTTAGGTAGGCGATTACTATCAACTTGATCAAGAGTACATCCACACTGGTAAACCAAATTTTGTCTTTTCCAAGTGGCAAGAGGACAGTAGGCTTCAATATGTCCTAACGTACTGCATCCTCTGCAGACATTATTGGGGCAGTCCCTATATAGGTGGTTGGAGTCATGACAAGTAGGGCAGGTGGTACGTCTTGGGGCTTGTTTAGGGCATTTAACAGCGATGTGGCCAAATTCCTGGCATCGATTACATTGGTTGGTAGGACAATTTGCAAAGAGGTGGTCAGGAGAACCACAATTTCCACAGACACGCTGTTTAGGAGCTTTTCTGTTTCTACGGCGAGAATGATAAGTGGTCCATTCATTTTCTTCTAGTGAGAGAGATTGGTCTGAGTCTTCTCGATCAAAAGTATAAGCTTCTCGAGGATATAAGTATTCTGGTTCATAAAGGTCTAATTCATCTGGTGCAGTCACAGTGGGTTGACTGGGTAGAGGTTGGTTACTTTCATAAGTAGTAGGGATAGTATGTTTCTTGTTTTCCCATTTAAAAGTATAACAACCATTTTTCCAATTATAATTTGCTTCCACTTTTTGATTCCAGTCATTGCCTAATAGAAGAGAGTAAGAAGTAGTGTCTACTACTTCTACAGTAAGAGGGATAGTAATGTGATCAATTTCAATTGGCAGGTCTTTTATAATCCCTAAAGGCCGAGTGGAAGTTCCAACTGCAGGAACAATAAGGCTGTTAGAGGCCTTTTCAATAGTCAATCCAAGTTCTTTGACTGCCTTGTGAGCAATCATGCTGATTGAAGCACCACTATCAATAATAGCTTGGTAAGGTTTATTCTGAAGAGAGACATTACATTTGACAGGTGTAGTATACGCAGGGGTTTGAACAAGGTTGGCATTTTTGGCTTCCTCATACAGGTGAGTAGCCAAGGCACCTCGGATAGATGGATTATTGAGTAGCGTTTTCCACTTGCTAGCAGTAAGAGAGGGTGTCTGAGTCTGATTTTGTGTAAGATAATTAACACTTCGATGATAAGGCGAAGGAGATCGATTAGAGGAGTTTTGGTAAGAGTGATAGTTATCATTATTTCGGCTTCTATAATTATTATCTCTAGATTGGCTTCTAGGACGAGAATTATTGCGACTGCGAGAACGGTCTCTGTTATTGGAATAGCGATCAGAAGAGCGACCATTTCGGTCCCTATTTTGGTTGTTATTTCTGTTCCGGTTATTGTTATTATTATTACGACGAGAATTGGATCCTTGTCGTTGGTCCTGTTTTCTACTATTGCAGTCACGAATAAAATGTCCAGTGCGTCCACAATAATAGCAGATAGGAGGCTCTTTCATTCGAGGGGTTTGGGCACGGTTGTCAGCATAATTAACAGAAGAGGTAGGTGTGGTCTGTGTCTGGGCTAAATTAATACTAAGCTTAGCAATTTGGTCTGTAAGTTGTTGAATAGCTTGGTCGGTATTGGTAGTAGGGGTAGTCATTAATTTTCCAGTTTCCCAGCGGAGGGCTACTTCAATAGCATCGGTCAGGGTATTAGGTATAGCAGCTTGAACATTAACTGCATACTCAGAACGTAAGCCTTGGATAAAAAGTTGTTTAACAAAATCAGCGGGAAAAACACCGGTTGGGTCCACTTTCGTTTGCAATGTACGAAATCGGTTGACATATCCATCCACCGTTTCTGTGGGTCCTTGCTTAATTTCGAAAAGTTGTTTTTGCCAAAGGGCCTTTTGCTTAGTAGTATAGAAACGTGTCTTAAAAAGATGCTGGAAACTTCGGTTCTGGTTGTTGTTATCATTAAAAACATTGGGTGCCGGGTTTAAAGCAGTATACCAGTCTAAAGCAACACCTTTAAGGTACACAGGAGCAAGCTGAAGTTTCCGTTCAGCACTCCATCGGTTGGCAGTAGCGGCTCTTCGAAATTCCTTCAGCCAGTCAGCAGGGTCTTGGGTTCCGTCACCGTAAAAATCTGCAACAGTAATAAGAGTTTTCTCAGAGCCTTGTCCAAGGGCATTGGCAAGATCAGTTATTGCTTGCGCAGCATCTCGTAAAGCTTGATCACCCATTAGGTTTTCTGGTTGGTTAGGAGGTAAGATAGGGTTTAATTCTTCAACAAGAGGTTGTAAATTTATTTCTTCGAATTGTGGAGGAGAGTCAGCTCTAACAATAGTAGCGTCTTGGTTTTGAATATAATGGTCGAGAGGGTCAATTAAATTTTGGTCGTTAAGAGGAGGAGTATTAAGTAATGGAGGTGTATGGCGTGGGGTAACGTTTATATCTAAATTAACAGTTGGGTAATATTCAGTTACAAGAGGAGATGGAGGAACAGTTGTGCGAGCAGGAGAAAAGGTTTGTTGTAAATAGCGAAAGAGGCGATTTCGTGGAGGAGGAGTAGTTTCTCGAGTATAATGATATGGAATTTCTGAGATAGGTGAAGAAGGAAGTGCAAGGCTTGGAGGGATTGGTATATAAGTATTAGTGGAAGAACCAACACCAGTATCAGCTAATTGTTCAGGTCCTAAGGTGAATATAGATCTGGGTGGAGAAACGTCAAAATTTAATTCAGTTCTTCCTAGTTGATTTTGAAAATCGAATAGAAGGTTTTCAGTCCTTGGTCGAGTTGAAGCAGGTGTAGAAGGTAAGAGGTCCTCAATGTGAAGATCAAGTAGGGTAGCTTCAAAATTAAGAGGTAAGGTAGGTGCAAGAGTATAGGGGGTATGTGCAAGGAGTAGACCAGCAATAACTTCTTTTGGGTCTAATAGGTCGTTGTTATAGCGGCAACTAAAAACAATATCTCGAGCAGCAGCTCTAGCAGTATTATAATCAGTAGCAGCAACTAAAATACAGTAAGAGTCGTTTGTCTTTTGTGAGTATTGGGTAGCAAAATAATTGTCTCGATACGTTCCCCAGAATCGGCGAAAGGGACGGTATAAATTAGCAACAGGGTAACAGATAGTACAGGATAAATCAGGATGGTAGGCTTGCAAAACGTCTACCGCAAGTGAGGAAGGATGACTTGTTTCGTGTACTTCAATTTGTTCTAAGTATAGTTCATACGCTCTATTCATATAGAAAAGGCAGTTCCCAAGTCTTAAGGAAACTAATAAAAGAATAATAAAATACCTCCAAAATAAAAGGTTAGTAGTAAGTTGTTAACAAAATTTTAATCTCCTAAATATAGTAAATAGTTAGTATCCAACAAAAAGAAAATTCCAAGTAAGTTGTAAGAGAATAATAAGAGTGCAATCAACAGCAAGAGGGTTAGTAACAGCCAAAAAAAAAAATTAAATTTCTGCCAAAAGTAATAATAAGATTTCCAAATTCTTTAATAATATTCAATAATTTAAATAGGTTTCCGCCAGAAGGCACCAAATGTTACAGTACCGGAAGCCTTCTTTAATTCCGATAGAGTAACAATCACACGGCTCCTGAGATCCCTTACTTTGGGCGTGAAGCGGTGTGCAAGAGGGAAGTATAGTTTCTTTTATGTCTGTAAGAAACTACACACTTCTCTGAGGCAGTTCGGTATAAAACAACAAGAGATAATATACAGTTTATTAATTTAACAAGAGGGCTATTCCAAGGTGTCTGTTCCTTAGAAATCCCAAGAGTTTATTAATAATAAGAGAGGAGGATAATAAATATAAAGGTAAAGTTAAAATACAATATCTGGATCTGTCTAAAACTAAGGGAAATAAGGTGGGTTAATATATCTATTGAACTAAGCGTCGCTAAGCATCGCTAAGCGTCGCTAAGCGTCATTAAGCGTCACTAAGCGTCGTTAAGTGTCGCTAAGCGTCATTAAGCGTCGCTAAGCATCGTTAAGTGTCGCTAAGCGTCATTGAGTGTCATTGCACATCAATTTCGCATATCAATATTACTAAATACAGTTATTACAAAATTTCCTTATTAAGTTCTAATTTTCAAACTAATTTCTACCAAAATTAAAACCTATTCTATAACATTATTAATTAAGAGGTACAACAAATGTTAGTTAACAAGTTAATAAAAGAGTCCTCTAGCCCTTGGGCCTCCCCTGTTGTATTGGTAACAAAAAAAATGGAAAGAAAAGATTTTGTGTAGATTACCGGAAACTAAATGCCATTACCAAAAAGGACCAATACCCTCTACCCCGAATAGACAAAATGCTTGACTCACTTGCTGGAGCTACCTATTTTTCCACCCTTGACCTTATGAGTGGATACTGGCAGGTAAAAGTACACCCAGAAGACAGAAATAAAACTGCTTTCATCACCAGATACAGAATCTATGAGTTCAATATCATGCCTTTTGGATTGTGTAATGCCCCTGCTACCTTTCAACACCTTATGAACAAAGTTTATAGTAGTATATCTGGATGATACCAATGTCTTTTCACGAACATTTGATAACTATTTTAAGCATTTAAGAGAAGTATTCACCAGGATATGTGAAGCAGGATTGAAGTAAACATTGAAAAAATATAATTTTTGGATGAAACGCCTACCTTTTCTAGGACATATAATAGAAAAAAAGGAATCTCTCCAGATTCAGACAAAATAATTGCTGTTCAGAAAATCCAACCTCCAAAAAGTGTTACCCAGCTACGCTCATTCTTAGGCCTTGCTGGATACTACTGACAGTTCATTAAACACTTCTCCTCTATTGCCCATCCCCTTAACCAATTGCTACATAAGGACAATACTTATGAATGAAATGACTAATGTCAAAAAGCCTTTGATGAACTTAAGCACTGACTTACTACTGCCCCTATTCTAATATACTCTGACTACAAAAGAGAATTTATCCTAGCCACTGACGCCTCCTATACTAGATTTGAGCCATCCTGAGCCAAATATCTGAGGATAAAAAGGAACACCCAATCATCTATAAAAGCAAAAGCATAAAAAAGGAAGATATGAACTATGGAGCAACTAAATTAGAATGTGCTGCCATAGTATGGGCCATTGAATATATTCATAAATACTTTGGTACAAGCTATTTTACGCTAGTTACAGACTACTCCGCTCTCAAATAGTTAAAGTCCTCACAACCAAAAGGATGTCTAGGTCACTGGATGATGAAACTCCAACTCTATCATTTTACTATTGTACATAAACCTGGAGGAATCCATTCAAATGTTGATGCTCTGTCTCGATTACTGACCCAGATACACTCCTCTACTGCTGCTGTTACATGAACTTGGACCAATACCAAAATTTAATAGAATATCTAGAAACAGACACTCCCCTCTAATTTAACAGACAATAAAAAATGAACAATTGTTAATCAATCTAGACATTATAAAGTAAAGGACAAATTGCTATATAAAAAGAACTGAAAAGACCCAGACAAACCTATTAGAGTAATTAAATGGACCGAAGTTGAACCTATCCTGTATCTGATGCATAGTCATTCTACTGCTGGACATTTAGGAACAGATGCTATATATTATAAAATATCTGAACGCTACTATTGGGACCAAATATACAAAAATGTTTAAAATTATGTTTGCTCATGTAAAGTCTGCCAAAAACAGAGCAAAAGCAAAAGAAAAGATCCTCTCCACTCTATCCAAGTTGGAAAAGCCTTTGAACGAATAGGCATAGATCTAGTAGGACCTTTACCAATAACTACTCGCAACAATCACTATATTATTGTGGCCACTGACTACCTTACTCGCTGGGCTGAAGCTAAAGCTATACCAGATGCAGTTGCAGAAACTCTAGCAAAATTCATTTTTGAAGAAATTGTTTGTAGACATGGAGTCCCCAAGATTATTCTTTCTGATAATAGAAAGAATTTCACTAGTGAAGTTGTTAGAATATTGTGTGAAAATTTTTTAATAAAATACATAACCTCTTCACCTTATCACCCCTAGACCAATGGAATAGTTGAAAGATTGAATAGAACACTTTGCAATTCTCTTGCAAATGTTACAGAAAATATTAAAGATTGGGACCTGAACATATTTGCTGTCCTATTTGTATACAAAACCAAAATAGACAAAATACTAGAAACAGAAACAAACTCGGAAACACTGATTACCCAGGCAATAGAATCCAAAATAAAACTTCTATTCTTTAGCCTCAAACTTTAGCCACATCTATTAAATTAATCATGTGCTAAAACCAAGCAGAGAAACTATCAAAGTTAAATGAAGTACTAGATACAGATATGAATTTTATAATTAGACAGTATATAATTTTTTTTAATAATTTTTCAAAAGTTATTAGATTTAGGAACTTACAGAGTTCGTTCTTAAAGGGGACGGAAAGTTTTGAATGAAGTTCTAATTTTATTACCATTAGATTCTATAAGTTTCTACGATTAAAATGAGCTATAGTTTATTAGAAACAGATTAATAGTTAAGTGGGTAATAATAGATTAACACTTATATAACCTATACTTTTATACCTTTATACCTTTATACCATTATACCATTATACCTTTATATCTTTATATCTTTATACCTTTATACCTTTATACTTTTATACTTTTATACTTTTATACTTTTAGACTTTTATACCTTTATATCTTTATACTTTTTTATCTGTATATTTTATACTTTTATACTTTTACACGAATGTATTTCTAAAAGATATATAAATCTTAGCTTTTATCTCTCTTTAACTTTAGGATTTGTTTCCTGCAATTCATTAGTTATAGGAATTCTTTGGGCACAGAAACCTTTAGATAGTCCTGTAGCAAAGTCTTGTAATGTACTTAAATAAAATATAACTTTGCCCAACTAAATATACTCTTGTTCTTTGAGTAAAATATATCGAACTGCTATAGTGAGGAAACATTCTACTTTCACACTGCTTCATATCTTCTCTGACCCTACAAGATCCCTGTCGCCATGTGCTATATTGCTAGTTGTATATTAAGAAGGCTATACCACTTGTAACAATATGGTTTATAGGAATATTAAATATTACTTCTCTGCTCTTTTACTTATGCATTGATTATTATTTTTTATTTTATTTTGTACATATTTTATTTCTTTTAAATATTATTCTCTATTTTTTCACTTGTATAATTTATTCTTTAAATAATGTACACATTTTATTGTTATCAATAAAATTTATTATTAAAAATTACTTATTTCTTTTACTTGTGTTAAATTATTGAATTATTGCGAAGTAAACATTTAAAATTATGGTATAATTTTTTTTTAATTATTTAACATAATATTGTTACTAGACAAATAATCTTTTATTTAATTTTTTTCAATTAGAGGTTCCAATACCCTTCCCAAATCTCCAACGAATTTCACTGCTTCATCTATGTTTTTCCCAGCCAACCAATAATATTGATCATTAGTTCTTTCGAACAGTTCATTCATAATTCACTGACTTTTTTTAGCATTTTTTTCAGCATCCGATCATTGAATTGGTAGCACTTCCACTAACCCGCACAACTGATATACTTCCAAACTACTTTTATTAAAGGTTTGTTGAAAGCAGTCCTACACTTCCAATGTCAAAATACTGGAATTGCCACAAAGTTGTTTATGAAAGATATGGTGGCAAGATAACATAAATAGGTAAAAAATTTGCAAAAACATTTAGCAGTTTTAAGATTGAACATCTTCTTCCCTTCTTGCAATCTTTTTGAAACTGCATACATTTCTTCCGCAATAAGTTTTTGAATAGGAAAAGGAAATTTTTGGATCTCAATAAGAAGTTCAGGTCTTATATTGGCGATTGAAATCTTTTTAATTTGAAAATTAGCTGCAGTTACTTTTGCATCAAAATCTTTTTTACTATCCAGTTCGAGTATTTTTATATACGCACCTACAATAAAATAATCAAAATTAAATCTGTTATTAATATTATTGCTATTTAAAAAAAATTATTATAAATAGTTTATTCGCAAATTATATATAAAAAAGATTTTTTTTCTCTACATTTATAAAATAAATATTTAATGCAACTAGACTGCTTGCATTGTATTATTGAGAATGATAAATAGAATAATATAAAAATCTTTAAAATAAAGCATAATATATTGATTAGCAAAAATAACCAATGTAAAATTAAGAAATGCGAAAAACCTATAAATCAAGCTATTTTTTACTCTAACTATAACCTGAATTCAAATAGACCAGACAATGTTAATTTTTGGTTCTTATGACTTGACCAAGTCATTAAATCCTGCTTTAATCTTCAAAATGTAAGCTAATTAAAATAATATATAATAATAATAGTAAGGGCGCTGACATATATTACGTAATATCATTTTATCAGAGAGTTACCCCCTCTCCCCCCACGTCATATATGATCATATATGAAAATATATATATAATATATTTTTTCAGGTACCCCCCTAGGATATTACATAATATCTGTCACTGCCCTAAGGATTTAATATACTTTGCTTAAAAAAATATAATGATTGCGTACTATAACCAATTTTCTGAAGAGGAACCTATTTGATAATGTTCAAATGCATAATTTTAAGATTCCTTTATGCAATTATCAAAACCTTCATTTCTACTTAACTATCATATATTTTACGAGGACTAATCTAATAATAATAATCTGATTTATCTTTTTTAATACTGGTTTTGTAATTGTAACAAATAGCGACTTAAAAGTTCTATATTAAAATTCTTGTTTTAGCACATAAGTAATTACTTTATATTCATCATTCTACCTCTAATTACATTCAGATAACAATGTGTTAATTCTACAAATTTATAATTAAATCAGCCATAAAATTTATAAAAATTAATAAATAACTTATTTATTAATCCAATAATCTTTATTGGCTTTATTCTTCTTCTCAGCGCAAATTTCGTAAGTGTAACAAATGGCAGTTTAAAAATTCCAATAGAATTACCTTAGTTAATTTAAACCAATGTATAATTGCTTTAATTAACACTATATAAACCATATTAGCAGATAAATGTTTACCTTTTCAACTCTAATTCCATTTAAATGACAAATAAAATGTTCTATTAAGATTTTTCATCACAAACTTTTAGTAGGTGCTTAATATTTATCCTTTTAGAAATTATAAGGACCAAGTAATTTGTGAACCACAAATTGAGTGTCCTAATATTTGTCTTTTCGATTCCTGTCTCATATAAATAATAGAGGCTTGAAACGTTCTATCAGAATTACTTAATTCACAGTAGTTGATGCCTTATATATGTCCTTCAAAGATCCAAATCCTATCTCAGCAGATTTGTTTGGTAATAAATGAATGCTTGCATAAACTATAGATGGTGTTATGCCCCAAATATGCATATTATTATTCTTAGTAATTTTATATTTGTTTATTTGTTATTGTTAGTATCATTTTATTACTTGCTTAGTTAGGTATAGCTTAGGGATGATCAATGTGGCGTATAGAAGCATCAGGCTCCTGGAGGGAGTTATACACTCTTAATGAGAGTAATTGACTCCTGGTTGGAGAAAAGAGCTCTCAGCGGGAGTTTGGGACTCTAAGCTAAAATTTAATTATAAAAGGGATGGGTTTCAGCTTTGAATACAATAATTATCACTCGCAGAAATTTGCATTATTATTTGCAGATAAGCTAGAGTATAATTTTAATTGTTAAACCTTTGTTGTATTCGTGCCTAAACAAACAAATAATAAAGAGAAACCTTTAAACCATAATTGTAAATCCGTTTATTCTTAAATTGAACCTATAGCTGAAGGACCATTGAATCGTAATAAAAGATCACTTCGTAATTCTGATTCACGTGATTTAAATATACAATTGACCTAACCCCTTGTTTATGAACGGAGCTAAACTGATCCCATATCTACGAAGCTCTCCCACCCGGTCGTAACATTTGGTGCCAGTTGTGTGGACCTGAACGTTATAGCGAAGAACTATTGTTGAAAGTTGATGTTGATTCTTAGTTTAAGGGCATATACTTTGAAAGAAACTGAAATTGAAATAACTTATCTGTCATGGATCATTTTTTCGATGCTGATAATTATGAAAGGAATCGTGATAAAGAAGGCCAAGGAAACGGTTTCCAACAACAAATACATCAACTGCTATGTTTAGTAGCAGGCGCGCTTCTACAAGCTATTGAAAATAATCAAATACGGGAAATGAACGTGGTGACCATCCCTACATTTGCAGGAGGAAATCAAGACCCAGTAGCATGGCTTGAAGCGGTGGGCCTTGCTTTCGAGGCTAACAACATCCAGGGAGATAGATGAATTGCAGTTGTAGGAGCATATCTGACAGGGATAGCAGCAATGTAGTGGGAAACGAGGAGAAATATTAGACCTCATATAGATAGCTGGGAAGATGACTTTCGACCAGATACAAGCTTCGTGCATCAGTTCTGATTAAATTTTTGTACCCAGATGCTTCTGAGCCAATGGAACACCGAGTTACTTACCAGACGCCAAAAAGTTGGAGAGACAGTTGATCAATATGCAGCTGAAATGGTAGCTTTGTTCAGGCGAGTAATGGTGGGCGGCAATCATTATCCTGAAGCAATGAAGGCACAAATTTTTGTGCAGGGATTACGACCTGACCTAGCACTTGCAGTAGGATTATTTATGCCCGGTACACTACAAGCGGCGATAGAGAGAGCCAAAATTAGCGAACTGACCTTTGCTAGAAACATGACAATACATAATCCAACACCTTTTATGAATCAAGTAGCCTCTTATCTCCAACAATCAACTAACTTAATAGCTCAACCTTCTATCCTGGACCCTGTCGAAGAACCGATAAAAAAATTGACTTCTTTAATGGAAGAATTAGTAGTGTCGTTAAGAAGTGATTCCAGAGGAAATCAACAACGAAATCGGAATAATGCGCCATTCCGTGGAAATCGTGCACAGATTACGTGTTTCGCCTGTAGACAGCTGGGACATATTGCCTCTGAATGTCCTAAAGTAGTAAATAATAATAATAATAATCAACAACCTATTGGAACAGAAGGACAAAGGATAATCAACAACGATGAGAATACTAACCGAAATAGACCAACCGTCGACATAGCCCGTGCCCAGACTATGTTGGCTCAGCTTTTAAATAACGAAGGGTCTTTAAACTAAAAGGCACACCTCAGAAGGGTGAGAGTATGTCATCTACGGAAATTCCCTCGGTGAAACCTTTATTCGAAGCGTATGCCGCTAAAAGAAGAAAGAAAAATGACGGAGAGGCTGAGGAATCAACCTACCAGAAAAAGAAAAGGAAGAAACGGAAGATCACAAGCACAAACTGCCGAAAAAGATAATTGCAAAGAAAAGAAAAACTAAACCTATTAAGCCTCTAATTATATCCAATATTCAACCTTATTTGATAATGGCTGATTTACAAAGTAAGAAAGCCGATATCACTTACGCTCAACTTTTCCAAGCGGCTCCTAGTATTAGAAAAGAAATGACCAAGATAACTAGGGCAGGACGAATAGCCACGACTAAGGTGGCAGAATTCTGTCTTAAGCAGGATAAAAACCTAAAGACTACTTCGATGTATTGTGAAGCCCGAGTTAAGGATCACCCAATCCTTCTAATTCTCGATAGCGAATCTTCTGGTTGTGTTGTATCGGCGAATTTTTTAAAGGAAGTAAATATTTTAATTGATCACCCCTCGAAATCTGTGATGATTGGAGTACATGGAGAACAAAAATGACCTTTAGCGAAGTGGATGATTTTCCAATTACGGTTGGAGGTAAGACAATCACTTCCCGTGCAGTAGTAATGGATACTGGGAATTATGCTGTAATCGTCAGTAACGGTTGGCTAAAGAAGGCCCGAGCAAGATTAGATTGGGTAGAGTGTGAATTAATGGTCCGAGACGGGGATAAGAAATTAAAAATACCCACCGAATATTGTAAGCCTGCCAATATTAATAATCGAATTAAAAGAAGAATAGAGGTAACTGAAGATAGTGGGATAATTGAGGAGGAAGACTATTCGACTGAAGAGGAGACAGAATCAGAAAGCGATGAGGAAGAGGAATACGAACGAGAAGCCTTGATTAATGAAACTTACCTTTACTGGGAATTTCTAGAAGTCAACGAAGAACCCGAGACTTGCATGGTCTGCTTGAGGATGGGTCATCAAGGTGAAGAGTGCATATTCAGGAAAGACCCTGAAGTTCAAACTACTTATATAATGGAAGAAAAGGAAGAGGAATTTAATATAGGACGATTAACAGAGAAACAGGAGAGGCAAATAAATACATTACTGATTAAGTACAAGGATACATTCGCTGGTAAAACAGGACGATTGGGAGAAACCTCCATAATTCAACACGAAATCCTTACAGAAGAAGGCCCTCCTATTAAACAAAAGTTTTATCCTACCTCTAGACCCAAACACGATTTTATTAAAACTGAAATCCAACAAATGGAAGAGGCCGGTATTATACGAACCTCCAGTAGCTCATGGGCATCGCCTATTGTTCTAGTCAAGAAGAAGAACGGAACGTTGAGGTTCTGTGTAGATTATAGGAAGTTAAATAAAGTAACCAAATGGGATAGTTACCCTCTTCCTAGGATTAATGAGCTGTTAGGAGCCTTAAAGCAATCAGCGTGGTACTCAACTCTCGATCTAGCGAGTGAGTTTTGGCAGATCAAAATGCACCCACAGGATCGGGACAAAACTGCCTTCACTTCTTGGTTCGGATTATTTGAATTTAACGTGATGCCTTTCGGGCTCATGAATGTGCCTGCATCATTCCAATGACTTATGGATTGTGTGCTAAGGGATATTTTGTGGAAATTTGCTCTTGTATACATAGATGACATTACCATTTTTTCGCCTACTTTTGAAGAACATCTCATTCATATCGAAGAGGTCCTTCGACAGATAAAAACTGCTAACTTAAAATTAAATAAAGGAAAATGTTATTTCGGACAGTGCGAAATAACATTTTTAGGACATGAAATTAGTGAACAAGGAATAGCACCCGGAGAAAATAAAGTTAAAGCCATAAAGGAATACCCTCGACCAAAAAACATTAGAGCATTACGAGGATTTTTGGGTTTAGCGGGTTTTTATAGAAGGTACATGAAAGATTTTTCGAAAGTCGCGGTGCCCTTGTACAAGTTGTTGAAAAAACAGACGCCCTACCTATGGCACCATGAACAACAAATAGCATTTGAGAATTTGAAGAAAATGTTAATTACGGCTCCCGTATTGGCTCATCCTAATGATAGTAAAAGATACATTTTATATACGGATGCTTCTTATTTAGCACTAGGGTCTATATTGGCGCAACTCGATGATAAAAAGAAAGAACATGTTATTGAGTACACTAGCAGATCCACCAGTCCTGCTAAAAAGAATTATACGATAACAGAACTTGAATGTACCGCAATAGGATGGGCGGTCAAGAAGTTTCACGTATATTTACATGGACCTAAGTTCACGATTATCACAGATCATTCCGCGTTGGTATACTTGAATAATATGGCCAACCCTACAGGACGAATGGACGAATGGCCCGATTGATAATGACTCTTCAGGGATACGACTTTGTAATCAAACTCTGCCTGGGTAAACAACTTCCCCATGTAAATGGGCTGTCAAGAATAGAAAAAACTAAAAAAAAAAAAAAAAAAA
>QKWP01000037.1:131157-160612 GCA_003550325.1 Gigaspora rosea
TTTGTATAATTTTATTAATAAAATTTTACAAAATGCTATGATTCTCTAAATTTTACTAACTAATTTATACTTCTTACTCTAAGTAAACTTGTTTAGTATCAAAAAATATACATATTTTTATTTAGACTTAAACTAATTTGCAAAATTTGGACTAGCCTGACCAAACTTATGATTGAGTTTGAGCTTAGTATAAAGGTTTAAAAATAAAATTTAGAGGTTGAGTTTGGTCTAGACCAGACCAAACCCAGACCAAACCTAGAATCACTAGTTTATATGAACACAAAACTGAAACTGAACATGTTCATAAACTTATGAACTGAACCTGAACTGAACCTGAACTAGCTCTAAAAGTTCAATACTGAATCTAAATATGTTTTAAAAAATGTTCAGGTTCAGGTTCAATACTGAACCTGAACCTGAACTTGACCTAAGTTCAATTCAGTTCAGGTTCATAGGAACACTAACTGAATGTTCTCAACACTACGCAGACAAACCAAAGATTATCCTAAGAAAAAGTACTCCTAACCAGTATTAAAGATTTGATGTTCCCAGTGTTCCCAGGAACATTTAAAAAAATTTAGGAACACTAAATTTAGAATTTATGTTTCCTATTAGGAACAAAGTGGGAACATAAAAGTTATAATTTGTGTTTCCTATAGAGATTGTTTTTTGTATAAGAGAGAGAGTGAGAGAGAATGAGAAAGTGAGAGTGAGAGAGTGAGAGAGTGAGAAAGGGAGAGAGGGGAGAGAGAAAAAGAAAGAGAGAAAGAGAGGGAGAGGGGAGTGATAGTGAGAGAGAGTGTGAGAGAGTGTGTGAAAGAAAAAGAGTGAGAGAGTGAGAGTGAGTGAGTGAGTGAAAAAGAGAGAGAGAGAGAGAAAGAGAGAGAGAGAGAGAGAGAGAGAGAGAAAGAGAGAGAGAGAGAGAGAGAAAGAGAGAGAGAGAGAGAGAGAGAGAGATTTAGTTATAGGAACATTAAAAATTTTTTGGGAACATAAATTTAATATTTTATGTTCCCAAAGAACAAAAAAAAATTTTCAAATCTTTTTCACTGCTCCTAACCCTCAAGAAGAAGTGTCCATAGCAGGACTCTCTTGAACTACTGAAGGGCATAAATGCAACCTCTGTAATAATAACTACAACAGAAGAACATGTGACTTTACAGAAGTATTAGCAATATTTAATAATAGTCTATGTGCATGTGGATACAAAAATAGTAATAATATTTACCACTGTAGTGAATATCATAGAACCTTAATTGGGCAAGCAAGCCTTTATTTATTAAACAGCTACTACCAAGATATATAATAAAGAGTAGAACCTAGATATCACAATAAAAATATTTTGACAAAATACTTGTGTACGAAATTTGTTATAGAAATTATATAAAAAACTACCTATCTCAGATGAAAGAAGTTCACAATACGTAAAGGAATAGGAAGAAATTAGCTAGTAGAATGCTTTCTTTGCAAAAAGCAAAGCTGGAAAAAGTATTTTAAATGTGATTTCTTCTAGAACTACTTTTGTACTTATAAAAGAAGGATACAAATCAATACTTCTATCTTGATTCACAAACCGGGCCAAAACAAACAAACTTTTTACATGCCGAGAAGACATGTTAGAACCAAATATTTCTGATCCTATTCTGCATCTTCTATACTGGTCTGCTCGGTTAAAAACAATAATTGAGTCATCAAGATTGTTAGCAAAAGGTTTTCTAAAACACAAATCTTCATAAGCCACAGTATAATATTCTTCTAGCAAGTCCAATAAATCAGCAGGAATTATTAACTTTTGCTATTGAGGTGGTAATAACTCGTCAGGAAATCGTTCTGAACCAGTAATAACCAATTTTTGAATATTATACGTATTAAATAAAAACCTACACATTTCATTAGAAGAAAACTGATTTGCATCCAAAAGTGACCCTACTTCTGATCGATTTGGCAACAATTCCAGTCCTTCCACTTCAGATGCAGCTGTTAAGCTAACAATGCAACTATCATTCATTAGTCTTCGCTTAATTCAGGTTCTATTTCTTGATTGCTATTCAGCAAAGACCCTAAGATTCCATTCATCCTTTCGAATAAAAAACACCAAAAGGAATACAGTGAACTATAATCCTGTGCACATTCACATAAATGTAGCGAAAGATGTAGATTAGGAGTAATTTTTTCAGGCCCATATTTTCTTTCTATAAGTTTTATCAAATTGATCGACCTTTCGTGAGCTTTATTCATTAGGTCGCACTCTATTATTCTGGATACTAAGATCTGGCAAATTTTTATAAATTGTGTTAAAATTTGCAGATCATTATTCGAAAGGTGTTTCCAGAGAACAACAGTAGCATAAATTATAAAAAAATTTGCCACTGATCAGCTGTAAAATTTGAAAATCCATCTCCACTGCTCAATTTCCCTAAAATTCGGCCAATATCTGATAGAACTTGGATCCTATTCATCTTGAATTGCATTTGTATAAGCATATTTTGGGTCAATATGCCTTCATCGATCCATATTCACTTAACAATCCACTTAGCGATGCCCAAAAAAATGCAATGCATAGGATCAACAATAACATGATGAATAGAATTAAAATAATTTAAACGATATAATTCTGACTATCGAACTTAATTGTCTTTAACAAAATGCTTTCTTTCAGCATCAGAATTACAATGTCTCCATTCAAGAGCCTTTTTCTGATGTACTCTTAAATCTTTTTTTTTTGAATGAACCATCATCCATATTTTGTATACCGCCAGAATTAAAATGTCTGTTAACATAATTAGCACTTTTCTCGCAACAATGATATGATACTAATGCTGATATATGCCCACATAACTTTTGAGCAGGTGGAATATCACATGAAATTAGTATCAAAGCAGCACGAATTGTTCTTCTTTCTGAAAACTCAGCTGTTAAATTTAGTGCCACACTACGCCAAAGGGACTCTAATTCAGCAACAACTGAGGAAAGATAATAGTTTATTTTATGCAAACTCACTTCATCCGGCCCAGGTAATATGCCTAAAACTAACATATTTTCACGCTTAAATCAAATGTCACGTAGCAGATTTGCAATAGATGCATATCATATACTAGTACTATGTGATTCACCATCGAATAGTTGAAACCAATCAAGGTTTACTATCAATCCCAAATGTGAATCCACCTTTTCATTACAGAAAAATAGTACTGAATTTTTGCCGAATGGTTCATCTTTAAAGGTTTTCCAAATTTTACTATCATAAATATCGCATAAAATATCATCGAAGCTTGAACGATTTACCCAATGCCAAAGACTATTTACAAAATCTGGACGCTGGTACATGTTATCTAATTGGTATCTAATTGGGCTGTAAGGAAAAAGCAACTCTGATTAATTTACGACTATCCATCTAACATCTTAGATTAGTTGATAAATTGGTGCCACAAACCTTGTTTTTTCTAATTTTCGAATTAGGAAATTCTATATGGGTACAACTCATAATCGACTCCTGGTTATTATGCTTAAACTTTATTACTTTTTCCTTTTTGTATAGTTTATGACATTTAGGACATAACGCAAAACTAAAAAATTTGTCAGACAATCCAAGTGCTTTGTTCACTTTATACTTGAATGTAGCAAAGTTGTTAAATTCAATATCACCAACTACAATTAGTACTAACTTCATAAACTTTAGAAGCACTTCAATTGCACCTTCTAATATATTATACAGTATTTTGAAGTTCATAATCCATAAAAGTATCCATGTAAATCGATTGTTGTTAAGTACATTTTTGGGTTCTCATGGCATTTCAAAATCGGGGGCTGAATAGTCTTTGAAAACATTATCGCTATCGTCAGAGCTTTTATTAGATTCAGTGCTAGTTTCAGAAAAGTTGTCATCTTCAGTATACATATTGAGTATTTCATCAAACTCATCTTCAACTGCTGAATTTGAACCAAAGTTTTTACCTGCTGAATTCATAATCTACATTAAAAGATATAACCCTATTTAACGCTAGATTTCTGACTCTGGGCTTAAAAATATATTCGTTTACATCAGACACTGGAGTGTCAGTAACTTTTTCAATTTTTTCAATTTTTTTCAATAAATCTTGTGAAGAACTTGGACCACCCATTTCTTCTTATTCTTGTGTCAATAATGCCGAACTTTGTCTTTTTGGTGAAAGTTGTATCCTACTTTTATAAGCAACTTTTGTTCTATAATTGACTAGCGATTCATTGTACTTATCGCAATTACATATGGGGTGGAGTCAATAGAAATGGGACAATTTTATTAGAAAGATTTGTCCCATTTCTATTGACTTCACCCTATATAATTTTTTTCTTTGGTTTGTATTTTTTCGAAGTGGTTTTGATACACTTTCTTCATTTAATAAAGATAAAAGTGATTGTATTTTGATAACATTTTAATAAATAATGAAGATGGAATTTGCAAAAGACAATAGCTTTATACTAAACAAAATTGATAATTTTTATATTCCTTAAACTATCCATTTTAGTAAACAAATTTGGCTGCTTACATTTTATAAATTCATATCTGATCTATTTTTTTAAAAAATAAAAATATTTTATAATTTTTTTTTTAAATAAAAACTAAAAAAATATACTATTTAAAACTTCTTTTTATTTGCTTAATATTTATAAAAAATTTGAAGTTGTTTATAAAAGAAAAATTTATAATTTTTTAAAAAAATTTTAATTTTAAAAATTTTTTCTGTTTTTTTAGTTTTACTCAATAAAATTATAAGATAGCCCCCCTATTATGTTAATCCAAAGTTGTAGACAATTTAAAATTACACTACTTTTATTATTAATCTTTTACAACTTATTAAGCAAAATTTGAACTTTACTTAGTTGTAACTACAAAATTTCTCTTTGGAAATATATAAAATTTTAAGAAACTTTTTAAAATTTTAGTAGTAAAACTAAAAAATAAGTTTTATTAAAAATGTATTATCTTTATTAAAATTAAAGATAGAATGATAAAATTTAAATATGTTATATATAAAAGGAATATCTTTAATTTTATTCAATAAATAGGGTGGTCAAGCTTAAATAAATTTTAAGAAAACTCAAAAAACTTTTTAAAAATCATTTTAGTAAACAAATTTGCCTGCTAGACAGTTTAAGGGATAATTCAATATTGAGTATTTTTATTCAGTATTATAAAATAACAATATAAAGAGCAACTATGTCAAAAATCAACCTTCAAAAAATACTACCAATGCATAATTTGATTATTGCGATTTGCAAATTGATAGATCACTAACAATCGCTTGAACAATCACCTATTTGTTGACTGATTGCTTCACAATATTTTTTAGTAAACATAAATATAGTCAATGTAAATTATATATTTATATTGAATTTTTAGCAAAAACATACACTTTATAATCTTTTACAATCATGCAATCAGATAACAATCAAGTATGTGATCTAAACATTTGAGCAAAATTACGTCAAATCAGATAACAATCGAGTATGCAGATCTAAAAATTTGAACAAAAGTATATCATTTTGCAAAGCGTAATAATTAGTCCCTAATGACAAAACATATTAACAATATTTAAAATAATTTAGTTTTTATTTGCGAACAATACATAATTAAATCACTTGTTTTAGCAAATAAAAAAAACTATTGTTTTTGGCATATTAAAAATTTCTTATTGTGCAATAAAGAATTCGACAAAACTAGAACTATTACAGTATTATGCAGGATTAAATTAAATTTTGTTAATTGTTTAATTTTTTTATATGATTTATCCAACATGATTGTCTTGATTGTATGAGATTTGATCAATTGCATAAGATGAACTTAATTAATCATAGACCCGATCGATTACTGCAGAATATAAAAATCAGGTTTTTCTTGATGCCACCTTAGGATTTCGAATGTCTATCCCATGATCACAAATTGATCACAAATATGATGACTGTATAATATCTCCGGCATAAGTTTCAAAGATTTAAACAAAATTGTAAACAATACAGTTGCATATAAAATCTGAGATCGAATGAAATCTAGAAAAGTTAAGACTTTTCTTTACAAATTTATTTTTCTGCAACTTTAATTTTTTTTCGTTACTAAACCAAACTTTTTTTTTGTTACTAAACCAAACTCTTTTTTTCTTTTAAATACTTATAATCTACCTTTTTTCTTCTCAAATATTTTTTTCGATATATTTTTTTCTTTACACTTTTCAAATATTTCTTCAATATTTTTTTTTACAATATCAAAACGATCAAAAAAACAATGAAAACCTTTAAAATGCGATACATCTGAAAGTCAACAACAAGAACCTCTTATTGTAATCGAACCTTTAACTAAAAATCCTTTACTTTTATCTGAAACTTTACCTTTATCTGAAACTTTATTTTCAACTGGACTTCGTCAAACTGGCACTTCAAAAACTCCAAATTCTCCCATTTGATCTGCACTACATTCTCTTGTTCGATATGTACTACATTCGCCCATTCAATCTTTACCACATTCTCTCATTAATCTTTACCACTTCAACACCTGCTATTCATTTGACTACTTCTTCTACAAAATCAACTTTCAGTCATCCAACTTCACTTGTTATTATCTCATCACCTGAATTAACTTCTGCTTTATCCAACTTAAAGCAAAAATATCTGTTACTTCTATTACCCAAAAGAATGTACAAAGAAAAACAACAAAATATTTAATGACAAAAGCCATTTGAAGAGTCAAAAGCTGGTTTTATAATCAATTTAGTTATAAAAAATTATAGCTACCATTTTCAAACATATATATTGGGAAACAACAGCTAAAAGTTGTGATTATCTTTCTCATTTTTGTATTTTTTATTTTGTTAATCTTTTGTTTTTATTACCTATATTTATAGAAAACGAAAGTTTGCGTGAAGAAATTGCAAACTTAAGGTGCAGAGTATCCGAGTTGGAGGCTGAAAACAAATAAGCCAAAGAAGAAATAGAGGCCCTAATCATTATCAACGAAGGTTTTGGCAAGGAATCGAACCTGCAATCCAAAACTGCAGGATCAACAATTTCAAAAAGCGAAAAAAGTGAAAGTAAAGGTGAATTATCTGATGGTAATGATGGTAAAAGTAGTTCCAAAATACAGTCATCTCAACCAAGTACAAAAAGATCTTTTGATCCAAAAGATGCACAGGTAAGTTTAATACAAATTTTTATAATTTTTAATTTTGTTTGCGATTTTTCAGTTTTTCTTATCTTTTATGATTAACTTTTTTTATGATTTTTTTCTTTTTAACAAATTGATTTTCTTATATTTATTTATGATTTCTAATTTATTTTACAATTTTTATCTTTTCATTATTATAATTTTCAATTTTCTTTTTAATTTTTTATTACAATCTTTTTTTTATAATTTTTATTTATGCTTTATTAACTTTTTTATGAATTTTAAAATTTTTACGATTCCATTTTACAATTATTTCCTTTTAATAATTTATTTTTATCTTTTGATTGATTTTTTTTACAATTTTAACCTTATGCTTTTCTTTTTTGTAAATTTTTAATATTTTTTATACAATTTCCTTTTTATAATTTTTTGCGAAAATTTTCTTTTATGATTTTTTAATGTTTTTTTTGACAATTTAAATTTTTTTCTGTTTTTTCGATTTAATTATTTTTCTTTATTTTTAATAGGCTGAGATAAAAATTTTATTAAAAATGATCTTGCGCAAATATCAACTAAACATTGATGAAGTTTTTTTGAGCCCGAACACTAAACAAATTCTTAACAAACTAATTCCAGAGTTAGAATGATTGTGGCGTTTACTTTCACTCCTATCTGAAAAGAGATTTGGGATTGGTTAGATGCTTTACACTGACACCAAAGGGGCCGGCATCTGAAAGTTGAGCAAGGAAAAATAGATGAAGACAATTGACGTCTCCATGCCAATAATAGGATGAATGAAATATGAAAATTTTATGTTATTATTTTAAAAAAAAAACAGTTTTCGGATATTAATATTTATAACTTACTGAACTTAGCCTGCAGACTAAGTTTGGTAAGTATAAATATTAAAATCTGAACCATGACTGTTTATATTATATTTATTTTTTATTTAATGCATTTATATATTTTTTGCTTACAGAAAAAAGCACGAAGAATTAAAGGCACACAATCATTATATAAACGACAAGCAAAGCGAATTATTAAATATGAGCGAAAAGGGTTGATGTATTTACTTTCAAGAACCGAAATTCACTTGCCAGAAATAAGTAAGACTGATGCTGAAGACAACAAGAAAAGAAATGCTAATGTGTATGATTATATGTAGCATTCTGATAAAGTAAATTGATTTTTGATCAAATTATTGCTAAATTTCAACAATCATAGAAATCATAAATTTCAATTAATCATGCTAACTATTTTAATAATACTAACAATATTTTTATAGTTACAAAACTTGTTAAGAAAAACTTTGGATGAACAAGCAAAAAAGATCTCAACATCGCAACAAACAAGGAAATGATATTATAACGATAATACATTCTTTTATAATGTAGCTAGACTTGATGATTTACCTGATTGGGCCTACGTGTCTGAAGAAAAAGAAGAAGTTGCACATGATCGTATAAAAGAACAAAAAAGATAAAAATCCAGGAAGCATTAAAAAGCATAGAAACAGAAAAAACAAAGCAGCAGAAAAAAGCATAGAAGCAGAAAAAAACAAAGCGGCAAAAAAAAGCATAGAAGAAGAAAAACAAAGCAGCAGAAAAAAACAAAGCAGCAGAAAAAAGCAAAGTGGCAGAAAAAAGCAAAGTGGCGAAAAAAGCAAAGCAGCTGAAAAAAGCAAAAGCGGCGAAAAAAAGCACAGAAACTGATAAAGGCACGGAAACTGATAAAATCACAGAAACTTATAAAGGCAAAGCAATGGAAAAAGAGAAAGCAATGGAAAAAGGGAAAGCAACAGACAAAAGAAAAGAACCGGAAGATGCCCCTGTGGAAAAAACAGCGAAAAGAGGCCGATTTTATAGTGGCGACTATGAAAACCAAGTTTTGTACTCAAGAAAATGAGAGTACAGAACTGGCGAAAGTGCAAGTATGGGTGAAATTCGTGGTGCACTTAAATATACTGCAGAATATACAAGTGAAGATTCGTACAATGAGTCTGTGGTATCTGTGGAAGAAGCACCTAAGGAATAAGTTTTTTGAAAATGTTTTTTTTTAGTTTTTTTGTTTTTTAATATATTTTATAATGATTTATGTAATAATATTTTTTAACTCCAATTTCTAATAATTTTTATTGATTTTATATTTAAATAAATAATTTTTATAACTATTTTAACGATTTAAAACAAATGTATTGTATTACTTTTAATAAATGGTTACGAAATTTTTTGATTCGATTTTATTGATTTGATGTTTAAATAAACGATTGCTATGGCTATTTTAATGATTTAAAATGAATGTACTGTACTACTTTTAATGATTCATTTATGAATAGTTGCGAAAATTCTATTTCGATTTTTTATCGATTTTGATGTTTAAATAAACAAATGTTATGGCCATTTTGATGATTTAAAATGAATGTACTATGCTACTTTTAACAATTTATTTACGAATAGTCACAAAAATTCTATTTCGATTCCAATTTATGATTTCATGTGATTTTTAGAGTAGCGAATGATTGCTGAATAGTAGCAATTGCCACCAAATAGCAATCATTAGACTTATAATCAAGACAATAAAAATTGTTATATATTCAGCTTAAAAACTTATAACATCTATCATAACGAGTGGCAATATTTTAACTATGAAAATACGAAAGTTATATTTACAACACCTAATTAACACAATATATATATCAAGTATTTACATATTTACCAAAAGATACTAATATTATTTCAGTACTCAAATCGCAAATAAAGGCTTGAATATCTGTGATACCCGATAAATATATTTTTGGAAAAGTTATATTATGAGTATTCTTAACAGAAATACTATCTCACGAAATATCATCATCGTTATTTATTACAAAAACAGAAAAAGCATTATATCTTTACAGATTATTAAAGGAAGAAGTTAAAGAAAAAGCATATTATTGTGTTACCATTTCAGATAAAGAACGATTATGTGCATCAAGAAACACCTAGTAATAAAATAAACATCTATAAGGATACTAATAACCAGCCAACTACTAAAAAAACTATTATATTATCGCATTATTTGATAATCTACTTTAAGACAAAGTTTCTGTTAAAACAGACATTTGGCATAAATACACTTATATTAAAGAAAGAGTTCAAACCATTATAACATAAATGCCAATTTGTAGTAACTGTAAAGTAAATAAAGAAACAGATAACTTCGACATAAGTAAGAAGACTAAAAAGCAATACAAATCTTGCAATACATGTAGATTACACCTCAATAACCCTAAAGCAAAAGAACAAAGAAGATTATACTATCAAAAGAAATCTATTGAAAAAGGATACAAAAACTTAAAAAATTCATACAAGAAAATTCTGATCATGGAAAAAAACCATATAAGTGCGCAAACTGCAGCGAATACAAGAAATACTCACAATTTGGACCAGAACAAAGAGGTATATATATAGTTGGGGGTGAAATTTATTTTCAATTTTTTTAATTTTAACAATAATTTCAACAATAATTTCAACAATAATTTCAACATTTTTAATATATTTATAAATTAAACCTAAAACAATTATTGTATTTGATTTAACTTAGTTTTAATTAATTTTTGACATAATTTAAATTAATTTTTAATATTGAAAAACTAATTTCACCAATTTCACCATAAAGTAATTTCAACAATTTCAACAAAAACATCTTATTATGAAGAGTAATTTCACCCCCATCTATAGGTATATACACTAAGTATATAGACTGTAGAAATAAAGAGAACCAAATTATGAAAAATACTTTACGAGAAAATGCAAACTAGGAGCATACAAAGGACAATACCAAATATGAAAGGCTAAGAAAGTACAAGTTCAAAAATGTAAATCGATAAAAGAACACGACAATGTCCAAGATGTAGACAATATCGACATATCTTTGAATACAAAGGAATCACCAAAACCTACAAAATGACATACTACAATAATTGCATATATTGTAGAAGAGATAATCAGTTAAAAGATAGATAAGTATTACAAGTCTTATATTTAGAAAAGATCCAGAAAAAAAAATACAAGTAATGTTATCACAAAGAATACATCCCAATAAATCTTATTTAGGAATGATGCAAGGAACCAAAGGAAAAGTAGATATTTATATAAATGATTATAGAACTGAAATCCTAGAAACAGAAGAAGACGCAGCATTGCGAGAAACACTTGAAGAGTCAGGAATAATTCTTGACATAGCAAAATTACAGAAAATCTAAAGTGAAACAGTGCCATCGCAACTTGAATGGACCACTCGAAGATTTGAAGTTCAAGAAGCGATAGCATTACACTCTTGATATTTATATATCCCTATAAGAAAAGCGGTACAGGTTGGTGTTGGGAATGCTTGAATAGCACAGATCTTGTGGTACATACAGGAACATTTTATAGAATGGCACGGACATTGATACAAAGAGTAGCATGTAATATCACGTCTAGTGTTGGCCAAATATGGACATGGACAATATGGACCAATGGACATGGACAAATATGGACTATGTCCATATTGTCCATATTTTTTGAATGGACATAGGCCCTTTCATGAAATAAAATAGTTATTTTTTTTATATCTAAGTCTATGTATGCTTCACACAAATTATGGTGTCTCATCCGAAGTACATCTTTCCTAGATAATATCAATATCTTGGTATAACTGATACTAAGATCTGGGTTAATCAAATCCCTCAGTATAAGAGAGAATTACATGTAAATACTTTATTATCAAATAAAAGTAGCAAACATCAGGAAATTAAAAACATTAATAATCTGCAGTGATCTTCAAGTTTATCAAATCAGTGCAGAATCTTGTTTAAAAAATTGCAAAGATCTTCAAAATTTAGATTTTTGCAGTTATTCGCATTTTTTTTGACTAAATTCTGTGCAAATTTTTAAAAAGTATAATCTTCGCAGATTATAATAGGCGCTGCCTATTATAATCTGCGATAATCTCCAAAATTATAACTACTATACTTACCTGCCAGTAAGAACACAATAGAAAAAACAATAAACAAACCAAAACAATAAATAAAAAAATGTGTTTTTTTATTTTTTTTATTTTTATTTTTATCGTTTTTTAAAATTTGAATAAAACTGATAGTGGGAATAAAAGTAAATTTCCAGTTATTCCCTTAATAAGAGATAACTAAAATTTACATGCAAGTACGTACATATACACTTTTTTATTATTTTTATACATTAATTTTTTTTAATTTTTTTAGTAACGTTAAATTTTTTATTATTATTAAATGTTTTATTATTTATAAACGGTGGGTTTTTTTTCAAATTTTTTTTTCTTTTTTTCTATTTTTTTTCTTTTTTTTTGAATATTTTTTTCTTTTTTTTCTCTTTTTTTTTCAATTTTTTTCATTTTTTATTGTTTTTTTCGTTTTTTTTATTGTTTTTTTATTAATTTTATTTTTTATTTTTAAATTTTTTGTTTTTTTTTATAAAGGTACATATTTTTTGGTTTTTTTTTAACTTAACTGGTTTTTTTTTTATTTTTAACTTATACTGGTTTATTTTTCTTTTTTTGTATTTTTTTTATTTTTAGCTATTTTTATTTAATTATTTTTAATTTTTTTTTTAAATTATTTTTTTTTAAATAATTAAATTTTTTTTAATTTTTTTTAAATTTTATAACATATTACCTTTTTATTTTTTTTTATTTTTTTTATTTTTTTATTTTTTTTTATTTAATTTTTATTTAATTTTTTATTTAATTTATTTTTTTATTAATATTTTAATTATTATTGAAGTATTTAATATTCGTCCTGTGGATCTAGATCTAAATTAGATCTAGATCATTTTTTTCCACGATCAAAGATAAGTACAGTATATTTTTTTGTTTGATTTTTATTTTTAATCTCTTTTTTTAACTTGCCTTTTTTTTGTTAGAACGCTAAAGATTTCGCTGCCCTTCGGAATATTGGACTGGATGAGATATTCTTTTCTGGCTATCTTTGGTAACTAGATTACATTTTTACAATCAAAGATAAGTGATTTTTTTTGTTTGGTTTTTATTTATTAATTTATCTTTTTAACTTGACCTTTTTTTTGTTAGAACACTAAAGATCTGTAAGATTTCGCTGCCCTTTGGAATATTGGACTGGACGTTCCTGGCTTCTCTGTCTGTAGATTAGACCTTTATGCCCATTCTTGGTAACTTGGCTAGCAAGGGTACTTTTTCTAAAATTAGAAGCAATTTTTTATAAGTTCATTCTTAGAAGTTTAGCAGGGTAGGTTTTTACATTTTTTTTTGTTTCTTCATTTATTCATTTTTTTTAAATTATTACTAACGTTTATATTCATTGTTGGTATCATCTAGTTTGGAGTCTTTTACTGTCAGCACGTTACCAGGAGCTTTTTCGTTAGTACCATTCGTTGCTGGCGTGTTACTGTCATTGATTTGGAAACACTTTCGTCGCTGGCACATTACTTGGGCTTTTTTTTTCTTCATCATTGTATTCGTGCAGTACTAATTCTTTTCAGGTTTAGAATAGGTGCCCATCGTGACCGTCACATTTTGTTTTTGGTGCGTTACTGGATATGTTCATTGTTGGTGCTGAGTTTGTAATGTGTTGCTTTTTTCACATTTCGTTCATATGTTGTTGGGATTTAGTGAATAGGAAAGTAGAGGGGCGGGATGTAGCAAGATAGTTAGTATAGAATGTAGTATATATCATAGTTAGTAGCACAATAGTTAGTATGGGCGTAACATAATAATTAGTATGGGATTTAGTATAATGTATTCTTTCAAGAGGGTTAGAGTAGTATAGTGCGGGATTAGGGTTAAGGTAGCACAGGATTAGTATAAGATATTTATAATATATAAGTGATATTATATATAAATGTAAAATAAAAATATATTATTAATTAAATAAATTTAAATAAATATATAAATAAAAATATAGTAAATAAATTAATTAGTAGTCCACAGTTAAAGGGAACAAATTTCATAGTAAAAATCAGCGGGCATGTGACTATTACCTTATATAGTAAGTGGAACGTCATGTGCTTTAATTCATAAGAAAAAACTCTATAGTAAACAATTGAAAAATACTCGTATCTTATGATCTATCAAACCGATTTTTGATGATTTTACTACCATTAGAATCACAAGAATTTGCTCTACAACTTTCAATTAAGCAATAAGAAAGAGTTACTTAATAAAAAAATTACTTTTATATGTAAGCAAGCCCCATTCGCACACTATAGAAATTTACTATTAAATTCCGCCGTGATTTATTATAAAATGTCGATCATTTTATACCCTTTATCTGCGATCTTCCACTTAATATAATATAACTAGTGAATTCGCTCTAAATTTTGGCCTAAATTAAGCTTAATTCAGGTTATTACACTTTTTATTATTTAATAAAAATTTGTACAGATTTATACGATATATTTCTAAAATCTGTGCAGAATTTGTTAAAAATTTTTCTTCAATTATAATTGTAGGGTCACAGATCTTTGTAGATTTTTAATTATTGTCAGGTTTTAAAAATCTGCACAGATCTGCACCTAAAAAATTCTCACAATGAAAAATAAACTACCCAATTTTTATTTTATCAATTCATAGAATACAATTCAGCAAATTGAAGTGAAAATATATTTAAATATGTGCTATCTAAACAGTTAAACTTTATTTTTATTTTTTCTTAAAAGTAAATTAATAGAATCAGGTTGAACTAATGAATCAACAAAAATATCTGCCAATTTCCATTTGGCTGCTAAATTATCTGCGGGTGGATATCATCTTGAAGCATTGCTTCTTCATACAAATTAGTTGAAATTTCTGACTCATCTAAACTAAACGAATCACATTGTATATAATCATCTTCCTCCTTTTCAGCTAGGTTAACACATTATTCTACAATTACTTTCCAATCACTTACATGTTTAACTATTTCTGGTTGATCAACACTCAATTGCCTTTGCTCCTCGAAAATATCATCATCTGATAATTCCTTTTCACTATCTTCAAGGCTTATTTGTTCATTATTTTCAGATGGAATACCAATATTTTGTTTGTATGTATTTAGAGACTTGTTAATAGCAGTAATATTTCTTGAATGTAAAAGTTCTAATCTTAGTTGGCACATAGCAAGAACTTTTTTATGCTATTATATTATAAACAGACAAATATAAATAACATAATTAATAAAAAAAAAAAGAATTAGCAAGTGAATAATTATAAAATAGATTTGCCTGAAGTCAGTTACGTCGTAATAAATGATACTATCCCATGGCAGAAAATAATTGTTCTATTGATGCTGTGGTTATGCAAATTGAAAAAATACGGATTGCTACGAGATGTAATTTTACAGCAATTTCTTTACAAAATTCTCAATATAGTAGTACATCACTATTAAATTGGTGAAAAGCTTCTCTATTAAAAGAATAACCTCTATTTTTGTACAATTGTAATTCACGTAAAATAGAATGTGGTAATTTACCAAACCAAGATTTATAATAGTGTATAACCTATCGTCCCATATGTGCAAAAGAAAGATCATTGATACTTTGATTAAATTGGGTAGTATGGTAATTTGGATGTAATAAAAAAAGATAGAAGTAGTAATGGTTGCTCCCAAGCTAACTATCACTTTTCTAATTTCACCATTAAATAATCTTTAAGCTTTTCATTTAAAATACCTTTAATGATTACGGTATTATTCCCCGAAAGTTAGTTATCTGCTAGCTCATTTTTTCAATATTATATCCCTGCCAGAATGTTCACCTACAGCACTTTTTGTTGACAGAATCTTTTCTCAACATACCATATTTTCGATATCCCCTTTTCTTGACATCTTATTTTTGACAAGACATTTATCTGACATGACATATTTCTAATTTGACTTTTCTCTGACACTAAGTTTTATTAAATGCACTTTTTCTGACAGTAATGATAAACCCAGTAATCATCACATTACGTGAAATCATGCAACTACGTTATTTGTTTACTAGCACTATCAAAGCTGCCTAAATTATACTATCATCTAACCCTAATCTAACCCTAACCCTAACCATAATTTAGACTGAGTACTTAATCATGTGATGTAATAAGAACGAATATATCACTCTACCCAATAATTATATTTATAGTTGGGAAAAGATCTTGTCAGAAAAAGATGTCAGAAGTACGTCATGTCAGAAAAATATTCTTTTTGAAATACATCATATCAGTAAAATATCTTTTCAAAATTATGACCTGTCAAGATAAGGGGAGATCGAAAACATGGTATGTCAAAGAAAGATTTGTCAACAAAAAATGGGTGGCAATCAAATCGCTGACAATCACTTCACAGACATCAACCTACACTGACAATCATTTTACCGACAAGCTTTTTTTACCGACACAAAATTCACTGACACTTGATTTACTGACAAGTTCCTTTTTACCGACAAGTTGATTTTACTGACACACACTTCACCGACAGTTACATTTACCAACAAAATCAACTTACTGACAAGCTCATTTTACTGAAAATAGAATATACCGACAAGCTTATTCTACCAACAATACAATTCGTCGACAATACGATTTGTTGACAATACAATTGCTGACAATACAACTTGTTTACATATGAGACCACAGCAACACAATAAACTACTAAGAATAATTACATATTATGCAATTTATTAATAATGACAATAAAAATTGTACATTTTATTAATAACAATAATAATAATTATTGTCACAGCTGATGCTGAAGTTATGACCTATTTTGATATAAAATTTTAAAATTTTCTTTGGTTGTTTTTTTTCATCTTTGTCTTATAGGGTTAGGGTAGGGTTTGGGTATAGATTTCATATTTATAGAGTATATGTGGATTTTAGCAGGACTTATAGTTTCAAATCGAGACCCTATAACTTCAGCATCAACCATGATACTTAAGGCATCTGGCGAATTGTTTGTCAGCGAATTGTTTGTTGGTGAATTGTATTGTTGGTAGAATAACTTGTCAGTAAATTCTATTTTCAGTAAAATGAACTTGTCGGTAAGTTGATTTTGTCAGTAAAATTAACTGTCGGTGAAGTGTGTGTCAGTAAAATCAATGTGTGGTGAAAACATGCTTGTCAGCAAATCGAGTGTCAGCGAGTTATTTGTCAGTAAAAAAAGCTTGTCAGTAAAATCATTGTCAGTGTAGTGTTATGTCTATAAAGTGATTGTCAGTGAAATAATACGAATCCACAAAAAATGCTATAGGTAAAACATTCTGTCAGGGATATAGTGTCAGAAAAATGAGCTAGCGATAAACTAACTTTTGGAATCAAGCAACAACCCCTTTAATAACTTGGTACATCTATTCAAAACTATATAAAACTTCAGTAAGAGACCTTTATCTTGTTGAAGCTTATTTAATGATGCCATTTATGGCTCAAGATGAACCTTTAGCTGCAAAAGATTTTTCTACCATTCACTACTCGAAATATTAAAAGAAATATTTCTAGAAAAATCTTTAAGATTATTATTATTTTCTTCTTCAATTTTTGTAGCTAAATTTTTAAGTGCAGCACAAAATTTAAAGATACTTGCAAAGCATAAATAATGGCTATTCTAACAAGTAGAATTTGGAAATACAAAAGAAATAAATGATTTATATAATATGCCTGCTCAGAACGAAGATGCCCAAAAAAAAAAGTTGATCAATGAAAAAAGGATACAAGTTGAATAGCTTGTCTGAAAATAAATTTGAGTTTTTAAAAATATCTTCAACGAATTTATTTGGTATACAAAGCACAGAATAAATACAAACTTGGGATATGATCGTTGTAAATGTTTTCTAAATTTAATTAATAATAAAAAATACTGTATTTATTAAAAATTTGCAGTATATTATTATATATTTATGTTACCTAGCCACTTCATATTCCGATACACAATCTGTTACAATAGCATTAACTTTAATTTTTTCTATTTTTAGATCGCTAAGCATATTTTCAGTTTGACACTGCACATCAGGCCATTTGATATATTTATTTGATATGTTTTCTGCATTCCAAACAAGAAGCTTACCTATTGAGGTAACTAAAATGCTTCCAAAAATTGATTCTTTTTTAACATTTTTCTAGCCATCATATGCTAAAGTAACTCTGTTTTTATCATTTTGTACTATTTCTTTAATCGATTTAGTTATTTTTTGTATAGACTCAGCTAGAATTTGACCATTAAGTTGTTTTCATAAAGGTAATTTAATTAAAGGATGAATAAATTCAAAAGGGCCTTTACTTCTAAATTTCTACCCATGAAAAAGCCCAACTGCATGATACAGTTGTTTCAAGTATAAGTTGTTTAAGATGTTTTTGTTGATCCTCATTTAAGGGTCTAAGACAATAAAGATCAATTGTATTTTTTCTAATATTAACTGTCGAGTTTTTTGATGAGGAAGCTTTAGAATTATCATCAGAATTTTTTTGAATAGCTAAGCCAAAAACAAAATTAATAATTACATATCAATATAACAAACCTTATTAGAACTAACTAATTATTATACTTACGGTTACTGTCTACTAAAACTGATTTATCTGACTTTTCCAGAATTTCTTCTTGCTCAGACTTAGTATACTTTTGTTTAAATAAATACAATTGTTTAAATGAGGATGAACAAGTTCTTGTGTATTTGCAAATTTATTTTTCTGCCTCCGTATATGAAGAACCTGATATACATTTTTACAAATACAATATTTGTTACTTTTATTTGCTTTTTCCTCAAGAACGATTATAAAATCTGATAGATGATGGGGTTGTTTGCCCATATTTATAAAACAGGGTAAGTAAAGAAAACAATGAAATTCAGCTTTTAATCGAAATACTTCAAATAATCCTTTTTATTACATTTTTATATAAAAGAGTAAAACATAAATATACATATAATTCAAAGTTGCCGTCATGAAATAAATTTACTAAAATAGAATTTTTTTTGATTTCGCAGCCAAAACAATCGTAAAAGATTCTAATCGTTATAGTATAGTACTATAACAAAGGCTAATGCAAAATAAAATCAGCATGTGTAAATATCGCAATAAAGAAATTGCATTGAAAAAAAAGAGTTATCTTTAATTAGTCGTATGTACTATTGCCTTTAAAGACCTTTTTGATTTTACAAAATCTGTACTGCCAGCTTTATCATGCTAGGGTAAAATCAAGATAGTAAAAGTTTGTCAATTAGATCCTTTATCAGTAATACAATATAAAAAATCAAAAAAATAAATATTTTTGTAAAACTTCTAATCAAGTTTTTGAATATATTGGCTGAGATTTATATATTTATTTAATATTAAAATTTCTTACAATTATGTAAAGTAAATGCGTTAATAAGTTGAATAATTTGGAATAGATTGGGTAGCAATTTGGTGGTGCAACTGGCCCAATCTATTCCAAAATTATTTAACTCATTAATGCAACAAAACTAGAGGTACAGGCAAATCGTTTCAATGATTGCTGTAATTAAGCTTTAGCTAGTTACGGCTTAAGCCATAACATCATTAGGGACGATTCGCCTGCACCTCGAGTACTAACTGCTAATTGCAATAGTTATCATGTGCATGATTTTTATTGGTTAATACTATTACACAAACTTTTTAATAGTCCATATTTTATATAGACATGGACATTCTGATTAGTTCTTATCTATATTTGTCCATGTCCAATTGAAATTTTTATTGGACATAGTCCAAAGCCAACACTGATCACGTCATATAAATGGCACGTTCAGATGACATGTATGTGTATATTACACATGCATTGGCTCATAATACATATTGGCTTATTTCGTGGAGAGCGAAAGATCTGTAAAGGATTTTTATTAAAAAAGAGTGATATCTCATGATTTTACTAATGAAGCTTCCCTGTGTGTCTTAACAAAAAAAATTCCTTACAAAATTTTGCTTCATATGCAATTAGCTTGTTCATCTTTTATTGATTATTTATATAAATTTATGGTTTAATAGTTAATCCACTCGTTATCGCGGTGGCAGTGAATTTACGTTCATTACCCGTGCCAAATCCCGTGCTGATTCGACTAGTAAACTGCTGCAAAACCTGAGCCATTTACAGTCTAATTGGCATGGGCACACAGTCCCACACGGTCCACTAAATCCGAACCAACTCGGGCCATACCCATACTAATCCGGACCTTGACTTGTGCCAAAATAACCTGTGCCTATCTGATTCCATCCCGTGCCTATACGGTACATTTTACTTATAGGGTATCCATGGAATTGGATACAAGAACTGATAGCCATGGAGCCAGATAAATCATCTGACTGAAAATGGTATACATTTCAAGAAGTTGTATTCATGAACCTTATACCTATGATACAGAAGAATCAAGACTTCATATTTCAAGAAATTGGGAAATATTTAAATTACTGTAAAATTGAATCACTTGACGAACAAGAAGAATCTACCATATTGCTATGACGGAAATGGAATTTAGTAGCTTTAAAAAGAAAACAGAGAAAGTAACGACTAAAGAAATAATCACAATAGAAAAATATATGAAAGGTGTAACCCTTGAAATTAACAGGCTACGCGGAAGACTTACCAGAATTAATAAGTATCTTAATAATTATTACGGAAGAAAATACTTACAAATATTCGATTTTCAAGACAGAAATAAAGTATCGGAAAAGCTAAACTGTAATCCGACACTAGAAGAAATAATATAAAACGCACCAACCGAATATAGTAAAATCCAGAAAAACGTATACAGATATACAGCATATGAAACCGAAGATAAGAAGAGCATCTTATGCCAATTGAAAATCCGAACAATTAAAGATTATCTTAGCGTCGATCAAACATATGTCGCTACGATAGATCAACTGGCACTATCTTACCCGAATTATCAGTTAATCTGATAATCACCGGCAGAATCATCTGGCCACGTAGATCGATGCCTCAACCAGTTATGGTAATGAACGGTCATCACATTTCATTTGACTTATAAGAGCACTTTCTGAACACTATTTAAGATAAACATTACGCACAACTAGTGTTCCACAAAATGGATCTTAATATCCTGATCGGATCAGATCCATGATTTTTAAGTTTCGTTGAATTAAGATCTAAATAGAGAACCAATATGTCATATGAGTGACGCCAAGGGAAAAGGGAACATTTGTTTTTATTGATTATTATCTGATGATCGACAACATATCGGGGCTTTCACTAAGACGACAATTTCAAGGATTTCAGAGATTAGTTTAATTGAAAGCCAATGTGTTGTCGATCAACAGATAAATAATCAATAAAAACGAATGTTCCTTTTTCCCTTAGATCTGTCTATTTAAACACAAATTCGGATCTATATTTGGGCCTGATCCGATCTGTAAAAATATCCGTCAAATTTGATCTATGTGAACACTCTCAACTTTTAGAAACATTCATAAGTAGCTGCGCAACGCAGTCGCGTAAGCCAGGAACGGGGAAATTAGTGCGTTATGTTGCTAGATATTATGTATAGATAGAATTATCTAACATAATTTTTTCCAAAAACTCATTAAATTCTGATAATATATACATGATAGTAACCATCAGGATATACTATTGGCTGTTTATGGTAGTCAAATTTTGATTCGCAATCAAGTTAAGGTGCATATGTTCAGTGTCAAATTTACATTATTAATTTCATAAAATTAATATATGCAATTTCATAATTAGTAAAGCAATTGTTCTTTCATATGATAATTTTTCAAACGAATATGCCCATGATAATCAAAGTTATAAGCTTCATTTTTTATCAAATAAATTTAAAAGATTTACATTTTTTGCTTAATGAAAAAGCTTTTTAAAGAATTATTAATAATTTGTTCGATTAACCAATTTTGTATACTGTACAATCGACTTGGTATTACAAACCTTCAGTTCAGAAATTTAAATCGTATGATGGTTCGTTTTCAGGAACGCCACGGGTATTTAATCTGGGTGGATCTTATTTTTTCGATACCAATTATATTTACAGCCCGTTTAACTTACATCATATAGGGTTAGGGTTAACATACTATTAGTTGCAGATATATATTAATAGTAAATTATCACTTGCATGATGTGACTTAAGTTAAATTGGTGTTGCGAAACGGTGGTGAATCCATTTAATCAACATAGTAATTATTTATAATGTTTTTTTTTTTTATCCAGAATGTCAGTCTGTTATAGAAAGGACTGACTGTAGTTTTTTTACATGTGTATGATAATAAGATTAATGTCAAAAACGTATGAAGAATTATGAAAATCTGAAATTATTTAAACGATTAAGACGCTTTTTGGATGAAATATAGTATAGGTGACATCTACCTTAAATCAAATGATTATTTATTAAAGTGTCAGCTATACTATATTTATTCGAATTTTAATTGATAAGCTGGATTTTTCTTTTATCCTGTGAATTTAAAGATGATGTAAAGATAACAATAAGATAACTTTTGATGAGTTTGAAATCGTTGTCTGTGAAGAATATAAAGATGTTACGAAGATTTTATTGAATCTACAAGTGTAAAACATAATATTTTTATTTCAGCGAACATGAATTATACTAAATTTGATGATTATATTAAAAGCGACTCAACTAACTGTTCAATCGATGAAAGAGTTTACGAATGTAACGACAATAAATTAGTTTATGGTTGATGAATAAGATTAATTCGAATAAAAGATTACGTAAATCTGCACAATTTTATATAGTTAGCAAACAATAATTGCAGTATTAATAGTAAAGCGTTATAATAATAAGCCCCCATATTAGTACAATTACAAATTAGGTTCAACAAATTAGGTTCAACAAAATTGAAAATCGGGAAAGAAAATGATCTACATCCGATGTAAAACTAAATTTTGATAATACTGTACAGCGCGGACTATAGAAACCTGTGGTCATATAATAAAATATATTAATAAATTTTTGATTCAATTTTTAAATACCCTAACGGTTCGATAGTTTTGAATAAATTTTCGCAGAGACTAGTATTACATCTCTACAAACAAGGCTATAGAATCATTTCATTATTTAAACATGAAAAAACAACTGTAATATGCTACGTGTTTTTTTTCTTATTAAAAAAAGAAAGGGTAAATTTAGTTTCGTTTTTAAAGAAATGGCTCTATAACTTTGTTTATAGGGACGTAATACTTGTCTTTGCGAAGTTTTATTCAAAACTATCGAACCATTGGGGCTGTACATCTGTTTTAAAAATTCTTTAATAAATTTTATTATATGACCACACATAGTTTTGATTTACATAGTATACCGCGCACCCCAATGATACATTCCACGGGCAAAATCCAAGTTGGTACCCGGGTACTATATTAAGCGATGTTTCATATGAAAATTTTTTTTACTTAAGATATACCCGCCAGGTATTTTACATTCCACCATATAATTTTTTGAGGAGGGTACTTTGATGTGGGGGGTACTATAGTCCGCGTTGTACGGTAATACACCTTTTTGCATCCACTTGCGCGGGTAATAAAACTCCTGGAAATGCTTTAAATTTGTAATTTGGGTAGGAGAAAGTAAGTTACGAAAAGTTCCGATGTAGAAAATGAATGAACATAAATTAATGGTGATCTAAGTAATGAAAAACTGAATTATATAACAAGTTGAAAAAAATTAATGATTTTAGCAAAACTTCCATTCAAGTCATATTGACACGACGACTTAACTACCAAACGCATAAACATAAATTAAGAGTATAGTTGAGGTAAAATTTACGGTAAATGTCTGAAAAATTCTGAAGAATAGAACTAATAACATATGGCGTACAATAATAAAAATCGCATAATCGATCGCATAATTTTAAATTTGTTTCGCATAATTTACCTCATCGCATCGCATAACCCTGGACACCCTACGCATGATCATCTAATCAGATGCCGACTCCACTTAACTTGCCTGTAAATCATACTCTACGTAATTCGCACTCCGTCCTGGTATTTCCTTTTTTATAAATTGATTAAGCTTTACCTTTCAATTATTAATCTCTTATTTCGAACAAGATCGCACACATAGTGCTCGTACCCGGATAACTTTTTATCCGAAAGGTTGTAACCTTTAACAAAATTTAATAACCGGTTTTATATGCTATTCAAATAAAAGGATAACGATTATATCCGGATCAGATAGTTATATGATTGTTGATTTATATATACAGTATTAATGCATAAATCAAATAAAGTAACTCTATAATAATGAAGTAAAAAAAATTAGAAAAATAAATAAATAAATAAATAAAAACGAATAAAAATGAATCACTATATGCTCGTCTAAATATTAAATGCTAACTTTTCATACATTAAAAGAATAGTTCTAATATTCATATATATTTAACAATGTAATTAATAATTTTTACATTCCCTGCGTAGAACACATCCACATTTGTTTTTCGGCAACGGCAGGAATCTGGTCGGGTGTCATGTCTAGAAGATAATTACTAAATTTTTTTTAAAAAAACATAAATTTATCTTTTCCGACATAAAAAACTTGCATCCCCAAGTTATTCCTATTTTGTTTAGGCATGAGAAGTTCTTCTGTTACGCCAATACAAAAAAATAATGACGAACCAATAAAAGAATAATCTTTATATATATTAATGAAAAAAATCAATGTAATTATTAATAAGTAATTATTATCAGTAATTTATTACATTGCTGTGCATTTCACAATCGATGAAAATCGAGAAAGAACGCATGTTCATTCAGAATTAAATTCAGAAATGATGTGGAACAATAAGTACTTGTCATTGGTCATGTTGTTGATGATAACTGATTATTCACTAGGACACTGTGCTTATGACGTGACCAAAGGGCACGTCATAACGCGGTGTCCGCTGTTAACAACATGACCCAATAACTACATTATTGTACATTTCTGACGTAAGCACCTAGCCATTTTCTGCATCTTATTGGGTCATTTCTAAACGTGATACACAAATTTTGTTCACCTCCGATAGGAGGTGAACAAAGTTTGTGTATCATGTATTAGAATTGACCCAATAACATGCATGAAAATGGCTAGGTGCTCACATAAGAAGCGTACAATAAGTAATTATTATATGTCAGGGTGAAACCCGCGCAGCTAGCTAGTAAAACCCGCTTTGATCATAGGGTTTGGGTGAAATCCGCGTTAGCATAGTGTGTTTTATAGGTTAACGCGGATTTCACCCTCATGTGATCTGCATAGCGGGTTTTACTAGCTAGCTGCGCGGGTTTCACCCTGTCGTATTATAATCAGTAATTTATTACATGATCTGCATACAAGATGAAAATCGAGAAAGAACACATGTCAATTACATGATCTGCATACAAGATGAAAATCGAGAAAGAACACATGTCAATTACATGATCTGCATACAAGATGAAAATCGAGAAAGAACACATGTCAATTCAGTAATTTATTACATGATCTGCATACAAGATGAAAATCAGAAAAAACACACGTCAATTCAGAATTTACGTAAATTCAGAAATGATAGCTGATAATATTCTGTACTGTGTAAAGTATGTAATAAAAACTTAAAGTAAGTACTTACTGTATTCATATACATAATATAATAATTATTATTATACTTACAAAAAACTGAAAGCCAGTATAAGTTTAAAGTGTAGTTGATTTTAAATAAATATAATAAACAAACGAAATATTAAAATCATGTTCTTATTTAAAATACATTAAATTTATGATGTAGACAAGTTTTACACCGAGTGATGCTAGTATATAAACAATACGCAAATTAAATTTTATTATAATTGTATTCTACCCTATATTATATCTTAAGTTAACCGGATACCTCAATAATTTATCTGTTTATCAGTTTTATAATTTGGGTATCCGGATAGCCTAACAGTTAACCGGTTATTGTACCCTAGGGTACGACCACTACACACACATATGATACGTTATTTATTTGGAACCACTCCAGCATACAATGCCGGATACAGAACTTTATTAGCCTTTGCAGTGTGATATACAGCATACAGCGTTCGATGTATAATTGATTTAGGGTCAGCCGGTGGTCTCCCACCCGCATACGCAAGCCGGCTGTCGACCCCGAGATTTGCCGTCAAGCAGTTGCTGCTTGAGATTGGTGTTTAAAATTAGTCGGTGGTCTCCCACCTGCATGACGCAGGCCGGCTGTGACTTGTATGGTTGCAAAATGGCAATATTTTTTGGGGTAGGGAGGGCCGGGTGCGAATTTCTTCCTTCCTGGGGCTGCCGTAGTTCTTCATATTGTCCGTGCATTTTTTACCTACGCTAAATCTTTGTCATGTTAGTTTCATATGAAATTTCCGAATTAGGGGGATGGCTAAAGCCAGGTACATCACAAGATTACCCGATTTTTCCGATTTTTTAATTAGGGTTAGGATTAGGGTTGGGTTAGGGTTAAGTTAGAAGGTGGCTTTATATAGTAAAATCGCATTTCCGACACTTTTACTTAGTCAAACAAGACGGTTTGGATAGCCATTTTTTATATATTTCGTGTTTTTGTCTTTGCCGTCTCGCTTTGTTTTGCTCGGGTTATATATCGGGTAATTTCGTGATGTACCTGGCTTTAGCCCGCTTTACTTATTTGTGCGAGTGGTACAAACCTGAAAAGGAAATTCAACGTAAAAATAAACTAAGTTCGTGAAATTAAAAATTTAGGGTTAGGGCAGGGTTAGGGTCTTAACGCTAGAAGCTATAGGGTTAGAGTGATGCCTATTATGTGTAAAATTTCATTCCCGTCATTTTTAATTAGTGCACCATGACAGGTTTATTTTCTTGTATTTTCTCTTTTTACGGATTTTTTTTTGTGTTTTTCTTCGCTTTGCTCACGTGTCGGGCTGATCCAGGATCCAGGATCATCACATTTTACGTTCTCCAATTGGCTAATTTCCCTTTTTGGATTTGTATCACTCGCACAAATAAGTGCACGCGCTTTAGCCTACCCCCGAATTAGGCAACTAATTAATCACTTATCTTTTCCTGCGCCTTCCTCGATTTGGATGGTGATTGAACCGGTTTTTCCCCGTCAATAACCCGGTCTTTTCTTGTGATAGTCGCTGCCCCGAGCCTCCCTGTTTAGCTTCCTTTTCGATCTGTTGACTTGCCGTCAACTTGAAAGAAACATTCATTTCTTTTTTATGCAATTGATTAAGCTTTACCTTTCAATTATTATTAATCTCTCATTTAGGAAACTATTTATTCATCACAACATCACGATATTCTTTAACTAGTTGATTACGGTACAGTATATTCACATGAATGCCAAGAACTGAATGTCATTGATAGCTTTTTTTTTCAGAAATCTGGGATCAAAATATTTTTGAATTTCATATGATTGATCACGAATGATTGATCATGCTCAGTCATTTTTTCATATCCTTAGAATATGATGGTGTTCTGAAATGAATTTAATGATTAATGAAGAAAGTATTGGCAAAAAATTTTTTAATGAACAGTATGATTGAGTAGTATGATCGGTGATCATCTTTAATATGCTTTACTGTTTCAGGTTCATTTAGAGAATAATAATGAATAAAAATTATATATAGAATATAATGTTTTTAATTGAGAAAAATTATAAAAACGTACTTTCAACCATTCATCACAGTACAATTTCAGTTTATATCTTGCAGAGGCATTATCATAAGCAAATTTTTTTAAATCTATTATCAATAATATGAAATATCAAAATTTTTTATTTCTTACCACCATATTCATTGGTGTCTACATGGTGTATTTTCCGGTAATTGAAGGTAAAGTTCTTGAATATAAATAAATGATTTACCTTTTTTTCTTGACTTAATAATTTAATTAATTGGTTTGATATACAGCATACGAAGCTAAAGTATTTCATCAAATGGATTTCGTCACATATTGTAAAGTGTGGGCAGAGGATGGAGGTCATAATCACATAGCTGGCGATGGCCATAGAGATTATCATGATTGTTCAGATTCTGGTTGGGATATCATTGGTACTGGAAGAGATGGACCAAATGACTGGTACTGGATTATTGTTAAAACTGCAACTGTAACTGGAACTGATGACTATTATCACGATGGTTTCGTTAATCATACTTGTGTATGTGTATTGGGTAATACTTGGCATATACACATTAAAGCACATATCATTGACAATGTTGATAATTGTGATATGCGCAAAGTTTGTGACACGTGATGATTTTTGTGATGATCGACAGTGAATTTTCGGTAATTATACTTACCGAAAATTTTTTGCATTTGTCAGTAATTATGATTTCGGCCGCAATACAATTTTTTTTTTCGCAATAAAATTTTCATATTTATTGGTACGACAATAACAATTTAGTGACATGAATCCAATTTCGCAACATTCTAATGCTTGTCCTATCTGTTTAGTATGTCTGTATGCTCAAAAGTTTATGATAAAGACTGTTTTTGTCAACCGATAGAGCTTAATGGGTACCCGTAAGCTGTACTAAATTTAGTACAAAAAGCTTAATTTTGTACAGTTAAAAAACTGAAATTTAGAAAAAATTACATTATTAACCTTATATCAAATTTTTATAATAGATAAATATATATCTATTTAACCTACTTGTAATTTTAGAAGTATATCTTTTGATAAAATTTATATTTATTATTATTTATTAACTTAGAAATAAATTTAAAAATAAAAAATATTAAATTCTAATACAAATTTTTACTCATAATAAAATTTAAATATTTTAATATCAAATTTTAATAAAACTATTTTTAATATAAAATATTTAATATAAATTATTTTTTTTATAAAATATTTTTAATTTTTATAATAATTTATAATAAAATTAAATTTTTAAACTAAAAATTTATATTAAAAAATTTAAATAATTTTTAAATGTTTAAACTAATTTATAATTATCAAAATATTTTATTAAGATAATAGCTATAAATTTTTTAATTAAAGTTTGTAAAGCTGGTTTTTCTGATTCTAATGATACTAAAAGCATTAAATTTGACCAAAAACTCACTAAAATATAGATATTTTTATATTTAGTTTATATATATATATGTATATATATTCATATATGGGGTGAAAAGGAACAAATCATTTTTAGTAAAATTTTTTTAATTTTTAAATTAAAATATTGTTACAGTAGGGAGTAGGGTTCCGAAGTTCAGTTCAGTTCAATAGAGGTTCAGGTTCAGGTTCAATGAACCTGAACCTGAACCTGAACCTGCTCCAAAAGTTCAATACTGAACTGAACCTGAACTTAAATTATTGAACATGAACCTGAACCTGAACCTAAAAAAAGTTCAGTTCAGGTTCAGTTCAAGGTTCATGAACATGTTC
>QKWP01000037.1:170967-186206 GCA_003550325.1 Gigaspora rosea
CAGCAGCAAAAGTTATGAGAAATAAACAGCAATTAAAATAAATAGAGTCCTTGGACAAAGAGACTTTCAGGACGAACGGCAGCAGCAAATAGGTTTTATAGAGTCCGTGGGCAAAGAGACTTCCAGGACAAACATCAGCAGCTAGTGTTGTAGAGGTTTTCAAATATCTTCAATAATATCCAAATATTTTAAATGTTTCCGCCAGAAGGCACCAAATGTTACAGTAGAGAGGCCTTCTTTTCTCCTTACTATAACAATAACACGGCTACAGGGATCCTTTATCAGTTTATAGCGGTGTCCAAGAGGTAGGTATAATTCCTTAGTCTGTAAGAAATTATACTCTTCTCTAAGGGCAGTTTGGTATAGTATCCAATGACGAATTATCGATTCTACTATTACTTGATAATAAACTTGGTGTTATTAAGATGGATAGTTTCTTTATTAATAATCTAAGATAGGGCTATCCTTAGGTTTCTGTTCATAAGAAATCCCAGTACAAGATGTGTAATAAATATAAGAGAAGTAGGGTATCTTGGTCTAGTTTGACTAAGGGAAATTCTGTGTCTTTAAATACATTTTAGAATAAGTGTTATAAGTGTTGATTTACAATAATAAACACTATAATCTACAAGAGCAACATAAGCGTTATAAACGGTATAAGCGTTATAAGTGGTATAAGCGTTATAAGTGGTATAAGCGCTATAAGCGTTATAAGCGTTATAATCATTATAAGCATTATAATCGGTATAAGCGTTATAAGCGATATAAGCGTTATAAGTGGTATTAACTATTCTAAGTATCTAACTTCTCAAGATAATAATATAATACAATATAATAATAAAATATAATAATAAAAATTAAAATAATAAAATAATAAGATAATATAATAAACTATTGTTCTATAACAATATCTTAACTACTATTTAATCAAATTTGTTAAAAATTTTTTTATTTTAATCTTGAAATTATATAGAATTAAAATAAAAAAAATTATTAATTTTATTAAGATACCGGTAGTGTTAAGATATTTAAGCTTAAAGTCAAGAAAACTTTTACTTAGAAAAAATTTGTTCCTTTTCTACTGACCACCCCCATATATATAATTATAAAAACTAAAATCTATAAATTTTTAGTAAATTTAATAAATTTAATTTTACTATAATTATAAAAGCTAGCTTTATTTTATAACTAGTTAAAATTTAATCCATATTGGCTTAATAAAATTTTTAATATTAATTTGTTTTTACTCTCTTAAATTGAATTTAGTATAAATTTACTATTAGTTTACTATTAATTTACTATAAATTTTATAAGTTTATTTAACTACTTTTGAATTTGTACTACTTTATAAAAATCTATTAATTTTATTTTAAAAATTTTTTATACTTTTAAAATCAAATATAAATTAAAAATAATTTATATTTTTATTAATATTATTATTATATTATAAATTTATATTTTTAATTATTTTTCCTAATATACTAACTTAGTATAGCAAATTTGGCAAAATATAAGTTTTGTTTAAAGTTAATTTATGCAAAATTTTTATATAAGGTAAAAGGGGTAATTTGGCAAAAAAAGGTGATTAGAATCGAATAGTTTTTATGCTATTTGATTCATCTTAATGAGATGAATCGAATGGTACCAAGCTCACCTGGTTCCGACTACTGGGTTACAAGATATTTTTGATTATTTGTTATATTTATACTTCACCAAATTCCACTTAAGGATCACTTTTGTACAATATATAATTGATTATATTTTGTAATCTAGTGATCAGAATCAGACAAACTTTATGTTATTTGATTCATCTCATCAAAACGAATCGAATGGTATAAAAATTATTCAATTCTGGCCACTGGATCACACGAGATACCATCTATTTACCAAATTACTCCTATTCTCTAAAATTTAATACAATGTATAATTTATTTAATATCACTTTAAAACAAGATGTTATATTACTAAGTTTTTATATAAAATAATTCTAAATCATATAAAGTTTAATACAAAAAATAAAATTTTTTTAATATTAAAATAAAAAGTTTTATATTAGTTATGTTAACTTTATCTAATTACCTCCTTTTACCTTATAATATATACTAAAATTTTGAATAAAAAAATTATTAGTTTTAAAGTACATTTTAACAAAGTTTTAAATAAAATTATTTTTTATTGTTGTAAAATAATTTTTTAAATTGTACTAAATTTTTACAAAGTGCTTATGAATATCTATTAATTGAAAAAGCAAGGTAGTGAATATCAAATAAATTTTCATCATAAAATATTACACTAGCGTCCGACCTGTGGCTCTGCCATGAGAATCATAAAAATTTTGAGCTTGATCAGGAATTTGTAATTTTCATTAAACATGAGTTAAATGATATTAATTGTATAGTTAAATTAACTCTTCTCTAAATTTGGTTACTCTTAATTTTCAAAAAGTTGGCTATCTGGAAAGTGCTATAGTACCACTGCTAACAGGTACATTGGGTTGATATACTAATATCAATAATTTATTTTATTTATTTTTTTTCCAAATGGAAAATGCTCAATGGTGTATTTTATTCAAATTTGAAACAATTTATACAAATAAAATTAACATTTTACATGTTACAACTATACTAACTCTTTAACCTTCTACCAAGTTTTTTAGAATCTTTTCCTTCGTACTATTGTTCTTTTCCTTTCTATACCCTAATACCTTAATTTCTTTTCTGATCCTGTTCTTAATTATTTATGGTAGGATTGGCTCTGAGTCCTTGCTTCCTCTCCTCTTTGCTTGAGTGAAGCAGTACCAGATTTTATATAAAGTGTTTATATGCAACCACAGAACTGTGTTTCTTCTTTGTTTGTTTTCCAAGCCTTCTAAGTTTTCTGCTGTTAGTATATCCCTGATGTTTTTTGGGAGAGTTACTCTAGGACCTTTCAAGTGACTGTATGTAGTTACCCAGATCTTCTGGGTTATTTTGCACTTTATGCCAAAGTGCTCAAAGGTTTGTTCCTTTTCCCCACACATAATGCATAGTCCTCTGTTTTGCAAGAAGCACTTTGTTCTAACTCTAAAGATGGGGCCCTATGCTAGAACTGCCAGAAGATGTTATTTCTTTTATTCGAAACCCATTTTATTCTTTGCCAACTCCATAGTTCTGCATCGCTCCTGTCTTCCCTATTATTTCTTTGTGAAGTGACCAACCTTGTAGATTTTCTATAAAAGAAGTCTACTGCATTTTTTACTGAATATTCTTCTCCCCTCTATTGATTATTCTTATATTCTCCAGGCTTCAAGGCCCTTGTTCCGTTCCTCCTAGTACAGTACCTTCTTCCTTTCTCCACGCTTTTAGGTACTGTATCCATTTTTCTGGCCATGCCTTCTTCCTTACTGAAGTTATATTCAGTGCTTCCTTAACCATGATTTGTCTTTTATTCTATAATTTTGCTATAATTAACTTACGTTCTGCTTTAGCCCATAAATTTTCACTGGACTATAATTTTAACCAAATTTGAAGAAGCCTCTATCTAACATATCTTTTAATACCAGTGCCTTTAAACCTCCATATTGTATCTCCTACTTGAATATTTCTATTCTGGGAAGCATTTTGACTTATTCTTTATCCATAAAGTCAATAACTCATTTATTTCTGCATATTGCTTGTAGTTAGAGGGCATTAGATTGCTATATACCAGATCCTTGATATAATTATGACTTTGTGATCAAGATTTTTCCCCTAAATAATAAATTTTGTCCTTTCATCCTTTCCATTAGTGCCTTAATTTTTTTAATAGTTTCGGGCCAACAGCTATTTTCTAGTTTTCCTTCCTTATTAAGTCTGTACTCCAATATAGTAATAGATTTATTTTCTTTAACAGTTTTAAATTTTCTAGTCTCTTCCCCTTCAAAACGTCTTGTATTCATAGTAAGTGGAACCAAAATGGACTTGGACTCATTGATCTTGGCATTAGAAACTGCTTCGTAACTTCTTATTAAACTATTAAGAGTGCTCCACTCTGCCTGTAAGGCTATTTCTACTGTTAAGTCATCTGCATAAGCAGCAATTTTGAATCTTAGATCTTGTATCGGGATCCCTGTTAGTTTCTTGTTCAGCATCATTAAAAAGGGCTCAAAGGCTAGAACATATAAAAGAGAAGAAATTGGGTCACCTTGTCGTACTCCTCTACTAATTCTAAATAGTTCTGTTAGCATGCCAGCATCCATAATATAAGCTCTTTGTTCTTTAAAAAGCCTTTGAATAATCCTAATAAAGTTACTATCAAAATTTTTTTGCTTCCAAAACCTTTTGCAGATACTCATGGTTAATGTAATCAAATGCTTTTTTTTGATCTAGCAGAAGCAGCAGTGTAAAGAAGTCTGGTCATTCTGGTTTTGCATTGTTGTAACAATATCCAGAACCGTATCCATAATTGATCATTTCTTAACAAAGCCTTGTTGATGTGATCCTATAATTTTTTTGCAAACTTCATTAAGTCTAACTGCTATAATTTTTTATAAAATTTTTGCATCCCCATTGATTAACGATATAGGGCGCCAGTTATTTACATTCTCTAACCAGTAAAGAGTATTTAATATTCTCAATGTTCTCAAGAACATTCAAAAAAATTTGAGAATACTACAATTAGAAATCATGTTCTCTTTTGAGAACAAGCTAAGAACATAAAATTTATAAAAATTTTCTTTATTTTAAAGTTAAAAAAAAAATTATTTAAAAATAATTTGTTTGGTTTTTACTAGCACTTTTTATATAAAAATAAGTTAATAGAAATTAAATTGTTTTTATTAAATTTTTTTAAAAATTTTAAATACTAATTACTTAACAAAAATTTGATCAAAATTTAATCAAAATTTTTTTAAATAAATTTTATAAGTTTGTAAAATTTTTTTAAAAAATTTTTTATTAAATTTAATTAAATTATTGTTAAGTTATTGTTATTTAAAGTTTAAAAAAATTTTTATTATTAATAAAAATATTTACATCTTTACAAATTATTTAAAAATTAATTTATAATATATAGTTTAATTGTGTATATGTATAATATTATTGTGTATAGAAAATTAAATAAGTTTCAAAATATAAGATTTGATTAGAAGTATAATTTAGAAATAACCAAAATTGAAGTAGTAAAAGAATTAGAAAATATAAAGACAATTTGTAATAAAAAATTAGCTTTATTAAATACAAATAAAATATATTAGAAAAATTATAGAAAACAAATTTACAAAAATTGTTTTATATTTAGAATATATTTAAAGATACTAAATTAGACTTTGGTTATATTTATATATAAGTCTATAACAAACAAGTTTAGAATTTACTAACCTTTGAAGATTATAGTATTTATAATAATATAGCATCACCAAAATTAGTATAATTCTATAGATATAACTAGAATTATCTTAGATATAGTAATTTTATATACTAAAAAAAATATATTATATAGTAGTATAATATTACTAAAATTATAGATTTAGGCTGCAAATAAATATTTAGGACTAGTATATATTAGGTTTTAGATGTCTGAGTTCATATTCTAAGCACTAGACTTAAAATATAAAATCTTTTCCAATTTTGTAAAAAGTTTTCATTAAGTTTAATAAAAATATAAGCATGGTATCACCTTAAACATTTAAAAATATATATATATATATTACTAAAATTAGTTTAACTTTCTAATTATAATTAAAATTGTTCTAAATATTGTCAAAATAAGTTCTAGATCTTATTATAATAGATAGTACTAAAAAGAATATAAAAAAGTATTGGTATTTGTAATAATATTAAAATTTGAAGTATTTGCAAATAGTAGTACAGTCAGACCTCTCTAAATGTATAGTTTTGGGTGGCTAAAAAATATTGTATTTAGAGAGGTATTGCATTTAGAGAGGTAAAAATCTATAAGTGTTATATAAGTTGGAATCAAACAAGGCCATGCATTTAGAGAGACTATATATTTAGAGAATATGCATTTAGGGAGTTCTGGCTGTAGCAGTTTGGCTTAAAATATGAATTAGTACAATTGTACTATAGATACAGATATTTAAAAATATATAGTTATATCTATTTAATATATTGTTATTTCAAAAGTATTATAATAATATAGATCATAAAATTTGATATTTGCTATAATTTAGTTATAATAATATAAAAAGTTACAGTAATACAAAAATATTACAATATTATAAAAAGTTATAATATTATAAAAAAATAAAAATTATAATAAAAATTGTTATTAAATAGTTTTTTAATTTAATTGTTGTTTGGTTAAAAATTTATTCTAATAACTTATAAAATATAATGATAATAACTATATATATAATATACTTTATAGTATAGAATTAAGTATTTTATATTAAATAGAATAATATAATAATACTAAACTTATATAAAGCTATACAAATTTAATTACTTAGTTTTTATAACATGAAATCTTAAAAATAAACCTGGTTAGCTGGCTTTTTTTTAAATTTCATATATAAAATTTTATAAAATTTTATAAATTTTATATAAAAAAATTTTTTAAACTCACCTAATTATTAAATATATAAAAAATTTTTTTTAAAAGTTTTCAAATTTTAACTTGGCTAGGTTATAAAAACCAATTAATTAATTTTGCATGGCCTAAGTACTACTATATAAGAGAAAATTTTTTATTAAAAATATTTAATTATATTTTATATATAGTTAGCTATTTGTAGAAAATCTATAATTATAATAGATTTTTTATAAATAACTAACTGTCTATAAAATATAATTGAATATCTAATAATAAGTTTTTTCTTGGTAGCACTTATATATTCTTCTTATATACTGTTAAAAATATTAGTATAGAATTTTGTAATATTGCTATTTATTATCTATTTATCTATTTATTTATTAGATATTCAGATTAAAAAAATCCAAACTTATTTAGATATCTATTTAACTATTATTATCTAAATAATTATCTAAATATTTGTTAAATTATCTAGATATTAATAATAAATAAATATTTAAATAAATTTAGATATAGATAAATAGATAATAAATTATTAGAATTGCAATTCTAAAATTTTGTACTTTATATTAAATATTAAAATATAATATAAATAAAATATTATAAAAATAAATAAAATATATAGTATATTATATGACTTAGCAAAAACAGACACTATAGCACAGGTCAGATATAAGTTAAAAATTACTATATATAAGTTAAATATTATACAAAAATCAAATTTTGCAATACAAATTAAATATTATAATATGCATCAGTTATAGCCTTTTAACATATTATAATATAAGGTGGAGTCAATAGAAATAGGACAATTTTATTATATAAATTTGTCTCATTTCTATTGACTTCACCCCATATTATTGTTATATCTAATTATATTATAACTTTACTAAATATTTGTATTTATAAATTGTACTAGCAGTAATAGCAAATTAGATTAAGATATATATCTTATAGATTCTAAACTAGTATTAAAACACTTTAGAGAAATTAATAACAGATATATTAAAAATAAAAAATTATAAGATTTTATAATTCAAAAATTATTAATTTGAGAGTTATTATAAATATAATAATAAGTAATACAAAGAATATAAATTTGCTAAAAATAGTAAAATTAGAGTATCATTAAATATATAAACAAGTAGAATTTAGCACCTTTTTACTAAACAATAGTTTAAAACAATATTCTATTAGAAAATTAAATACTGTCAATATTAAGAATCAGAATATAATAAATCTTGATAAGTTTGTATTTTGAGTTAAATTTCTATCTTAATAGACTCTTAATATATATTTAGTATCTAAACCAAAAAAATATTTTAAAAAACAAAAAGATAAAAAATCTTTTCTAAAGAAAAAAGAAACCTAAAGCTATTGTATAATTATAAAACTTATATAAAAAATCATATATACTTTTGTTGACCTTTATTTTTTTTTTTTAAGAATTTTTTGTTAAAAAAATAAATAATTTAGTTTATCTTTTTTAAAAGATTAATAATATAAATTTATCAAAACAGTTAGCAATATTTACTTATTTATATAAGATTGTCTAAACATATTTTAATCTGATTTAAAAAAGATAACAAAACAATAAACATAATATAGTATAAGTATTTTAAATATTTGAAAAACTGTTAAATACTATTATTAAATTAATAGTATCTTATTTATTTATTTTTTTTTCTTTATAGTTTTTTTTTTTTTTAGCTTTTTGATAGTCTTGTCAAAGCCCAAATACAAAAAAACTTTATTTAACTATTAATATAGCAAATAAATCTTATTTTCTTTAAATTACAGGCCTAATATTTTCCAGCTATGATACAATATGTCTAAAAGTGAACTGTTATACTAACTTCAAAAATTTAGTTAAGAAACCTTGTTAGCCTATCAAAAACTAATCTTTTCGATTTTTCTTTTTTTACTAAAAGTATAAGAAAATAAAATTTTATATTAACAATACAAAATTAATATTAAGAAAAAAAAAGAAAAGGGTGTGGCGGCTTAGTGAAGTGGTCTAGTCATCACCCCACCAAGCAGCAGGTCTAGAGTTCGAATCCCATGGATGACATTTTTTGAAAATAAATCTGCATTAGGTAATGATTGTCTATCAATCGATTAGATCTATAATCTGTAATCTTGGTTGCACCATCTAGTTATGAAAGCTTTGGTGTATAATGCCAAGAAACCGGGATGATCGAAACCCGTTTGGGAAGTCCCGAGTAAGGAGGTAATGGATACTTTCGACGGTGCTACAGGAAGGCTGAATTTGGAAGTGAGCCGCTAAGATTGGAGAACCAAATGCAAAAGATCCTTAGTAGGGGGGATCTACCAACCCGACCGGCATTGGGTAAAGCTAGCAAACCAACCTAGTAACCGGTTTGTAACCGGGAGTAGTTAACCACTACATCTAGGACTTGGGAGTCAGTTAGTTATACCAGTTGATGAAAACTGTGGGGACAGTCCTAAAAGACTAGTCTGACCAATCGGAGGAAAAGGACATGTGCTATGGAATCATGTACCAAAGAGTGACAGGCTAAAGGCACTTGAAGCTGGGCCAAGGTCGACCCTGCCAGGTCATCTGTTAGAAGTAAGAGAGAGACCAATAAGGTGGTATACAAAAGAAGGAAAACTGGAATGAGAGTACTGGGGTTGAAGTGAACCTTACAAGAGCATAGCGGTTTAACTGGGTCCCTCTGTATTAACGATGAGGGTTACTCAAACTACGAGTGGAAGCCTCGCCAACTGCGATAATTGGGTCAGCCAGATACGGGATATAGAAGGCTCCGGTAGGTTTACCTCGAGGATAGCTGTGCATCCACTTAACGAAGGAATGCAAATCGATAATTAGTCGGTGCAAACCTATAATAAGGCGCAGAAGTTCTAAGCCAGAGTGTGAAATCCGATAGCGACAACCAGATGGAAATCATGGTGTTAGTTGGGATTGGTTTACGCATGGATATACCAGAAGGATTAAATGGGTAACCCCCTAGTTGGGTTGCAGGTACAGCATTTAGTATAGAACCTTCAAACGGACTACTTAAATAGACACCCAAAAAGTGCACGTATGGCTAGTTGTAACTTCATTGTAACCATATCAACCAAAAACTTCGAATAAAAATTACTTCAATGGTCAAAAAGGTCACCTTAACACCAAAAAAAAAAAAAAGAAAAACTAAAACTAAAAAAATATATAATAAAAGAAGAATCAAAAAGAAAAAAATAGAGGAGCAGGTGAATATAAAAAAAGAAAAAGCTCTACAGACTGACCAAACTATCACTATAAAGATATAGTTTGTGGCTAAATAGTAAAAATTATATAACTAATACAACTATAGTATATATTAATTATAAAGATTTACTTTATATAAAATCTTTTTTCTAATATACAACCAAATCTGAATACTGGTTAAATAGAAGATTTCGATTTTCTGTAAGTAGTATCATATTTATTTTCATAATTACACCATATAGTTGCAATCCATCTGGTCATTCAGATTTGAAAGAAGTAAACAATATCGATCTTTTGATAAGGATAGGCTGTTTTGCTCACTTTTTTAGAAAAGTTTGTTAAAAGCAAAGGTAGGTGGTAAAGAATATAAATCTAGAACTTTTCTTCAAGGAGAGTATATGTTTAGTACTTTATAAAATTATCTAATGTATAAAAAATTATAAAACAACTAGTAATCCTGATTTTTTTAATATTAGCAAAAGTAAAAAATTTTTAATTAAATGTCTTAATAGCCACCTGAATAAAATTAATTAAAATTTTTTTAATTAAATTCTATGAATCTATAAAATTTGAATAAAAAAATTACTAATTTTGATCAGGTAGTTGTGAAGATATCTTTATTCAAAGTTAAAAAAAAATAAAAATACAGTATTTATTAAAATAAAAGTTGTACCAAATTTTTTAAAACTTTAAACTAAAATATCTTTATAACATTTAATCAAAATTAATAAAAAGTTTTTTATTCAAATAAAATAGATTTATAGAATTTAAATAAAAAAATATTCATTGATTTTGATCAGGTAGTTGTAGAGATATTTTTGCTCAAAGTTTTAAAGAAATTTGGCATAGCTTCTATTTTAATAGATATTTTGATTTTTCTCTAACTTTGAGTAAAGATATCTTTATAACTACTTAACCAAAAGTGATAAAAATTTTTTTATTAAATTTTATAAATTTATATAATATGAATAAAAAAATTTTACTGATTTTGGTTAGGTATTTGTGAAGATATCTTTATTTAAATTTAGAAAAAATTAAAATATCTATCAAAGCAAGTTTCAAAATTTTTTTAATACTTTGAACAAAAATATCTTTACAATTACTTATTTAAATTTGATAAAAATTTTTTTATTTAAATTTTTAAATTTATAGAATTCATATTAAAAAATTTAATTAATTTTGGTTAGGTGGTTTTAGAGATATTTTCATTTAAAATTAGAGAAAACTTAAAATATTTATATCAAAATAGAAGCTATATTAAATTTTTTAAAAATTAAGAAAAAATATATTTACAACTATTTAACCAAAATTAATAAAATATTCTTTATTTAAATTCTATTAATCTATAGACTTCAAATAAAAATTTTTAATGTTTTTGGTTAAATAGTTGTAAATATATTTTTGCTCAAAAATTTTAAAAAATTTAATATAGCTTTATTTTAATAGGTGTTTTAATTTTTCTCTAACTTTAAGCAATATTATTTTTACAACATCTAACCAAAATTAGTAAAAAATTTTTTATTTAAATTCTATAAATTAATAGAATTTAAATAAATTTTTTTTTAAGCTATTATAATTAAAGTTTTGAAAATTTTTTATTTTTGTTAATATAAAAAAAAAAATGAAATTATTAGTTGTTCTATGATTTCTATACTTTGGGTGATTTTATAAGATATCAGGCTTTAAATAACCTTTATACAAGGAAATAGCAATATGAATAAGCCAAAATACAACAGAAAAACAAACAAATGTATAACAATAGAATAATAAAACACTACTTAATTATGATTTAAACCTAGTAATAGCAATTAAATAAAGTTGAATACTATATCCCTTTTGACATCAATTTTGTATAAAAGGATATTTAATTTCATATAAAATGTTATTTAATTTTGTACAAAGTGACATTTGATTTCATACAAAATGATATTTAAATTTGTACAAAGTAATATTCAAATCTGTACAAAATAACAATTAAAATAAGTTTGATTTAATCGTAATATCTCATGATATAGTAGTCCAATATAGAATATTTTGATACTATTCAAATCCTCTCGATAAAACAATTTGAATGATACCAAAATCTTCCACATTGGACTACTATATTACAAGATATTGCAATTTAGTCAACCTTATTTTAATTGTCATTTTGTACAGATTTGAATGTTACTTTGTATGCATTTAAATGACATTTTGTACAAAATTAAATATTATTTTGTATGAAATTGAATGTCATTTTGTACGAAATTAAATGTCCTTTTGTACGAAATCGATGTTAAAAGGAATAATATAACAAAAAGATAACAATGTACCAATTAAGCAAATGTTTATATCTTCAACCTATAGTCAAATAGTATAAAAACATATAACAAATCTAGATAATATACAAAACCTAGAACAAAATAATCCAATACAAGAATAAATACAAGAAATTAACAATAGTATAGAAAAAAAATAAAATAATCTTTTAATAATATAATATAAAACTATGATAAAATAATTATAGCATTAAAAACAAAGAGAGAATTTAAGAGTTTATCAAATATAAAATACAAATCAAATCTACAAACTATACTTTGTATTTAGTAATTGAAGCCAAATTTAGATATACTACTTTTTTTTTTTACTTTTACTAAAAATAAAAAATCAATTTTATAATATCAAATGATATATAAAAAGCTCTTTCAAGTAGCTTTAAAGAAATATAAAACAACTAATAAAATTATAATTACTAATAGACAAACAAAAGACAAAATTTACTAAAAGCTACAACAAAAAATAATAATCAACTATATAATAAATGCAAAATTTACAAAATATAAACAAAACAAATATATTATTTAGTTAAGTATTACAAAGGTTTTATTAAAAATAAACCTATAAAAAACAATAAAAATCTATTTAATACAATACAAAAAGCTATAATAGCATATTTAGAGTAGTTACTAATTAATCTAAACACAATACCAAAAACATAATTTAAAAACTTCTATTTACCTTGCTTGTAAAGCAAAAGAAAAATATTTTAATAATAGTTGTAGCATTATACAGAATATACAAATTTGACAACTGCTAGAAACATATTTTGTAATATTAAAGCCACTTTCAAATAAGACAAAAATCTAAATTTAAAAACTATATATTTTTTTTAATTACAAATTAATAATAGCTTAGAGACTTGGCAAATATAACAAAACAACAAATATTTAATAGTTACTTTAATCTATTACTACAGTATTCAAAAAACTACTACTTGCAACCTATTAAAATCTTGAATTTAACTACAAAAAAAAACTTTTCAATAGACTTATAAAACCCAAATACAAACTTTATAGCAATAATACAACTACTTAAAGAGAATTACTACTTTGAAAAACTACTAAACAATTATTTTTTAACAAACCTATACCTATCTAAAGACACCAACAAAATTAAAACTATTACCAATTTTGAGTATCTAATAACTAATAATTTACAAGTAAAAAAATTTATTAAACAAATCAGACTATAATATAGATTCTTGTTTTTATTACTATTATATATAATAATAGCCAACCCAACAAACAAACCAGAACTAGTGCTTGGCACAATCAAACAAAAATTTGACAATCAAATACTTGTTAATACTTATATTTAAATCAGATATCAAATGATTGCAAATTAACCAAAGCTAAATATATATTATTGGTTAATTTGTAATCATTTAATGTCTAACTTAATCGCAAGTATTGACTGTTAAATTTTTGTTTGATTGTGCTAAGCACTAATACAAACAAATAATATTAGTAATATATAAACCAAATCTAATATTTTACAATTTTTAATGAAATTGTAAGAGAAACTACAGATTTTATATATATTAATATACTAATATAATAACAAAAAGATACTACAAGCACTCTAATAATACTATAACAATACTTCAATATCAAAACAATTTCTAATTATCTATTACAATTGTCTTTACTTCTAAAACCAACCTGAAATATTATAATGCAAACTAGATAAGAACTTTGACTCTCTTTAACAAAGTCTAGATTATAGATAAAATAGTCTAAATCTTAGTTTTTAAAAAATTAAGCAATGTGTACTATATTGTAATTATTACAAATATATTTAGATATTAATAATCAATAAAGAAACTAAAATAAGATCTTACTTTTTTTCTTAAAAAAAAAAATCTATATAAATATATGTATTAAAAACTTTAATATTTTTAAAAAAATAATAAAATTTTTAAGATATAGCTTTTTATATTTAAAACATATTTATTATAAACAAGATCACATATTTAATTATTTACTAAAATTTTTATTATAATTTTTAAATCTGCATTTTATTAAAAAAAATAAACTAGCATATATGCTTTATTCTTTGCTTAAACAAGAATGACCACTATGACAATGGCTTGTGCACTTCACATTTGCTTTTATACATTTACATTTTTTACTATTACATGTACTCTTGCAGTTACAGATAGAACCTAATACCATTCCTACACTTTGAAGTCTTGCTTCTTCACGAACAGATATTTGATTTGATGGAATTTTGCTAAGTTCAGCATAAGTAGCAGTTCCAAGTGCTTCAAGCTCGCCTGAGGTATAACACACATTAATTACACCAAATTTACACCCCAATCGATATCGGTTGTCAGTTTTCTCTAAAATCTTGCAGGGCAAAGTAGGACGATCGATATTAAATCGATCAATCTTTGGGATGTTTACTCTTACGAAGTCACCAACTTTAAAATCAACAACCTTCCTTTTTTTTAACATTTGTTGCGTCATTTTATTCGTATACTCCTGAAGGTTGCGTCGTGTCATATCACGTAACATTTCATGCCGTTCAGAATTTAAATTATTTGTTATATCAACAAGAGCTAAAATTAGATTTAATATTTAATAAGCATATATCTTCTAAAAAAAAACATAATTAACAAGATTACCACCATTACTAGATAGATATCGGGCAAAGGCACCAAACTACAGCTATTGGGCAAAAATACTAGACCACAATTATTGGGCGAAGATACCAAACCACGATTATTGAACGAAGATACTATATAGTAACAATACATTATTCAGTCATGGAATAAGCCTTTTTACTTTTTTTCCTCTTCATCATAGTTATTGAAAGAAAAACAGTATAATTACCATTATCATCGTGTAAAAGAACCAGATTTTTGGGTGAAAGCACTTGACCATAATTATTGAGTAAAGACACTAGACCATGGCTATTGGGCGGAGACACCAGATCACGATTATTGGGCGAAGACACAAAACTACAGTTATTGGGCAAAGATACTAGACCACAATCATTAGACAAAAGCTAAACATTATTGTCAGATGATGATACTGGTTCACTATTTATTATGCGCCCCTTCCCCGCGCATAATCGTCGTAGTCGTCCCTTTAATACTACGTCCGTGAGATAAGCTTCTATTTTTTTCTTTTCGTATGCACCCACAATGAATTCTATTTTTTTTCATATGCATCCA
>QKWP01000037.1:186785-208495 GCA_003550325.1 Gigaspora rosea
CATTATTGTTAGATGATGATACCGGTTCACTATTTATTATGCGCCCCTTCCCCGTGCATAATCGTCGTAGTCATCCCTTTACTACTACGTACAAGCTTCTATTTTTTTTCTTTTCATATGCACCCACAAAGAATCCTTTTTTTTCGTATGCACCCACAATAAATTATATATATATTTTTTTTCATATGCATCCACTGAATGATTATTATAGTTATTGGAAGAAAGCACAGTATAACTACCATTATTATCATGTAAAGACACTGGGTTTTGGGGCGAAGACACCAGACCACGGTTATTGGGCGAAGGCACTAGACCATATTTATTGGGCGAAGATACTAGATCACAGTTGTTAGGCAAAGATACCAGATCACAGTTATTGGGCGAAGACACAAAACCACAGTTATTGGGCGAAGATACTAGACCACAATTATTAGACAAAAGCAAAACATTATTGTTAGATGATGATACCAGTTCACTATTTATTATGCGCCCCTTCCCCGCGCATAATTGTCGTAGTCATCCCTTTAATACTACGTCCATGAGATAAGCTTCTATTTTTTTCTTTTCGTATGCACCCACAATGAATTCTATTTTTTTTCATATGCATCCACAATAAATAATTGTCATAGTAATTAGAAGAAAGTACAGTATAACTACCATTATTATTATGTAAAAACACTGTGTTTTGGGGCGAAAACACCAGATCAGAGTTATTGGACGAAGACACAAAATCACAGTTATTGGGCGAAGATACTAGACCACAATTATTAGACAAAAGCAAAACATTATTGTTAGATTATGATACTAGTTCACTATTTATTATGTGACCCTTCCCCGCGCATAATCGTCGTAGTCGTCCCTTTAATACTACGTCCGTGAGATAAGCTTCTATTTTTTTTCTTTTCGTATGCACCCAGAATGAATTCTATTTTTTTTTCATATGCATCCACAATAAATAATTGTCATAGTTATTAGAAGAAAATACAGTATAACTACCATTATTATTATGCAAAAACACTGGGTTTTAGGGCGAAGACACCAGATTACAGTTATTGGACGAAGACACAAAATCACAGTTATTGGGCGAAGATACTAGACATCAATTATTAGAAAAAGCAAAACATTATTGTTAGATGATGATACCGGTTCATTATTTATTATGCGCCCCTTCCCTGCGCATAATGTCGTAGTCATCCCTTTAATACTACATCCGTGAGATAAGCTTCTATTTTTTTTTTCATATGCACCCACAAAGAATCCTTTTTTTTTGCATGCACCCACAATAAATTATATATATATTTTTTCATATACATCCACTGAATGATTATTATAGTTATTGGAAGAAAGCACAGTATAACTACCATTATCATGTAAAAACACTGGGTTTTGGGGCGAAGACACCAGACCACAGTTATTGGGCGAAGACACTAGACCATATTTATTGGGCGAAGATACCAGATCACAGTTGTTAGGCAAAGATACCAGATCACGGTTATTGGGCGAAGACACAAAACCATAGTTATTGGGCGAAGATACTAGACCACGATTATTAGACAAAAGCAAAACATTATTGTTAGATGATGATACCGGTTTGCCATTATTATGCACCCTTTCCTCACGCATAATCGTCATAGTCGTCCCTTTAATACTACGTCTGTGAGATAAGCTTTTATTTTTTTTCTTTTCTTTGCACCCACAAAGAACTTTTTTTTTCGTATGCACCCACAATGAGTTCTTTTTTTTTCATATAGGGACCCCCACAGCAAAACAAACCAGTGGGCAAAAAATTTTGATTTTGTAATTTTATAAAAATTGCATTTCTAATACTTCAATTCTTCGAGAAATTGAGCTTTTTAAAAAAAAAATTTTTTTGCCCACTGGTTTGTTTTGCTGTGGGGGTTCCCATATGCATTCACTGAATAATTATAGTTATTGGAAGAAAGCACAATATAACTACCATTATTATCATGTAAAGACACTGGGTTTTGGGGCGAAGACACCAGACCACAATTATTGGACAAAGGCACTAGACCATATTTATTGGGCGAAGAAACCAGATCACAGTTGTTGGGCGAAGATACCAGATTACGGTTATTGTGCGAAGACACAAAACCATAGTTATTGGACGAAGATACTAGACCACGATTATTAGACAAAAGCAAATATTATTGTTAGATGGTGATACCACATATAATCGTCGTAGTCATCCCTTTAATACTACGTTCGTGAGATAAGGGCAGTGTCATTAATCACCTGATTATTTTTTATCAGAGGCCTACCACCTCCCTCTTCCTCAATATATAAATAGTCAGGTTCTTATATATAATTTCAACTTTTTTTACCCCCCTCCCCCCCTAAAAAATCACCTGATTTTTGTTACTCCCCTAAGCTTCTATTTTTTTTCTTTTCATATGCACCCACAATGAATCCTATTTTTTTTTCTTTTTGTATGCACCCACAATGAATTCTTTTTTTTTCATATGCATCCACGTGAATAATTATTATAGTTATTGAAAGAAAGTACAGTATAACTACCATTATTATCGTGTAAAGATACTGGGTTTTGGGGCGAAAACACTAGACCACGGTTATTGGGCAATAAAGGCGAATATACTACCCACAGTTATTGAACAAAGACAAAACATTATTGTCAGATGATGATACTGGTTCACTATTTATTATGTGCTCCTTCCCCGCGCATAATCGTCATAGCCGTCCCTTTAATACTATGTCCATGAGGTAAGCTTATATCTTTTCATATGAACTCACAATAAATAATAATAATTTTTTTTTTTTAAATCAGCTATTAGGAAAAGGCTCAATATAACTACCATTACTATCATATAATTGCACCGGACTTCTGGGCGAAGACACAAGGCTTCTGGGTGAAAACACAGGGCTTGTGGGCGAAGACACAAAGTGACCAATATTATTATTGAGCGATGGGACTGAACAAACAGTACCATCGGGTGATTGTTCTTGATTGTTAATATTGTCAAACAAAAAATCTAAAAAAAAAAAGTGAAAATTTGTAATAAATAAAATGCTTTATATTAATTTGGTTAATTTTTAATACCAGTCATATCATCGTCCAGGTCCATTTCATAGTTAGCATCAGAGATTTCAATTGTATCTGGTATTTTCTCTTCGTCGAAGATATTATTTGTATAAAGTTCATTTACCAGAGTACAATTACCACGGGGCTTGTCTCCATAAACCAATTTATAAGGGGTTTTTTTATGCGATCTACACTATGAATTGTTCATGGCAACCACAACGAACCTCAAACCAAATGACCAGTCGTTTTGACCAGTCGTTTCTCTCCATTTGCCAAGCTTTTGCTCCAAGATTCCATTAGCGCGTTCTACTAATCCTTGCGACTGAGGTGCCTTGGGCGCCCGTTTATTATCTTTACTGATGGCTATAGCACCATTAATTCCTTGATAACTTGTGCTACGAATTCCTTGCCATTATCCGATTGTAATATAGTGGGAGGTGATCCAATCATGTGAAAAAGGTCAAACAGAAAAGATGCGACTTCAATTGGTCTTTTTGACGTAAGTGCCTTGGCCCACGAAAACCTACTAAAGTGGTCTCTAACGTGGCACACATACTTGAACTCTCCATCGGGAATGTAGGATAAATCAATAAGATCCATCTGTGTAATAAATATAATGAGACATAATTTAATTTAGTTTCAAACAAACACAAAATTTATAGTACCTGCATCCTAGACAAAAAATTCTTGGCAATTATCAGTTTCGCCGCCAAAGGGTAGAACGCTGGCCTCCTTGTTGCGCATGCTGTGCAATTGTTCACGAATTCTTCCACAATTGATTGTTTAATATATCTCCATCTTTCATGAATTGAGTCCCACGTCTGCCTCTGACCACTATGCTGTGTTATTTTACCATAGGCATGACAAAGAAACTCATAAAACTTTTCAACTATTAGTACAGAATTGTTCGTAGCCTTTACAAGTACTCTGTAATCCCCTGGTACAATTTCTTCAAGTATGAATTTGTTTTTAGCCCAAGACCGTAAATTTTTATCGTAGAGTGAAGTATCCTTTGGATTTAATAGAATAGTTTTTATCTCATTTAAAAGTTCATTGTTTATTAGGGCCTTTTGCTGTTTCAATTTTGGAAGGTTAGCTATATATTTTTCCATGATTAGATTTAGAGTATTTCTACTAATGAACGTATACTCCATTATAGGAATAATATCAAAGTTGTAAAGCAATGCCAAAGAACAGAGCCAACACTTAAAGGAGACAAGAACAAGACCGGAGTTATATAACAGCATCAAAGAACAAAAGCCAACGCTTAAAGAAGGTAAGAATAAAATCAAAGTTTTAGGCGCGCCAACTAAAAAAAGCAAACGCTTAAGGAAACAAGAACTAAACCAAAGTTATAGAGCGGCGCCAAAAAATAATGTCAATGCTTAAGTAAGAGGAACAAAACTAGAGTTATATAACAGCGTCAAAACCAACACTTAAGGAAAGTAAGAATAAGATCAATATTATAGGCGCGCCAAAGAAAAAAGCAAATGCTTAAATGAGGCAAGAACAAAACCAAAGATATAAAGCAGCGCCAAAAAATAATACCAATGCTTAAGGGAGGTAAGAGCAAGACCAGAGTTATATAACAGCGCCAAAGAACAAAGCCAAGGTAAAAACAAAGATCAAGTTATAGGCGCGCTAAAGAAAAAAGCAACCGTTTAAATAAACCTGAAATTATAAAGCAGCGCCAAAGAAGAATTGCAATGCTTAAGGGAGGTAAGAACAAGTTCAGAACTATAATGTTAAGGCTAAAAAAAAAATTACGACGCGACGAAGTACTGCAAAATGAAGACACGCTAAAATTCAAGAATAAGTAAGACCAAAGAATTAAGCCAATGCTGAATGTGGAGAAATTAGTAAGCACCACCAATGTCGAATGCGAAGTAAAGCCAATGTCGAATACGAAAGCCAACGACGACTGCAAAAGTCAAAGTCAAATACGAAAGCTGACGTTGATCAAGCCAAGTTCCAAAAAAAAGAAGACAAGGTAAAAGCGAAGAGTTTTTTTATTCCCTTACGTATAATGATGTAATCACGTAATTACATACTGTAGTCGTTATTACATTTTCATTTAAACTTGCTTTAACGTTAACATTTTTTTTTACAAAAATAGATTTATAGATTTTGAAGATCTTGCGTCAGCCTAGAACTTATGCACGTCAGATGGCCAATTGACAGGTGACGTGCGTCACATGGAAATCAGCATCTGACGTGCGTCAGATCTAATCCGACGCAAGGATGCATTTGATGCACAACATATATTATATATATATATACAGTATATATATACAGTATATATATACAGTACTAACGTTTCTTCTTTTTTTTAGAACATATTACGATTGTTTAGTTAGTATGGGTCGTAGCAGTAGTATAATAGTTAATAGTAGTTAGTAGTAGATAGTTGAAATTGGGTTTTTTGTATATTTTTTTAATTTTTTTGTATTTTTTTAATTTTTTTGTATTTTTTTTTAATTTTTATAGTTTTTTTTTCTTTTTTTTAAGTAAAAATGCCATGATGATGGGTCGCCATAAAATAACGGCCCTAAATTTTATCTCTTGATTTTTTTGGTTATTTTTAAACATCGATTACTAAATAAACAATGTCATATAATTATGAAACACTGATTGACCAATCTAATTTAATCGAGTTGTCAATCTTTGGTTGTAAATCTATTTTTAGAACATGATCATTAAAAATTTGGTTTAATATTCAAGTTAAAAAATCACGATAATTTATTATATCAACATAGGGTAAAAAGTAAAATACATGTGGATAAAAACTAGCGCTTTAATTTGAATCAAAGTCTCAAAATTATTAAAAGGTGTTAAAGGCGGGTTTTCCAGTTCACAACCCAAATAACCAACTAGAATATCCGGATGGTTGCAATAATTAGATCATGTATATATTATCAGAATCTAATAAACGTTTAGGAAAAATTATGTTGGATAATTCTATCTATACATAATATCTAACATCAAAGTGTATTAATTTTCCCGCTTCTGGTTTTGTGCAACTGTGTTGCACGGCTACTTATTACATATTGATAATTAAACTATGATGACATTAATGCAAATGATTAAAATATCGCAATAATTGCAAATGATCACAGGAATTTTGTAATAATTACTCACCTTATGCAAATTATTAAATCATGCAAGTTTTTCTCACATTCAGGTTACATTTTTCAGATATGACCAATCAAAAATATTAAAATGCACAAACCCAGAATTGAGTTATAAAGATATATGGGTGCTAATAAACAAAAAAAATGTATAATCAAATATTTGTGGATTTGTTTTAAAGCAAATATCTAAAGTTTATATTTCAAATTAAAACCTTGTTAATATTTGTTTGAAGTATATAAAAAATTATAAAGATGATAAAATTTTTAAATTTTTTTTATATTTATATAATTTATTGTATTTGGTATATTATTTTATAAATATATTTATAATTTAGATTAAAAAGACAATTAGCACAAATTAATTGAAATTCTGTTTCAAAATGGTGAAGCCGTATATAGTAAATTGCAACGTGCAAATCTATATGATTTCTATATAAAATTGCTAAGCTACAAATGCCACTTTACAACAAAGTGAAGTTATTTTTCTACTAAGTAAATATATTTGCAATTTCTAAGTAAACTTGTAGAGCATCATTTTCTGATTTTAATGTAATAATATCATCAAATCTGTTTAATAGATGCCTTGATATTGCTAAAAAATAAATTGACAACTAATGTAAACAGACTATTGTTTATGTGAAATGGCATTTTGGACTATAGTAACATTAATAGTCATGTGCGTCACAATTTACTATATATGGAGGTCGTCTTAAGCGGAGACAAATCATGTGATCAACTGCCAATCAAATTATAAAATTTTGATGATCTTTGGCGAAGCAAAAATGAAAGAGAAGCGAAAACCTTGAAAAATACAAAAAATGGCAGTCTAAACCTACCTCGATGTGTTAATCAAAATGTCGGGAAGGCAATTTTGCTTATATATATTTACCTAAAACCTATTCTAACCCTAATATAGGACGACCCTAACCCTAAAGTTAATTGAAAAAATTATTAAATATGAGTTGTCTCCACTTTAGACATCCCCTATATATGGCTATATATGATTGCCACATTCAGAAACAAATCATCAATTAAATATAAATATTAATATTAGAGTGAATCTATTTGTTACCAGCAGTGATAGTCACTTGAGTGTGATCAACCAATACCAATTAGATCCAAAGGACCAGGTATAATGTAAAAAATGCAAAACCTTAGATTTTTTTAAAAAATCACTTCTAACTTAAAATTTTGTCTATAAAACACTTCTTTTTATGAAAAAAAATTTTTTCTTGCAAAATTTTACTATATACTAAGCTTTATCAGAACCCTATTTATAGCTCTAACCCTAACTTTAATAATAGTAAGTTTTGATACTTTGTTTTGTTTTGATTATAATATTACACAATCTAATTGGTTGATCATGCTCCGATGACTGTTACTACCAGTGACAAACACATTTTTTCTAAATAATATTTTAAAAATTGACTGCATTATTTGTCACGCTGAATATCTTAGCTAAAGCATTATGGCAATTAAAGTAAACTGCTGCTTGTTTAAGCTCAGTTTTTTTTTAAAAAAAGTACATAATTAATCATAGATCTGTATTAGCATGTGTACAAGATTTTAAACAAAAAAATTATTAAACATAAAATTTGATATAAGGTAAAGTGGGGTATTTTGACAAAGGGGAGTATTGTGACGAATTGGGTTATCTCGTAGAATAATGATTGGAATTAAGTAAATTTTTATATCACTCGATTTATCTCAATGAGACGAACCAATTGGTAGTTAAATCATTTAATTCTGATTACTAAGTCACAAGATATAACCAACTTTGTCTTTTGTTGAGATTTTTTTAAACTTTTTTTCGTACATCATATATTTGGTCATATCTTGTGATCTAGTGATCGGAATTAGGTGATCTTACTACCATTCAATTTGTCTTATTGAGACAAATCGAATGGTATAAAAATCATTCAATTCTGACTACTGCGTCACAAGATATCTTCAATTCGTCACAATACCCCCACTCTCTTAAATTTTGACTTTATGATATGATGTATAAAGTCAGTTATTACTGTCCAAAGCAGTATTCAACGTTGCTATTTTTATATAAAATTTATTTAATATTAGGTACTAATTTTAAACAAACAATTAGAATTTTTTTTTATAATAAAATAAAAATGTTTTCATTTTAACAACTTTAACTTCGTCAAAATACTCCACTTTACCTTATGTATAATAGGAATAATGTCAATTTTAAAACATCAAATTCAGTATAATAGGAATATTGCCAATTTTAAAACATCAAAATTGTATTGTTCTAAAGACTTTTTTTATCTCTCCTTTTAATCTTATTCACTGAGTAATGATTTTTAGTTGATAAATAATTTTCTATTAAAGAACCATATTTTATGAAAATTGAAGTTTTATGAAATGATATCTGAGTTTATTCAACAAAAGAAACCCCTAATAATCATTGAATTAAGTAAACAAGTAAATATAAAGAGAATATTAGAAATGAATAAGATATTTGGTCCACTCAAATTTCAATTTGAGTTCTCAACAATTGGCAAAATGACTTGAATATTATAATTCTCCCACTGACATAGAATGAATTGTAATATCTAATATAGTTTGATAGTTTGATTATAGATCAAATATGATACTGTAATTAGCATACAAATTTGGCTATAAATCAGTATAAAGTTTAATTTTATAATTGTTTTACAATTGATGAGATATTAGATTTAAATTTAAAATATTTTATTTGAAATAATTGATCTATTTCTACCAACTCTCGATATATATTCTTCATAAATTAATAATTATTTATTAATTATAAGGCATATTATTATGAACTTCTAATACAACACTTTTAAGATTCATCAAAATTTGAAATAGAATATTATGGAACTCTATGTGGTTGTATTGCTTTATAACCAAAAATTAAGACTTCGTCATGTATTCTTTCAACTTTTCCTATTTGTTATTTAAAAATATAAAATTAGTTCTGAAAATAAAAATGTTAATAAGATTAAACAATAATTACCATTAATATAGAAGGTATCTTACTAACCATTCAGCTAATAATGGACTGAAAAAATTGAGTATCTATATAAGTAAACTTCTATCAATGAATATAACATTAAATATATTTAAAATAAATTCACTGAACATTACTGTATTACAGTATATTTGAATCTGCTCATTTCATTGACAAGATTTTTTCTTTAATTTGACAGAATGTTTTTGTAAACTTCTTGATATGAACTCATACCAGATGAAACTTACAGTTTTGGTCTATATATCATCATTGAACAGAGTAAATCAAGGTATAAGATTTGGATCTAATGAGATTTCTGAAAACTTTATTGTTTATAATTTTATGTTACAAATGAACTCGACATAATTCAATTAGTAGATAAAAATGCCATAACTTAATTTATCCAATCTGACACACTTATAATAAGAACAGGAGAAGAAAATCAGAACTTCAATATCAACTGCAATATTGTAATTTAGAAATTTTAATATCTACTATAGTTTTAAATTGGGAGCAGGCAAAATTCTAACAAACAGAATTCTGACAGGTCATAATCCCGACAAAAAAATCCTGACAATAAAAATCTCGACTATCCCGACAAAATAGAAATCATTAAATTTATTTAAGTTAGGTTAGGGTTAGGTGAATACTTAAGATAGGGTTAGGGTGACACCTGGGCTAGAGTTTGGTTTAGTTGATTTTAAAGTAAGGTTGAGCTTTTTTTAATTGTCAGGATTTTTGATTGTCAGGATTTTTTGTCGGGATTATAACCTGTCAGAATTTTGTTTGTCGGGATTTTGACCCAAACCCTTTTAAATTATTAGCACTTAATCAGTTATTAATATTTAATTGTAAATCTGACGCCTATGATTTGTATTTTGGGCATGATATCATATATTACAAATCTAAAATCAAAAAAAACTTTGGGTTTGTGTACTTTACCATTTTTGATTGGCCATATCAAAAAACTGTAATCAGAATATGGGAAAATTTTGAATTAAAATTACTAATTAAAGTTTCTTTTTTAAATTACGATATTGTAACATTCTAAATTAGTCTTTTTGTTTATCATAATAAAAATATCATCTATTACGAATTTGTAGGTTTTTGCTTTTCAGACTATAATGATTTCTATTTAAAACTGTAATCATTGCAATATTTTGTTCATTTTTAATGATTATTATTTTATTATCATGTTTTGTAATCAGTCTATAAGTCATAAATTACCAGCATGAGTATGGAGTTCACTTTAGCAATTGTTTTTAGAGGATATATATATTATTAGTTGATTTTTCTTTTTGCATTACATGAAATCTGAAAAATTTGGTCAGTCAGATTTTTTTATAATTTACTGTAAATTAATAGTATTATGCAAAATTGCTTTTTTGTTTTGCATTATATGGAATCTGAAAACTTGGATCAGTTGGTCAAATTTTTTTTTTCTTTTTTTTAATTTTATTCTTTTTTTATTTTATTTTTATTTTATTTTTTTATAATATTCACATCTAAAATTAGATCATACAAAGTTTTTGTTTTGCATTATATAGAATCTGAAAACTTGGGTTGGTTGGTCAGATTTTTTTTATTTTTTAATTTAATATAAACCAAAATAATAATATTTACATTTAAAATTAGGCCATGCAAAGTTGATTTTGTATTATGCATTACATGAAATCTAAAACTTAGATTAGTTGGTTGGATATGGTATATTTTTTTTTTTATTTTTTATTTTTTTTATAATGTTCACATCTAAGATTAGGCTATACAAAGTTTGATTTTTTGTTTTGCATTATATAGAATCTGCAAACTTAGGTAAACTTGGGTCTGTTAGGTGAGTTTTTTTTTTCTTTTAATTTTGTAAATTAATAGAATAATATTTACATCTTGAATTAGGCATACAAAGTTAATTTTTGTTTTGCATTAGATGGAATTTGAAAACTTGGGTCAGTTGATCTTTTTTTTTAATTTAATATAAACCAAAAGAATAATGTTCACATCTAATATTAGGCCATGCAAAGTTTGATTTTTTGTTTTGTATTACTTGGAATCTAAAAACTTGGGTAAACTTGGATCTGTTGGGAGGGGGTTTTTTTTTATTTTTTAATTTACTATAAAATAATAGAATAATGTTTACATCTAAGATTAGGTACACAAAGTTGATTTTTGTTTTGCATTATATAGAATCTGAAAACTTGTATCAGTCAGTCAAATTTTTTTTTAATTTAATATAAACCAAAAGAATAATATTTGCCATGCAAAATTGATTTTTCATTATGCATTATATAGAATCTAAAATCTAGATAGTTCAGTTAGTTCGATATAGTATATTTTATTATTATTATTTTAATTTTTTTATAATGTTCATATTTAGGATTAGACTACACAAAGCTAATTTTCATTTTGTATTACATGAAAACTGAAAACTTGGGTTGGCTGATCATTTTTTTTTTTAATTTACAGTAAATCAATAGAATAATCTTTACATCTAAGATTAGACCATGCAAAGTTGATTTTTTGTTTTGCATTATATAGAATCAGAAACCTTGGATCAGCTAGTCAGATTTTTTTTTGCTTTTTTATTTTTTATTTTTTTTTTATTCTATTCTTTTTTTATTTTATTTTTATTTTATTTTTTTATAATATTCACATCTAAATTTAGATTATACAAAGCTAATTGTTTATTTTGCACAACCAGTATTCCAAATTTCCAGTTAGCTGATTAGATTTTTTTAATTTACTACAAATTAATAAGCTCATGTCTATACATAAGGCTATACAAATGGAAAATTGGCATAATATGAATTTCTTAAAATTTTTTTTTTTGGAAAAAAATAAGTCAGTGAGTTATACAGACTGAAAAATTAACTTTCATAGACTTAGGCCATACAAATTTGATTTTTAATTTTGTATTTGGCCATGCAAAGTTAATTTTTCATTTTACATAACCCACTAACCCAATTTTTCCAAATTTTTTAAATTCCTATTGTGCCAATTATTCCATTTTTACTATTTAATATTCTTTGTTATCACCCAATAATGACCTTAATTTTCTAGAATTATCCTATAGGTTTGATAAAAAAAACCAAAATTTCTGATTTAATGTTATACAATCTGAAAAATTAATCTTGTATGTTCTTAAATATGAATATGAATTAATTTAGCCATGCAAAGTTTTTTCTTAAAAAAACAATCTGACCTGCTGACTGTAATTTTGAAATACTAAATTATGCAAAACTAAAAATTAATTTGCATAACCTTACATGGAAACTAAAAACTTGGATCAGTCAGATTTTTTTAATTTACTATGAATTAATAGAATAATTACAATTCTGTATAAGATGGGTGGCGCAAGAGCTCCACTTATTATACTAGTTTTATTTTACAAATACTTTAGTTAAATTATTAGCCAGTAAGTATAGGCTTAATTATAGTTATTTTTAAATTGTTATTATATAATTTATATATCTTTATTTCTAATAATATATATTTTAATAAATATTTTTATTAAATTATTAGCCAATAAATATAAGCCTATTTATAACTATTTTAAAATTATTGCTTTATAATTTTATATATACTTATTTCTAATATTATATATTTTAATAAATGGTTTGTTAATTATTAGATAGTTAGTATTAGGCTAATATAATTATTTTAAAATTATTATTTTAAAATTATTATTTGATAATTTATATATATTTGTTTCTTTTTAATAAATATTTTTATTAAATTACTAGTTGAAAAGTATAAGTTTAATTATAATTAGTTTAAGAACAGAACTACATCAGCAAAATAAATAAATGAAATTTTTTCAAAAAATATTGCATGCCGATATCTTTTGAAAGAATTACAATTGATGTGAAATCTTTTGAAATATGCGCAATCTTTCGAAAGATTTCGGCATGCATTTCTTTAGAAATATTTGAAATAAATTTTGAAATATTTCAAAATATATTGCAAAATATTGCGAAATAGACCAAATAAAAAAATGCAAACCTTTACTTAATTATTCCTTCAGGGTCGCAGGAGGTAATATTTTGCATATTATCATTTAAACCTGCAATATTTTGCAATATTTTACAAAATTTTGAATTTTTTTTAAAATTTTTGCAATTGAATATAAAATTTTATATTTTTTTATTTATTATTATATATATTACGTTTTTAAATTAAATATATATTTTTAATCAATATTACATAGTTTATTATAATAAATGTATATATAATTTATTAATAACTTTATTTTTTAAAAAATTTAAAAATTACAAATATAAAGAAAAATAATAATAGTATTTTTATTAAAAAATAAAAAAAAAGACAAAAAATAGTGTTATTTGTATATAAAAAAATAACAAAACAAAAAAAAGTTTTATGCGTCATAATCAGGTTCTTCTTGTTCTTTATCGGATATATCTATATTTTTTGTTGAAGTTGTAGATTCTTCGTCATTTTTTTAAATATATTCAAAAATTTCTAAAATTTGAATACAATACAAAAAATCACAAATTTTTAAGAAATTTTAAATATACTTGCCTTTTCTTAGCCTTTTCTTGCCTAAATATTTTTTCAAATAAAAATTCAATTTAAAAATTTAAATAAAATTTTGTATTTTAAAATATAAACTTACTTTTTTGGAGGATTGCGAAGGTTGTTTGAGATAATTAGACATATCCTATAAATTTTTTAAATGTTTAAAATAATTATAAAAAAAATTGATAATATTTCTATATAATCTATGTATAAATATACTTATACAAATTCTTCTAATGAGGATCCAAAGTAAAAAACTCTTTCCGTCTATCAATTGTACACAATTTTTTTCTAACTAATTTTTTTTAAAAAACTACTATAACTTAAAATATTACTAAGTTAACTTGATTTCTACATCTAAATAAACTTGCTCTTCTTTTAAAAATACATATAATATCAAATTATTACTGTAAAAACTTTTAAACTCACCAACCAAAGGCCCTTTGGCCTAAATTTGTATTTTTTACAAAATACATTAAAAACAGTATTCTAAACCTATTTTACAAACTAAAGAAAAGTTAAAGAGCTCATCTTTCTCGTTATAACAAGCTGTATTTTATGCTTGTAGCCCTAAAACTAACCGAGATAGATTTAAAATATCTTTAATTTTTTCTTTAATTTTTTACTTTTTTTCCCCCTTTTTTCTAAAAAAAAAAAAAAAAAACTCTCATAGGCGTTTTTTGTGTAACATAAACTGAGTTACCCTCAATTTTCAATAACCCAAAATTATTGGTTCCTTATTAATTGCACAAATTATTAATTAACTATACACAAAACAAATATTTGCCTTTTTTGCTAAAGTTACCTAACTTTATAATTTAGCCTAATTTGTGTAGCACGTGATCTGTGTAACATGTGACCTGTATAGCACTTGACCTATATATCACATAATCTGTGTAACTTAAACTAACTTGTTGGTACTACATTACACAAAACAAATTATACCTCATTGTAAAGCCCTCTTTGATCTCTATTATATTATTATATTTATTAAGCCTGAACCCTCTTTTTTAATCCTACATTTATACTACTTGGTTCTATACTTACAAAGCTTATTATACAATTTGATATTTGCAACATGCCTACACTTACTAGTGAAGAACCTGATTCATATAATATTGACTACATCTATCATAAATACAAAGATCGTTTTGGAGTATTTATTAAAGAAGCAGATGCGCAATACTTAAAGTATTGGCATCAGCCTTTAGTCCTCCTAATTGTGAAACCAAAACCAAAAATACCTATCATTACTTTTTAGTACCAACTCAACCAACAATTAGCACTTGTATTTGTAAAAAATACCATGTTAGTTTTACTTCCCAATATTACCGTATTCCTACTGAACTTACTACTAAAATACTTTCTCAAGGACCTACTCCAATGGATACCTCTCCAACAGTTAATATTGAAAAAAGATTTAAAAAAATTCAAGATACTATTCCCAAATCACCTATGAAACAACCTACAACTCAAAATCTCGATCTTAGAGATGCACAACCTAGAATACTATTTCCAGCCTATCATAAAGATCCAACTCCTACAGCCATCACTCCTCACTCCCAACATTTTCATACTTGTTTTTTATGCAATGCTAGGGATATTCCTTGTGTTAAAATATCTTCAAATGAACAACATGCACCAGACTACACCAAATGTTGTATCTTTAAAGGACGTTTATTACATCGTGAATGTGCTAAACTTACTCAAGATTTTAAATTAGCTCCTATTCAAAAAAAACTAAACTCAGAACAACTGTCCTTTTGCCATTTTTATTATTGTTTTATGCTTACAAAAGAACAAAAGCTCAATCTTCTTGAAAAACTTGTACAAAGAAGCAAACAAATCAAAACTAAAAAACAACAACAACAATAGCAATAGCAACAGCCAAAACAACAACAGCATCTTAAAAAACAACAACCAAAAAGTACAAAATCTAAACCCAGTACCCACAAAAGTCCTTCAAATTTATTTGATTGGTCTACTAACTTTCCAATTACCTCTGAAATGGAACAATATGATAAACTTTCTACTAAACTTGCCCAACAACTCTTTTTCTTTATTAAGCCTTATCTTAGAGATTTTACACCAGGTCAACCTATCAAATCAAATGAATCACAAGACCAAACTAAATACAACTCCAACAAAGAACCATGAAAATATTCATTTAACTACTTACTTAACAAAATGGCTAATGACAAACCTAAATTTCTTGAAGAATTTATTCATAGTTATAATCTTTCTCTAGACCAAACTATATCTTATCCTTTTCAAGTATACCGTAATACACTTAAAAACCTACTTAAAAACTTTACTACTACTCTTTTTACAAAACTAAATTATGCCAAGATCTTTCGCTCACATTATTCTATTCCACCTTATTCAACTTTCAATAGAAACAAAGTTGCAATTAATCTTGCACGCTTACACCTCTATCTACATGACAAATACCAAACAATTGACTATTCTAAATTTATTGAAGATCTTGACTTAAAACCTATTATGGCATCCTTTAATTATACAATTACATATAACAAACCAAATACACTTCTCTTGGATATACAAAATAATAATAGATTTAATATTCATATTTCTTTAAACATACCAACTACTGACTTTCCAACTACTTTTGAAATTCCTTCTCTTAAACCCTTTACCAGAATATTCAACAAATGGTTTGAACCATTTTTCGAAAGATATAAACTACAATTTAATAATATAGACAAACAAAAACTCAAAATTATATCAAATATCAAATATACCTTAAATTACTTGAAGAGTATAAAAAGTTACTACCTACCTCATACAATCCTTCATCTATTAACTCACTTAAACAACATTCTAAAGAATCACGCAAACTTGCACTCTTTCACTTACATACCTGCAAACAAGAAAATGTACTTTATTTACAACTAAAGAAGACCATAATATTAAATCTCTCACATCATACTACTTTAAAGAGTCCTTTAGTACATATCCAGCACCAGAAAATCCAACTGAAAGAATTTGGGTTCTTCCAGAGCTTGAACTTGAAATCTTTTCTCAAACCAGCCAGATGCTGCAACCTTTACCAAACCTACACCTATTACTTAATTCAAAGAACTTGCTACAAAAACAGCAAAAAAATTTGCAGAAGAAAATGATGTATCAGAAACTATTGAACGATACACCTACTACTGTTATCTTAAAAACTATCTTTATACTGCTGCAACAAATGACAAAATTCAAGATATGGACCTAAAACAGGCATTAGAATTTCTCATAACTCCTGATATCAATCCACATATACTTGCTAGAGTAATTACTTTCTATGACATTCAACTCCAACCCAAATTTTCTATTAAACAAATACAAGAAAAATACAATGAAAAATACTTTCCTCAGGCAGAGGAATTTATTATCAATCATTTCAAAATCACAACTCCTATAGTAAATGATGATGCACTTTTTTTTACTCCTAATACCATTTACAATAATACTCTTGACAACCAAACCAATCCTCCTTTTCAATAACTTCTTCTGTAGAAAATATGGATGCAGCTACTGCCTCTATAACAATAATGTACTCTACATTAAGTAGGCCATTTATAGAGGAGAATGATGTAAGTAGGCAGGTAGGAAAGCCTATTTGCATGGAAGAACTAATTAATGATGGTTAGACTCAACGTACAGAGCAGACTTTAGCTTCTTGCACAACTGTGAGAACTGAGTATACGGCGAGCGCTTCTACAGAAGACAATTACAGTACTTCAGATACTATATCTTCATCTTCCTCTGAAGTACAACTCTTTTTTAATACTTCTCTATCACAAACTACTTCCATTTCTAATAACTACCCAATATCAGAAATTTATGATGAATCCTTACTTGAAAAAGACTTCAGTGATGAAGAAATTAAACTACCTACAAACTCTATAACTGAAAGAAACTTCTTTAATCCCTATTCTAACCCCCTTGAAATATACAATCCAAAAGCATGCTATAACAAATTTCTTTACTACCATAGACTACGAACACTCCATTCTCCACAAACTGTAGGTTCTTTCTTGCATTATATACAAGAAAATTACCCTATGTTTTATTCAAAACAATATATAAAAATTTCTATTAAACCACATTCCCGATTCAACCATATTTTTACAGAAGCACACATATACCTTCCATATGAAAATCTTATACCAGACTACACTATATTTCCACCCTTTGAAGATTTACTACATTACTCTGATGTTGAACTTAAATCACCCAATAACAAATTTCANCACAAACTGTAGGTTCTTTCTTGCATTATATACAAGAAAATTACCCTATGTTTTATTCAAAACAATATATAAAAATTTCTATTAAACCACATTCCCGATTCAACCATATTTTTACAGAAGCACACATATACCTTCCATATGAAAATCTTATACCAGACTACACTATATTTCCACCCTTTGAAGATTTACTACATTACTCTGATGTTGAACTTAAATCACCCAATAACAAATTTCATCAACCAAATATCTCACCTTCAGCTCTTGACCTTATTATTGCTACTCACAATATTCAACGTTATAATACTCCTCTTAAAAGGTAACTTTGGGAAGAATTCTGTCTGTCTAATAACATTCAAATTTGCAGTATTACTGAAACAAAACTTTCTGACTCCAAACCAAAAAAGTTCTTTAACAATAAACATTTCTTATACTTTTGGTCATGCCTCAACAACTCAGCTGAGGGCACTGGTATCATGATTAATAATCTTTTAAAACCTCATATCCATAATATACTTACACATCCTGGAGGTGAAATTGCAATTGATCTATTTTTCAAAAATGATTTCAAATTTAGAATTATATCAATTTACCTTTCCTCCACTAACCAAAATATAAGTAACCAATAACAAGAAGCTATCATCTTATGGATACAGCAAGCACTCTCTTTAAACTTACACCCTATAATCCTCGGCAATTTTAATACTTCTCCTCTTCTTACTAATACCTCTACTGCTAAAACCAAACTTCTTTTCTATCTCCATAGCAACTGTATGTTTGATTTGGCTGATCATACTAATCATACCCAACATACCTGGCAACGCAATAATTGAAGTAGCCATATTAACTATATATGGGCACAGATTCTATAATTCCATACTTTATAGACTTTTCTCTTCTTTCACCACTAGCTACTACCCATAGTGATCATTTAATCCTCATTTCCAAATGGAGTTTTTCATTTGCACTATCTTCAAAACTTCATCACAAAACACGTTGTAAGCGTAGAGTCTTTCAATATAATTAATGGACCAAGAGAAATGGGAAGAGTTTTCATCCCAATGTCAAAACAATATTAGTTATCACAATACTCCTCTACACTCTAATTCAACAGAATCTTTAGAATGTACCTAGTACAAAATTCAAACTAGCATTATTACAGCTGCTCTTAAAACTATTCCTAACAAAAAATTTACAGTTCGAAATTTTCATTATACCTTTACATCTAAAGCCTCTGAACTGCACAAAGATCTCAAAACTATTGAAAATATTATGCAACAGACCAAATATGCAATAACACATAACCAAACTATTACTTCTACAATATCTACTCATATTCAGAACATGAACTCCAAACACCAATTCTCTATTCCTCCCATACCTGCTAACCAAATTGATCTATCTATCTGGCTAACCCAAACCAAAACATACTGGAAAACCCTATACAATGCCAGAAATCTTGAAAATGCTCATCATCTTAAGCAGCATATTCAAACAGATATTAATACTAGATGTGAAAGATTGCTCAGTTCATTTTGACAATATAAAAACTCAAACAGACATCCTTACTGATCCTCTTGAAGTCAAAAATCATATTCGATCACACTTCTCTCAATGGACTGCAAATAACGCTTATAACTGACAAATTTTTTCTATTCACTGGCAAACAGAATATAACCCCAAACACAATATTATATCAGAATGGTACAATCCAGTCCTGGAACCTATATATACTAATGAAGTTATCAGTACTATCAACAACTTTCCCAACAACAAAGCATGTGGCCCTTCAGGAATTAGCTATGAAATGCTAAAACATGTTGGTTCACAAACTATATCTGCTATCACAGCACTACTAAACCGATGTCTAATATCAGGCTCAATTCCCAAACAATGAAAAGATGGTCGCAGTTTTCCTATTTCTAAAAAACCAACTTTTGATGGACACCTATATAATACTAGACCAATTAGCCTAATTGAACATATCAAAAAATTATATACAAAAATTCTTACTAATCATTTAAACTCTATATTTTCCTCTTACAATATTTTTAATCCACACAACTATATTGCACTCCCTGGCAATAGCACTAATATTCCTATCCACATACTCAACAACTTTATTGAAGATGCAAATTGCAACCAAAAGGAAATCTGGCTTTTATCTCAGGACATGAGTAAAGCATATGATACTGTTAATATAGACCTATTTGCTCTATCCCTCCAAAGACTTAATATGCCATTGAAACTTACTACAATCCTTACCAACATCCTAATATCAAGAACTAATAGAGTAATAACCAATCTTGGACTTACACTTCATTATGAAGTTCAAGATGGAATTGATCAAGGTGAAACTATTACACCTCTATTTTGGCGTATTTACTATGACCCTCTTATCACCAAAATCTCTCATACTTATACTGGTTATCAGTTTTCAGTATCTTGGCCACAATACATTTCTTTACCAACTTTTGATTCTATGCAAGTATCAACACCAGTTCTTGCATATATGGATGATACTTTATAGATTGCAGAATCTCAATTGCATTTAGAGCAAATTCTGCACACAGCCTCTTCATTTTACCAAATGGCTAATATTAAAGTTAACCCACAAAAATCTATACTTGTATCCAATTCTATACATATACCTTCTATTTCCTTCATGCACCAAAATATTCAATGCCAAACTCCCAAAACACCTTTAAAGTTTCTTGGGTGTTGGTTCTCTACCTCACTCAAATCTACAATACAATCCAAATTAATTACTCAGGAAGCTACTGAACTTATCAACACACTTGATGCCAAACAAGTTACAGATAAACAAGCATGCTATATTATCAACAATGTCATTATACCTATCCTCGAATATCATATACACAATACTGTTCTTACCTATTCAATATGCAATAAAATCCTCTTCCAATATCTTACTGTTGCTAAGCATAAATCAAAACTAGCAAGAAACACACCCAATAGTACTATGCTGAACCACAATATCTATGGAATCAAAAATATCTGGGTTATACAATTGCAATACCATCTATCTGCTTTTTTGCTCCGGCTTAATGATCCATACCTTCTTGGCAATAGTACACATATTCGACTACAGCAGCTACAAAACAATTTATGGTCTACTACTAATATACTACAATATCCTAATCCTCTTATTGATGGTCCTAACAAACATTCTACTGCTTTCAAAATAATTTTACTACTTAAGCACCTTGAATTTTCTATTGCAGCATACTCTGAAATCCTACGCCCCTTTACTATCAACTTACCCTACACCCCACTCGAATCCTTACTATACAGCCACCCCAATATATAATCTTTAAACGTCAACTACATTCTAAATATATTATGTTCTTTACTGAAACTTAAAAAAAAGTATATATGTTTTTATAATAAAATAATAATATTTTGAAAATATAATAAATATGCTTTTATATAAAAAAATATTTTAATAATGTTTTTATAATATATTAATAATATAATAAAAATTTTAAAAATAAAATAAAAATTTAAATCTGTTTCAAAAATATTATAAAATTATTATAAAAACATTATTATTATATTTTAAAAATAGTTTAAAATAAATTGTTTAAAAATATTTTAAAATATTATTTTAATATTATTAAAAATATTATAAAAACATTATTGCTATATTTTAAAAATACTTTAAAATAAATTTTTTAAAAATGTTTTTAAAGCATTATTTTAATATTATCAAAATTATTATA
>QKWP01000037.1:210353-249999 GCA_003550325.1 Gigaspora rosea
ACAATCTAATACTATACTCTCAAACTTTTCCTTCTATACTGATGGCTCTGTTATTAACATTTCTGATCCAAGATGCACTATGGGAATCGCATGGATCCAGGTTTTTGATAACCAGATCTCTCATACCTTTTCTGCACAAATTCAAAATTGGCCATCATCATACAAAGCAGAATTAGTTTCTATATTATCAGCAATTAGTACATGTCTTTGAAATAGTAACATACATATATATACTGACTCCTTATCCATTATTTCAAAATACAATACTCTAACCTCACAAACACAAAATCACAACAAACTATATTCTTACAACTACTGGTCTATTTGGCACACTCTTCTTAATCTCATTATATCACTCTCTCTAAACATCATATTCTATAAAGTACGAGCACATGGTAATGATATATATAACAACAAAGCTGATGAACTTGCAAAAAATCACTATCTTTCTCCTATTTTAGAATTCCAACCCTACAATATATACAACTCTTCCTTTTGTCTTATCTACAAAAAATACAATATAGAACAACCTACACGTCGTGCTATCAAAAATATTTGCAATGCACATACAATTGCTATGTGGTCCTCTCAATATAGAATTCAACAAATCATTCCTATAGCCCAACAAATAGATTGGAATGCAACCTGGCTATACCTCAACCACAATCATAAACGCACCTACAACTATACTTTCTATTAATTCTGCAAATATACATCCTTCTTGCATTACATGCAACCAAACTGATCACGGATTCCATTGGCTATTTTGCCCAAACTCAACCAGTATCTCAAATATTATCCAAAACATAATTACACAATACTCCTTTTCAGATCTACTGACTTATCCCTCAATGAATTACAACAGCTACGCAACAATCTTTTAACTCACTATTGCCTTTCACCTACACAATCTACACTATTCAATACTACAACTTTTTATACTACAATCCAGGGTTATATTCCATAATCACTTATCAATATTATATCCCAATATACTTCTTATAAAAATGCAGCTAATATTACCATTAAGCTTCTTCTACTACTTTCACAAAGGATTCACGAACAATTATGGAAACCATACTGCACAAATCTAGCATATTGGAAATCTATACAAGCTCTACCCCAACCCAATACTATATCTACCAAACCTTTATATACTCTGTGTTATAACAGAACTCTATATACTTATAGCTGCATCTGTGGCTTACCAGACCAACAACATGAAAACAACAATAGTACATGCCCACCTTTGGGCTTAGCACTTAGAAAAATAGAAATCTGGTCACACACAACTGGATTAAATATAGTTCTCCAACTAACTCTATTCTCCATATTCAAATCTAGGTGAGTTTTAACCACTCTAGTAGGTTTAGGTTGCAGATAAATTAAATAGAAATTAAATAACTCTATCTATAGTCTGAGTCTTATTTCTTGTATAATTAATAATTGTAATCTGAGAAACTCTATGAGGAATCTTACATATTTTATTAATAAAGATAAAGGCAAAACCTCACCTTAACACCAAAAAAAAAAAACAAATTCTTCTAATGTTCTCCAAATTCTTCTAATTCTTCTAGTTTGTTTCTTTCTTCTATATCCTCCAAAATTAATGTTGAAAATGATTTACGCAATTCTAATATTCGCTTTATTTTGAAAAATTGAACAAATTTTTAGTAAATAATAATAATACTAATAATAATAATAATAACAATAATTTGATATCTTTCAAGATCTTCTTTAACAATATTTTCAGAAATCGTTACTTTTCGTAGTTTGGGCTAAGAATAAATTGGTATACCACTATTGTGTATGCCATCTTGTGGTCAGTTGTTTCTCCAGAGGGCCAATTCTATTTAAAATTCAAACAATGTAAGTATCATTTTTATCAGAACTATTTGCAACTCTTGCAAAAAGAAGCTTAAAACAATTCTTTGTCTTTTCCAATTTCCTCCAATTCAAAACTTCTTCAGGTTTCACCTTGGTGTTAATAGGGTCTAAAAGATTTCCAAAAATAGAAACATAGAGTCTTTAATTATAGTAGTTAAAGTGCTTCACAACAACCTAACTTTTTCCAAAAGCTAAAAATTTTTTAAAATTAGAAAATAATAATATATTAAATATTTTTGAATATATGCGAAAATTGAAATATTTTTCGAATTTATTCAAAAATATTTTAATTAATAGTTCACGAATAAACGAGAGCATTTATATATATAATTTATATATAAGTTTAGAATCTGGTTTTCTGATCTAAATAAGTATAATTTATTAAAATATAATTGTAAATTATTCTTAAATTATATATATGGGGTGCAGTCAATTAAAACACGGCTTATGGTTTTTTTTCCATTTTGAGAAAATCACGTTTTAAATTTAGTGTAACAACAACAATGATGATCTATTATTAGTAGAACCTGTTTGATCTACATGAATTAGCCAATCATACAAGCTCTTTTCTATGACTTTCAGCAAGGATCAACAAGCTAATTTCTAAAATCTATTTTTAGATTGCTTCTAATTACATACAGCATTTAGAAAAATAGACATCAACAAAAATTTTATTATGCAAATCGATGCTTTAAATGCTAAATTATATAGTCAAATGCATGCTTTATTTGATAGCATTGTTAACTCATTTTTGCAAAAAATGCCATAAGCCGTGTTTTAATTAACCGCTCCCCATATATATACTAATATTCTATTATTTTATTAAAAAAAATTTAAAATTTTTTTAGAAGAAACCCTACTTATATATATAAAAAAGATAAAAATTTAGATTTTTACTATAGTATTTTATATAGTATGCCAGAAAATCAGATTTTTGTCCTATATAAATTTAATATTAAATTGCGTTAACTGCTGCTCTCATTTATCCGCGAATTAGCAATTAAACACTTTCGAATTTATTCAAAAAATGTTTAAATATTTCAAATAAATTCGAATATTTTAAAAAAAATAAATAAATAAATTTTTACAGGTCCATGAAGTTTCTTTGCAATAGGCTTTCTAATCTTTCTCTAACAATCTTTACATAAATTCACAATTATGGTTCTGAAAATAGTCCTCTGCTGTTCTCTTAAGTTCTGCATTAGTTGAATAAATTGAGTCGTCTAACAACACATTGGCAATTCCTTTGACACTTTGCTAATTATAAAAAAATTATTAAAATAAAATATAAAAAATTAAAATAAATATAAAAAATTAAAATAAATATTAAAAAAATTAAAAAAATTACTTTAAGGAAAGCCTTTTCATCATTGCGTCATAGTTCTTAACCAAATTGTCTTTGAGTTTTTTCATCCAGTCTTCAAGCCGATTGACTTTCAAAATAATTCACTTTATATGGTGAAGAAGTTCACCCTGGTTCTCTAAAAGCTTAGAGATTAATGCTTCTGATGCTTTATTTAAAATTAAATTATAATCAATGAAAATATTTAAAAAATAAAAAAATAATTAAAAAATATAATTTTAAATTAAATTAACAACCTTCAAAAGTTCGCACAGGTTCAGTTAAACCTGCGGCTTCCACAGTCGAAATTCTGGTTTCTACAGTTTCTTGCTCCATGATTTCTGTGATTGGATCTCATCTAGCTTTTCCTTTGGTGGTCTTGTTCTTGAAACCAAAAAGTTTTTCCCGAACATCCCTTCAAAATATGTATATGTTTACTAAGAAATAATTAAAAATAAAATATAAAAAATAAAATAAAAATAAAAAATTTATAATCAATGATCTCATAGTGAGCCAGAATATAAAGACTAATATAAAAAATATAAGCCAGCAAACTTAGCAAGATAGTTATCTATCATATTCATATGGCTAGAGCTTGCTAGAGGTTTTACTACTTATATTTACACTGTCTACAATCATATATGGATTTTAAATTCAATTAATACTTTACAGAAACATCTAATTTAGCAACTTTAAAACTACTTTAAAGTAACTATCAAGTAACTATATAGTTACTTTGTAGTAAATTTTGCTTTAAAGTTCTACATTACTACTATTTTACTATATATTAGCAATACTTTTGCAACAATTTTATAAAAAATTTTTAAAAATTGAAATTTCGATTTTTAAAAATTTTTTTATAAATTTGTAGTAAAAGGATTGCTAATATATAGTAAAATAGTAGTAATGTAGTAGTCAATAGTAGTAGGCATATTGCTAACATATAGAACTTTAAAGCTATAGCTACTACAAAGTAACTGTATAGTTACTTGATAGTTACTTTAAAGTAGTTCTAAAGTTGCTAAATTGGATGTTTCTGTAAAGTATATATGCTAGCAAATTGCTAGTTTGCTATTCACAGTATTAGCAACTACATATATATTAATTAAGAAATCTATAATTAAAAGTTATACAGTATATTACAGTATATAGATTTATTTACCTAATAAATTATAATTTAAAAAATAAAAAAAAACACTTAAAAAAAATTTGTTGAACAAAAAAACTAATATAAAGTTGGTTGTATTTATAAAATTTAAAAATAATTAAAATAAAGTAACTAAATATTAAAAAAGTGCAAATTTTTGTAATAAAATAAATAAAAAAAAGCTTAAGTGGTGTTGCGAAGGTTGGCGGTATGTTGCGAAGTTGCAAAGTTGTTGAAAGTTGTAAAAACAACAATGTTGATTGATAATCCATTGTTTACTTTTATGGTAAAATTTAATATCACCACAGGTAATCATCACCGCTCATATGTTCAGCCAATCAGATTGCAGGATCTCATGTAATCAAAACAATTAAGAAGCAAAAAAAATCCAAAAAATCTTTAATAGCAAAATATTTTACTATGATAACAAGTCTTTGGGCAATTCTTAGCATTAAATTTTACACATAAACAAATCCTTCTAACCTAGACCTACCTGACCCTAACTCTAAATTTTTATTAAAAATTTATAATTATGCAGTGATGACCACTTGTGATAAGTTAGTAGACTGTGCTTAATCTTGGCTTATGATTTCACATGCTATTATGTGACCAATAACTTCACTACTAACACAATGTAGAGTAAAAATTACACCAATTTTTTAAAAAAAATTTAATAAATGTTTAATAATTTTTAAAAAAAAATTAATAAATATTTAATAATTTTTTAAAAAGGATTTTAGTAAGCAGTGCACTCACTATGCACCCTATAGCAACAAATATAAATAATAATTAGAGTTAGGATTAGGGTTAGGATTAGGGTTTAGAGTTAGGATTAGAATCAAAATTAGTACAGAATTGCGAGAGGATCATTTTTTGTTAAAAATGCTGCAAGGTTACTCTAGTAAAATTTTGAGAAACATAAAAGAAGTGCACTATGGTGCAGGTGCACTGCTTACTAAAACCTTTTTAAAAAAATTTAATAAATGTTTAATAATTTTTTTAAAAAAATTTAATAATTGTGCATATATTTGCTGCGAAAAACACTATATAATATTTAATTATTTTGAATTTTTTTGAGAAATTACAAATTATTTAGTCCCTGTATATTGATTAAAAATGTACGTATATAGGATAAAAAGTTTTGTTAATAGATCAATATCTTGATCATTTTTAAATATATAGGTTTAATTTTTATATATATTAATATAGTGGTTATAATGAATTTATAAAAAAAATCAAATTAATTTTAATTAGATAGTTGTTGAAAAAATTGGTTTTTAAATTTATTAATTTAATCAATTGAAATTTATTATTATAAAAATTTAAATTAAGTCATTTATATTAAAAATTTTTGTATAATAAAAAAAAGAATATTTCTAATTTACACTACAGGTTATTATCACCTATAGTCAATTTGATAATTAAAATTCAGGATCAGGTGTAACATGTAAATTAATCTTTGTGTAACAAAAACAAAGAAATTTTTAAAAAATTGCTAAAATTGCTTCTAGCCTAAAAAACTACTTTTTTTTATGCAAAAAAAAATTTCTTGTAAAATTTTGGTATAAACTATCCCCCCTGCCCTATCCCAGTTCTTACCCTTACCCTAATATTAAATAAATTTAACTTTTACTTAATAAAAATTGTTTGTTTTTATTTATTTATTTATTACAGGTGATAATCACCTGTGGTGAACATTAGTTAATTTCTAAAAAAATTATATAACCAAAATAATAAACCATATTTATATAATTAAAATTTATATAAATAAATTTTATTTATAATTATTTGAAGTAATTTTATTATACAGTAGGACTAAATCACACCACTGGTGTTCAACACCAGTATGCGGTGTAATGTGAAGATCAGTATCAAAAAATAAACAAAAAAAATAAACAAAAGTTAAAGACGATATATGTTGAGTAAGAGTTAATAGTTAGGGTTAGGGTGAGGCATAGTATATAGTAAAATTTCCAAGGGGGGTTTTTTTTTAAAAAAAAATGGTGGTTTCATAGATAAAATTTTGAGTTAGAAGGTATTTTTTTAAAAAAAATAGCAAAACAACAAAAATTTTATGTTATACCTGATCTTTACATTACACTGCATTTAAAAAATTTGATTGGTGTAGATCATTGTGGTGTTGAGCACCAGTGGTGTGATTTAGTAAAACCGTTATTATAAATTAAATATTTTACTATATATAGTAATTAATTTACTAAATTTAGGGGTCCGCTAAAGCTTTGTACCCATGTGACTTTTTATATGTAGTTCAGCCAATCAGAATCATGGAATTTTGTTTACACGAAGAAGTCATAAATCAAAAAAACGCAAAAATATAATACGATAGTCTAAACCCATTTTTGGTGCATTAATAAAAATGTAGAAAAGGCAATTTTACCTATATATATACTCTCTCCTAACGATAAACTAACACTAACCTAATTATAACTAAAATTTCAAAAGTCACGTGGGTACAAGGCTTTAGCGATCCCCTAAATTTAGTAATAAAATTTATCTATATAACAATTTTTAATTTTTGGTTGTTTTAAATAAATTTAATAATTTTATTTGAAAATAGATAGTTATAAATAAAAATTATTGCAAAATTATTATTATTTATAAAATTTATAAAAATATAAAAAATAAAAAAACTATAGCTTCGCAAAATCTAATTAAACAAAGAAAAATTTTAAATTATAAATTTTTTAAATTTTAATATGTTAATTTAAAAATAAATTATATATTTAAAAACTACATAAATGATTTTAGTATTAAATTTTTAGAAAAATTAATTAAATTTTTAAATTTTTTTTATATATACTTAAGATAAAGTTTAATTAATTTTTATATAAAAAATTTGCAATATTTTTTATATAATAAATTAAAAATTCAATATTTTAAAAACTATCTGATAAAAATACTTAAAATTTTTTTTACATATTTATTATAACTACTATATTTATATATATAAAGGTTAAAACTGTATCTTTAAAATTGATCAAAATATTAATCTACTGACAAAACTTATCATCCAACCTATATATATTTAATTTAAAATATAATGTATAATATAAATATAAAATTTTAAAATTGCGAAATTTTGTGAAATCCTGCAAAATCTTTCAAAAATCTTGTAAAAACTTTTAAATATTTGCAAAAAGCATAATTATATTATTAAGAATAATTTAGTAGTGTTCTTTTAATATAAAATTTAGATGTAAATTTATATAAAACAACTTACTTATTCCTACATTCTTTAGATAAAAAAATATTAGAACAATTATAGAACCAATATATCATATCCACCAATTATTTTATTCAAATTTTTAGCTTTAATAAACAAAGATTATTGTAATGAATTGAATAAATTTTATTGAATTGGAATTTAAACATTAGCATCCAAGCCATTATTCTATACATAGCTGTTAATACATTTTTAATAATTTCGCATAATTTTGAAATGTTTCAAAATTAATTAAAGTATATTGTAACAAATTGAAAGTTGTTGATTTATGTAAAAACAATATTGGGCTATGCTTAATCTTGGCTTATGATTTCATATACTATTACATGACCAATGACTTCGCTACTAACACTATGTAGAGTAAAAATAGCACTAATTTTTTAAAAAAGATTTAATAAATGTTTAATAATTTTTTAATAAATGTTAATTATTTTTTAAAAAAATTAAAAAAAAATTTAATAAATATTTAATAATTGCGCAAATTTTCTTTCATTATACAGAAGTTACTTGAACTAGATTTTGTGTTATATTTGCTGCCAATTATTTCGCATTTTTTGAGAAATGACAAAATTATATATACCAGGAACATAGTACAAAGTATGAAGTGTATGGTTTAATTCATACATCGCGTTTGTCCACAAAATCTTAACTCTTATTAGTTGTTTCAATTTTATATGTTACGTTAGAAATTATCTCTGGATCTGTTATACTGTTTTAAATCCAATTAAGACCAGTTTTGACCATATGAAAAAAATTGACCAAACTCTAAGACGATCTATGCTAGGGAATGTGCATTATGCTTTTTAAAGTGGCAAAATCTTACATTGAGTAAGTGGGTAGTGATGTGCCGCGTACGCAAAAAATTTTTTAGAATATTCTAGAACTAATTATAAAACTATTCATATCTTAAATTTGATCTTATAAATCTGCCTTTTATTTTTTAAGCAAACTTATTCCTTGCAAAATTTTGTATATAGGTAGTTTATATATCATATGCGAACTATACGTATTTTATATACTATACACACTATGCAACTATACGTACTGTGCGCACTGTATGCTAAAAAATTCAGATATCATATTAATGGCACATCACTAGGTAAGGGTTATATCCAAAAGAGGGCTATATCGAAGCAGAAATTTATTTTTTTTAGTGTTCATATATAAAGTTTTACCAGGAACATGGTACAAAGTATGTTCTACTCAAGATTTGCATTCGTATACAAAATCTGGATGTTTAGTAGTATGGTGATTTACAAAATTAAGCTGATTTAATCAATTGGGATATGCCTGCAGCAGTCCAGTTAAATCTGATAATGCACATAAATGTAACTTCATTGCGTCGTTTATATATGATCTTTCGCCTTCAATCAGTTTCCTTTTGCTGATTGATAACCTTGTTCTATAGCGCATATACATTACTCCTGTGCTTTTCATCATGTGATCTATTATCACTTCGCAAAAATTCTTTCAGTAGGATATTGCCTAGCTGCACACGTGGTCTACATTCAGTTCCTAGCATCGCTAAACTAACCTATCTTTTTTTGAAATCTGAGCTGTAAAGTTGGGCTATCAAATTACTTATATTCAACATCCGGTTTGTCTATCCGGGCTATCCAACCACACCTATAACTCCAAAGTACCCCAATGCACTAAATACTTTTGGCCAGTAGTGGGTGACTGAGCATCAATGATGAAGTTGGATTCGTGTAGAGCTAGCAGCAAAGACAAAAAAGGGAGAACAAACTTCCGTTACTCCCTTCTTAAATAGTCATTTACTATGACGTCATAATTCCATCCCTTAATAAATACTTATCGTGCAATACATCATACTTACAAAATCGCCTATTGCTATCCCTTAATTAATCACTCCTACTTATCGAACAATACAACATACTTACCAATTGTTTATAAACATCACTAAATCAATCAAATTGATACTTACCTTATACTTACGAATCACTCATATGATACCATGGGTGTAGATCGTGATCTCGTGACAAATGGTACTCTGTAACTTAGTTTCTAAACTCTTTATTCTTATTGAATATAGTAATCTTGTGATTTTTATGCATCCTGCTTGGGGTTAACGATTATTTCATAATTACTGAATATGGAATTTAATAGGAAAGTTATAATGATAAGGTTGATTAGTAATGTAGAATGATCCTTGGTCCTGTGATTCCAAGCTCCATAGAACATCGGATAATTCAAAGAAAATTTTAATGGTCAAGTGATTAATATTAGGCCATGCAAAGTTAATTTTTCATTCGGTGTCAGTTTTTTTTTTCTTTAAAAAAAAATTTAACTTTGTATGGCACAAATTAATTTTAAGGTCATGCAGTTCAGTTTGTATATCATGGGACCAGAAAGTTTTTTTCAGACCTTTCGAGTAATTCCGGAAAGTTAAGGTGGAGGATAGTTTTTATTTCTTTATTTTGGGTTATTAAAGTGGATAAAAGGCTTTTTTTCTACAAATTCTTGTAAAAGGTAATAGTGATAGTAAATGACCTAAAATATAACCCAAATGACTAGTTATCGGGTCATTTGTTATTTGGGTCATTTGGGTCATTTCAGGTCATTTACCATCACTAAATGACTCAGATCATTTGTAAATGACCTGGGTCATTTGGGAAAGGCCTGAATTATTTGCAATCAGTAGGTTATTTAATTCGTGATTCATGTAACAATCGGAGACCATATATAGTAAAAATCGGGGATAAGATCACTTAATGTTTTTACAAGTCTCAGGAATCTGGTATTCCTACTGCAATAATGAATTTGTTTATTATGCTAACCACTTTTCTACTTCTAACAAAAGTTGTAGAGATAGTTGTTGTGATCATAACGGTAGAAGATCACCAAAATTTATTTGGTGGGTCCCGAGATATTGTCAAAAAACGTTTCCTGACCATATAAAATTTCTATGTATTATTTACATAGAAATTTTATAAGGCCGTGAAACGTTTTTTGACAATATCTCGGGACCACCAAATAAATTTTGGCGATCTTCCACCGTTATGATCACAACAACTGTCTCTACAACTTTTGTTAGAAGTAGAAAAGTGGTTAGCATAATAAAAAAATTCATTATCGTAGTGGGAATACCAGATTCCTGAGACTTGTAAAAACAATAGTAATTTCCCCCGATTTTTACTATATATGGTCTCTAATTGTTATACGGATCACGAATTAATGTTTTTATATGATCGGATATTGTGCCTAGAGACTAGAGTTGCAGGCGAATCGTCCCAATGATATCCCAATGATGTTACAGCTTAAGCCGTAACTAGCTAAAGCTTATGTCGTAACTAGTTACGGCAATCATTGGGACGATTTACCTGCACCTCTACTAGAGACCCAACCTAGTCAGATAATAGTGTTCCAAGTCATGACTGGGTCAACGGCATATAGAAGCTTACAAATTTTAATAATATTTATCAAGGTTATGCATTTAAATAAGCCATTCGAGTTATGAATATTATTATTTAATTTTATAAATTTTACAATGCTTAGTGAATATAAAAACATTTTATAATCTAGATCTGAAATAAGTTATTCAAAGTTAATATTTACTATTTAATCACGCTTATAGAACTTATTGTATAAAACTATTTCATCATGCTTATAGAACTTAGTGGTATAAAAAACATTTATTAATCTAAGATCTAAAATAAATTATTCGCAAATATTATTCATAATAATCTACAGAGGATGTTTATTAATCTAAGTATTAAAAATAAGTTTCATAAATACTGGCTGTTTAATTCACTATATTTGCAATTTTTTTTGAGTCCTGTATTATAATACAGTAGTCACTTCAACTTCATTACATTTCATTGGAACTCAATTAATTATTCATCTTATTACCCTTTTATAGATAAATAAATTTCATGAAATATGACAAACATGGGTTAGCTATTTATGTTGTATTCGTGGACTCGCCAAATAAACAAAGTTTGATAATCTAAGTATTTAAAATAATCTATTCATGAATATTGTTTTTAATTTTAATCAGTAAGTATTCATTAATATAAACATTTAAAATAAGCTATTCATAAGATATACTATTTAATCACATTAATGTTGTAAATATAAAGAATTTTTATTAATTTAAATTAGTTCATGACTATTTAAATATTTATTTTATTTACATTCGGTTAGTTGGGAGCATAGAAATTATTTATTTTATTTGCATCCAGTTAGTTGGGAGCATAAAAATTATTTGCATTTATCTATATTAATATGACGAAATACCCTGGTTAATTATATGCAACTCACATGTTTGATTTAAATAACCAATTAAGAAGTTATGACCAACTAAATTACTATATCTCTAGTTTTAATATAAAATTTTAAATGACCTGATAAGTCATTTTACCTTTCGAAATGACCAACATCTGGTCATTATTCATTTGAGTCACAAGGTTATTTCAGGTTATTTACTATCCTTGTGGTGCAAAGAATCATTTTTGCTATTAATCCACCTGGAAGTCATAATTGAACCTTGATGTTAACGCACTTCCTGGTCATAGTTGCATTGTCTGAAGTTTTTTTCAATCATGGTTCCTATACAAATATTAAAACTATAATAATTTTATTATTGCTCAGATTTTTAACCAATTAGTTAGGAACTTCTAACTGGTATCAATTACTGTTATAACCAGTCATAACCTTTGCCATTTCTAAATATAATGCTCTTTTATTTGGTAACAGCATATATAAAAATTCATTTTCTTTTTTTCGAATTAATTTAATTGTTATATTTGATACTGTATTGTTCCATATAGGGTATTGACTTGACAAAAAAACCGTTGATCGATAATTGATCAAAAAAATTTTTTTTTAATCGATCAAACATCAATTATATATACTTGATCGAGTATGATCGATCAAGAATATAATTTATAACCTCGAGTATATATAATCAATCAATCATTAGGCCAATCATTAATCGATTATATTATAACTTATTTATCAAATCAAATAATGCAACTAATTTCATCCACTATCGTTAAGTGTCAAAGTATAATTGGTTTTTACTATAAACACATTGTTAGTAATATCGATTTATTGTTTTAGAGAAACAGGTATTAACTAGTTTTATTACTTTTCGCTTTGCTTATTAATACAAGTTTTGACTTTTAAACTCATTATATCTATTTTTGGATTTATAATTCTAATCCCGATCAATAATCATGTGGGCCACGTGAACACGAAACAGATTAATTGCTTTAAACCCGCTCCATCCCAAAAAAAGAACTAAATGATACACACCCTAACCTAACTTCTTAAAGAGAATACATTCTTAACATTAGCATTCTTTTTATTTAAAATTCGAATTGCGTATTAGTTTGCCTAGTCGCATTAAACAGGCAGACGCAAGATTTCGCATATGTAGCAAATACATACACTTCAATACAAGATGACAAAGCATGGGTCCTGCATGCGTCAGACAGAATTATTATAACATAGTATACAACTGTACAACACATACTGTACAAAGCATTATCTATCCTTATGTTTTGATAATTCTAACTGACGCTTGCAGAGCTNATAATTGATCAAAAAAATTTTTTTTTAATCGATCAAACATCAATTATATATACTTGATCGAGTATGATCGATCAAGAATATAATTTATAACCTCGAGTATATATAATCAATCAATCATTAGGCCAATCATTAATCGATTATATTATAACTTATTTATCAAATCAAATAATGCAACTAATTTCATCCACTATCGTTAAGTGTCAAAGTATAATTGGTTTTTACTATAAACACATTGTTAGTAATATCGATTTATTGTTTTAGAGAAACAGGTATTAACTAGTTTTATTACTTTTCGCTTTGCTTATTAATACAAGTTTTGACTTTTAAACTCATTATATCTATTTTTGGATTTATAATTCTAATCCCGATCAATAATCATGTGGGCCACGTGAACACGAAACAGATTAATTGCTTTAAACCCGCTCCATCCCAAAAAAAGAACTAAATGATACACACCCTAACCTAACTTCTTAAAGAGAATACATTCTTAACATTAGCATTCTTTTTATTTAAAATTCGAATTGCGTATTAGTTTGCCTAGTCGCATTAAACAGGCAGACGCAAGATTTCGCATATGTAGCAAATACATACACTTCAATACAAGATGACAAAGCATGGGTCCTGCATGCGTCAGACAGAATTATTATAACATAGTATACAACTGTACAACACATACTGTACAAAGCATTATCTATCCTTATGTTTTGATAATTCTAACTGACGCTTGCAGAGCTATAATGTAGGTATAATATTACAATACACATGATGAATTGCAAACTGAATACATGCAAACTAAATACATGCAAACAATACACAAATAATACGAGATCACTTCATATCAGTACGCGTTACGGCTTGGACAATAGAATTTACAGTGAACATCTTTATTACAATTTCCGCGTTTTCTTGCCTGAAAACACATATTTATGTTATATATAAATAAAGACTTGTTGAGAAAAACATTCAAATAACAAATAGATCATACCTTGCGCAATTGAATTTTCATTAACTACTATCCAACCCCGCCCCCTCACTTTAACTAGCGAAAAGAAATCCTCATTCACGGCCATGTTTTGTAAGCCAGCTTTATTAGTTAATACCTATACTATACATGTATAAGAAAAAATAAAAAAAAACATTTCTACGTACTTTCAATATCGTTCCAATCACTAAAGCTTTGCCCTTTAGCTAAGGGGTATAAACCCTCTTCAGAATCCGTTAAACTATTACTTTCGTCAGGTTGTAATTGACCGTTATAATTTAATATTTCGTCAAATAAATTTGTTGCAACACTACTGCTAGTAAAACACAAATCTGTTTCATCAAATTTTTCACTTCCCATTTTAAAATGCTGTATAAAGTTGTTAGTTCTATTAATAATATGAGTATAAAATACGATCGATTATAGTAAAAAAAAATAAAAATCGCACAGTGTTGAAACCTTGTTACACAAATAGGTAAATCACCAACTGTATATTAATCACCCGGCTGGGTTACGAGAACCAATTTTATTTATGTGCACACCCTTATCTAGAAACTTTTACAAGAGCTTTATTAAATGTTGAAGAATAAAGTTATGCTTTAGAATTTTCTATTAACATATAAAATTTGAAAAAATTTAATTAGTTAAAGTGAAAAAAATTAGACCTCAACAACACAAGTCCAAAGTTTAATAGAATTCTTGCAAAAAATCAAGTGTAACTGTTTAGAAATGACTTTTGCGAAGAGTTTTCAGCTAAAAAAATTTTGAAAAAAAAGTGCAATGTTAAGGTGCATTTTTTAGAAATTTGAGCGTTCTTTATAATTAAATAAAGTAATATCATATTCTAATTGATAATTTTAATTTCATCGATTGAAATCTGATCATAGTAAAATTAATATTGCCAACATAGTTTTGATTTACTTAATTGAGTTACCACCCTAGTATCGTAAAGATTTATCAAATAGAAAAATAAATTGGCTTTTATTTAATTTGATTATGTTATAATTAACAGTTAATATAGACTAAAATATGAACGTTATTAAATTCAAAAATTACATTTTAAAAAGGTAACTATTGCGTATAAATTGTTATCTTCCTGTTATATATAATCAAAAATTACATTTTAGAAAGGTAACTATTGCACATAAATTGTTATCTTCCTGATATATATAATTAAAAAACTTTAGTCGATCAAATATATATTCATTTGATCGATTAGCACTATTAATCATTGATTGACCTATTTTTGCTCGAGCCCCTTAATTGGTGCTCGATTATTGAACTAAATCGATCAATGATCGAGCATAACATAATCGAGTCAATACACTAGTTGCATAATAATGCCCATGTCATTATTTAAAATGATAGCCTGAATTATGCTTAATATAGACTAAAATTCGAAATTATGCCCCTATGTGTTATTTTGCAAAATACAGAAAAACTTTATAATATTCTAAAAGTCATATTACAAAACCATGTTTACGTTTCAGGTTTTAGTACGACTGCGTTGCACAGCTACCTTATTATATATAATAATAAATAAATATAAAATTTTAAACTGCTCTTTTTCACTACAGCTTCTTCATCAGTTGATCTTATTGTTACATTGATTAGTTGATCACCTTGATTAGTTTAACTACCTTAATCAGTTTGACAGTTCCTTGGCTAAAATTGTGAAAATTTGTAAAATCCTGTGAAATCTTGCAAAATCTTATAAAAACTTTTAAATATTTGCAAAAAGTATGATTATATTATTATTAAGAATAATTTAGTAGTATTCTTTCAATATAAAATTTAAATATAGATTTATATAAAATAATTTACTTATTTCTACATTATTTAGATAAAAAATATTAGACAATTATGAGAACAATATATTTACCAATTATTTTATTCAAATTTTTAGCTTTAATAAACAAAGATTTTTGTAATAAATTGAATAATTTAAAAAATAATTGATTTAATATATTTCTAATAACTTCGCATAATTTTAAAATATTTTGAAATTAATTAAATTATATTGTAATGAATTGAAAGTTGATGAAGGTTTTATTTCTGTAAAAACTATCTATTGTTTACTATTTATAGCAAAAGTTAATAAGGATTTTTGTTTTTTAAAAATTGATAGTATTTCAAAATCGGCAAGACAATAATACCTTTTATACTATTTCATAGTTTCACATATGTGTTCAGTGAACTTCTATGTAGTCTAATATTAGTCTAATGCAGATAATTTCAAAATATTTAATAATTGCACATAAATTCGCAGATTTGCTATGAAAATTAAATAAATAAAATTTGTAACTTTTCCAGAATGCCAAAATTGTGCTAGTTAAGTTTATTTGATTAGTGGGCTGTGCTTCCTGTCTAAATAATCTTCATCCTGTGAAATGGGTCAGTTAAAAAAAGGCACCACTAGGTTACCCAACGGGTCTCCTGATATGTCACCTGTTAGGTATGCTATGCAAAATTAGAATTGATCGTTAAATCACTTAATGATGTCAAGTAATTTTTGGATAATGTTAGTAATCGGATCTTGAATTGTGTTCACGATTACAGTTTAAAAAAAATAATAACTCAGATTATTAAGTCACTTAACGATCTAAGATAAAAGAATACAAATTACAGGAGTTTAATTGTTCAATCAATAAGGTAATCAATAAGTATTTTAAAGGGGCGGGTCAACCTGCATCACCCCCACATGCAGGTAACTCAGGTGATACCAATTTACTTAATCTTGGTATTCTTCACTTGTGGTTTTATTTGCCATAACATGACCAATGACTTCTCTAGTAATACTATGTAAAGTAAAATTAATTAATCGCATTAATTTTACTTAAAAAAATTTAATAAATATTTAATAATTGCACATAAATTCGCAAATATGCTATGAAAATTAGATAAATAAAATTTGATAACTTTTAATTATTTCAAAAAATTACAAAGTATTTTATCATTTATTCCAGAATGGCAAAATTGTGCTAGTTAAGTTTATTCGATTAGTGGGCTATGCTTAAGCTTGGTATTCTTCTCTCATTGTTTCATATGAGGCCCCATAGCAAAAGGTGGTGATACTCAAAAAAAATTTTTTTTGTAAAAATTTATTTTTGCAAAAATTAGATTATTTAGAACACAATATTAAAAAACTACAGAAAAATTTTTTAGTCTATCACTACCTTTTGCTGTGGGGCCCCCATATACTATAAAGTGGCCAACAACTTCTCTGTTAATACTGTGTAGAATTAATTAATCACATTAATTTTCTTAATAAATGTTTAATAATCACGCATATATTTGCAAATATACTGAAAAATTAAATAAATGAAATTTGATAAATTTTAATTATTTTGCATTTTTTTGTAAAATTACAAAGTATTTAAGATTATCATAACGAATTGAAATTTAAATAATAATGTATTTAATCAATTTTTAATTTTTTTGCATAATTTTGAAATTAATTAAAGTATATTGTAACAAATTGAATAATTTTTAAATTAAATATTTATTGAACTTATACATAAATTTTAATTTTTTGAATTATTTTGCATTATTTTGAAAAATTTTTATGAAACATAATTTTTAATAAATGCCAATATAATAAATTAAATACTTTAGTTTAATTTATATAAACAGAATTTCTATACTTTCAAAAAGATATAAATATGATTAAAAGCTTCTTTATTTTTTTCTTAAAAAATTTTATTTCCAAATATCTTTAAAATTTTAAATCAAATTGAAATTATTATAATCTTAGAATATAAATTCCACTATTTCTCCTAATCTTATAAAATATCTGGCTTTAAATGTTCTTTCTGCCTTCATACTTTTCTATCACAAAATGGATTGAGTAAACATATGTCCAAGAGTCTTAATACTGTCAAAGATGTTTCAGTTTTTGCCAAAAGTGCTAAGAGTTTTTACAAGTCTTTGCTTTTTGATGAATTGCTTTAAGATAATATATTTTTTTTTTATTAAAATACCGAGTTGAAACTTTATTTAAATAAAATAATAAATTTACATTTAAAGATTTCAGAACTACATTTGAATTACTGTAAAACAGGTACCCAATGTGACATTATACCTTCTATTTTCTAATAATGCTATAATTACTATTTTAAATTAATTTACTAGCTAGAGTAGGTTGAAGAAAATCTCGGTATATGGCCTGATATTATTGTATACAGTTTGTTAGAGGAAAACCTTGTAGAAATCATTTTTCTATAAAGGGGGAAAAGTCTATATATGATATATCTAGTGTGGCTGTAGTTGTTGTATAGGATATATTTGGAAAGAAATATTTCTTTCTTTTCATTTTTAAAGTAATATTATGAGCATGTTCCTATTGGTGTTGAGAGATATTTCGTAAGGACCAAACAGTATTTTGAAACCAACCTAAAAGATTATTAAACAGGGAAATAAGAAATAATTTAGTTTGTTTAGTAGTAAGTAATTTAATATTTTCAAAAACATTAGAAGAATAAATTCCAACAAGGCTAATACGTAGGATTATATGTCCGGAGCTCATCATATGATGTTTATCATATTACACAAACGCGTTAATATGCATATATTGGTAACATTAAAGCACAAATATAGACACGCGTGTGGACAGACAAAAATTTTCCAATTCCATTTCTGATAAGATTTACATTATATATATGTAAGTATATCAAAAAAGTAAAATTTGTCAAGATTTTTACATTTGAAGCACATTAAGAAGGTAATTTTTGTATCACTTTGCATAGAAATTAAGGGTCCTTCGCTACGCTCCAGCCAATAATATAGTATAGGAAAAGATTATATTGTGGAGTATGTGTATAAAGTGTAAAGTAAAGAAGAGTATTGAGAATTGTTAATAGAGATATGGTAGTAATTTTGAGTGAAGTAAGTGTATCTGTAATTATACTAATAACAGATTGTTGAAGATTATTGTTATTGTTTGAACAGAGGAGTAAGTGTAAAGTATCTTCAGTATCTAAATAGCGGCAGCATTTTGATGTAGGATATAAATAATAATAACGAATATAAAGATTTTTCCATAGTTGGAAGATTGTTAGTTAAGATTTTAATTCTAAAAGAATATTTAAAATGATTGTGTTCAAGTGTATTTAGTATATTAAAACATAACAGATAATATCCAGTTAATTTAGGTATATTTTTAAATATTTTGAGAGTAGACCAGAAATATAGTTCTTGTATAGATTATATATTTTTGATAAAGGTTCATATTTTGAAAGGAATAAGATGACGATGCTACTGAAATAGATTGGTAAATTTAGAATATTATTAGTAATTTTAAGTATTGGTTTATTAGTTTTATAATTTGCAAGGAAGTTCACTTGATTGTAGAATGAGTTAAGATGTAATTTGGCTTTGTGTAAAGTGAATGAGATATTTTTGATAGATTTAATTTGATTAATAATGGATATAATATCCCAATTTTTGTTTTGTATAGGTTTGGAAAAGTGTATTTGTTTTAAATTTTTGATTGCAGTATTGTTAGCTAGATGGATATTTAAATAGCTATTATTAGAAGTTGCAAGAAGGAGAGAAATAATTGCTTCAAGTTCAGTTTGTGTTGTATTAGAGTATGAATTAGATGCTGCATTAAATTTGATAGAAGTGTTATTTTCACAGATCCAGCCAATCCCAGATTTGATATTTGATGATTGTGTGTCTTGTATTGAGGCATTAGTATAAAAGTGAAGTTCTTGTGAACTGAGATTTTAAAAAAGTGGTAGAAGGCTAGTAAGTTGATGTTGATAGATGGTATGGTTGGTTAAGTTATATATAAGTTGTATTTCTTGTGTAGAAATATAAATTTGTGGTACAGAATAAGAAGAAGTTGTGGTATTAGTAAGGTTAAATATATGGATTAGAGTGAGAATTGCTTTGTAGTCTATTTGAATATATATTGGATTATTAGATATACTAATTTGGTTATAGAGCAAATTAAATAATGAAAAGGTATTTGAAGAAAAGAGGTATTGGGTAGTAGTTGTGTAAAGCCTGAGTCTGAAGGTTTCATATTATATATTGCAGTTTTTGATAAAGAGGTTTGATGTGATAAAAATGTACTATTGTTAGAGTTATAGTATATTTTTTATTTTTAAGCGAGGTCTTCCCTCATTTTTTTTATTATTAAATTGTAGTAAAATTATTACATTTGTTCTAATTTATTTATATTTGCATTTATGGATTTGGGTTAAAGCTAACTTTACTCTTGACCTAAGCCATTCAGGCAAGGTCAAGACCTCACTAAATTAATAAATCTATGTAAGTTGGTTTTAAATTGTTACTGATGTATTTGTTATGCCAGAGCGCTAGCAGTAGGTCTACTTTTTCTCTATTTTCTCCATGGGCAGGTTGAGATAGTATTGCTAAATTTATGTTACAGTTTGCTTGTTGGATTTGCTGTCGGCTAGTAATTCATATTTCTTTATATATTTTTTCTGTTATTTTGTGGACAATTTTGACATCTAATTTGTCGTTATTTTGTAGTGGTTGACGAAACATTTCAGATTGTTTTATGAATAGACCTATTCTTAGTTTGCTGTTTGGTCTTATGTAGTTTCATTCAAATTTTTCTGTGAATCTTTTTAATTGTACTTTCGTGTATTTTACTTTTTTTTTATTATCGTTCTATGATAGTACACATTTTAATTGTATTTGCTTCATACCTTAACCAATGTTTTTCGTCTTCTATTTCTTTTGTACATCTGGGGCATGTAGGATTTGGTTGGTTTAATGGTGCCCTATGGTGTCGATTTAGTAGGTGAAGCAACTCGTTGGTTAAGATTTTTATTTTGAATGTCTTGAATTTCAACTTGGACACATGAGTATATCGTGTCATGAGGCAGTAATCATAGTTAATATAATTATATGTCTTTTGCCAGTCTATTATCCCTTTGACATTTACTTGAGTTATTCTGTTTTGGCAATACCACTCTGAGTACTGTTCCACTTGGAAGGCATGTTTGACCATGGTTTTTGGGTTATATGCTATTGGTTCATTCTGCATCTGCAGGACGTGCACGTCTGTTAGCAATTCATGTGCTTTTATGTCTGTTGTATAGATCCTATCAGCTACGCTCTTTTCTATATCTTCTCCCACCCTTATTTTTAGTAATATGTGTCTGCGATTTAATATTATTATAATGCATCTAATATAGTTAGACAGGTTATATTTGTCTAAAGTTTGCGTTGATTGTATGTCCTTATTTATGTCGCTGTCTATGATTTGTTTTAAGTGTGTCATTTCTGTCTCTATTGTTAGTTCTGTTTTTTGTAGGACTATAATACACAGAGTTAGAATTGCGATTAGTGCTATTTTTAGTATTGATGGCCAGGTTTTCACATGTATGCTTAGCATGTATGGTGTATCCTCTATGGTCCAGGTAGCTATTGGGCTCGACTTGTTGTCACTTTTTGCATTGACTGTGATACGGGTTTTTACTGATCTTGGTACCATTATGCTCTGGTGGATGTTCCATAGTTCCTTTGTTATTTTAGGGAACAGTTATGTGAGGTTTTGTTCGAACTTTAATTTTCCCGGGAGAGTCAGTCCTGGTATTGTTCTTAGCATTTTGGTCGCATCCTTGTATGGTGTTAGTAAGTCACCTAGTTTCGCATATATTTTTTTTTTCTTATCTACCTGGATACTGATTGCTTTGAATTTGGCACAGATGAAATGACATAATTTTTGGTTTCTATTTTTACTTAGTTGGCATCCTGTGCAATGCTCTAGTTGATTGTTGTGTTGTTTTCAATGTGCCACAGTTATGGTGTTTTGTATGTAGCTCTTAATTTTTTTAAATAGATTATGTTCTATGTATACCCATTTAGGGTCACCTTCTTTCCATTTTTTGTGTATGAATGGGTTTGGTTCAATTAATCTGCAGGATGGGCTTGTGATATTTGGCATATTGTTTGTTATTTCCTCAAACCATTTTGGAGTTCTCCCTGTGGGAATTTTGCTATAGGCCCCACCATGATGTGGTTTGTATACATTTTGAGTCTTGAAATTGTTCGATGAATGCAATGTTATAACTGTTTAATTTTACTTGCGTGCTTCATGCCTTCAAGTATTACATTTATGGAAGTTTTCTCTGCTTCCAGTGTAATTGGTCACATATTTGTTTCATTACTTAGCTGTAGGCCAAGTTGGTGTAAAGATGTTATTTGTGATACCGTATTTGTTTTTGGTTACTTTGTAAGTAAGATGGGTTTACTTTCTAGTATCGAGAGAGGTGAGGAAGCCGTGTTCTGCAATTGTTGGAGCCTAACCTTCAATGATGAGGTGTAGAAATTTCTTGATCTTATAAGTTTGTTGAGGATTGTTATATGGTTTGTAGCTATTATTTGCACTACTAGTTTCAGTCCATATATTTGTAGGTTTGTTATGGTGGAGTTTGTGGTTCCTCTTGCTAGACCTGCCTTGTATTTCACCAGTTTTATACAGTGTGCTGTCATAATATCACAGGTCGATTTGGCAGTGTTGTATTCTGGGTCCTATACCCTAACCTGGTTAGAAGTACCATATTTGTTACATATATGGTTTGTTTTTCTGTGACTCGTGCCCTTTCTAATTTTTTTAGGTTGGTGTAGAATTCCTCTTCTATTTTTTTGTGACATAGGTGGGTCTGTTTGCTCTTGTGAAAAAGCATCCTAGAAATTTGAAACTGCCCTTTATGTCAATATTTGGTCCTGCTAAATTTATGGCTGTGTCAGCACTTTTCAAGTTTGTTATGAGGGTAGACTTGGTTGGATTGACCATTATATTAGCGAAGGTGTAGAAAGATAGGGCTGTGGTAAGTATATTTTGTAGTTGTTCTTTGGACGGACTATCCAGGTCGAGTCGTCCATATACGCTAAACAAGGTGTATGGTATGAGGCTGTTGTGTTGTGTGGCAACGTTATTGCTTCCATCCTATATCCCTCATGCTGTTTCATTATTTTACTTAACAGGGGTTGTAGTAGATCCTCTACAAGATCGAGGATAATGTTTCAACTTAGTCCAGGCCATCTTGTGCTATATAATTACTTGTTTTTCTATATTCAGTTATAATTTGATTTGTACGGTCATGGTAGAGATCGCATATGATATTTATTGTTTTTGTGAGAATTTTTATTCTTTGGAGTGCGATTTTTAATAAGGGAAGTGCACTGAGTTGAATGCTTTCGACATATTCTGTACAGTCATATCTCTCTATAATCACAAGTTGGTCGCACCCTATTTTGGTGATTGTATAAAGGTGTGACTATAAATAAAATACCTTGCTATGGTCACATGACCAAAGGCCAATAAGTAATATATTTGCGCATATTTGAAATACTATTAAAAAATTTAAAATGTTTGATAATGAAAAACTTTTGATCCAGTGGCCCAATTTGGATAAAATAACAAGTGTTTGACTCAATGAGACAATTCTAAAAAGTCTAAAATCATCCAAATTTAGCTATAAAATGCTAAGATCATTAAAGATTTTTATTTAGATGTTTAAATTTAATCAATTCTTAAATATGTGAAGTGACACAAATTCTTAACAATTACAGGATCGTGTGATTGGATTTTAACGATTTTATGCTCATTGGAATCGTCTTACCAAGACGAACATTTTGGTAATTGTTTCATCCAAATCGGGCCACTGCATAAAAGTTATTTGTTGTCAAACCTTTAAAAATTTTTAATAGAATATTTTAAATAAACATGAAAAGAATATTGGCCAATCAGATATTATGATCTATATTTAGTCAAAATTTGTAATTATAACGAGGGTTTTTATTAATAAAATTGATAAAAAATCAAAATTTTTTTGTGATAGTGATTATAGGTGAGTTGTGACTATAATGAGGTTTTTTTACTATATTTTAAATCTGTCGCACAATATTGGGTGCTTATATAGAGGTGTAACTATATAGGGTGTGACTATAGAGAGGTCAGACTGTACAAGGATCCAAATTTCTTTATTATTAACTTGTGCATCCTCCAATAAATGTGTTAGGTGTTGTATTAGCGTTAGAGTTGAATCAAAAGGTAGGGCTACATAATTTGCTGGTGAAAGGTGTATAGTACCTGGTTTAACCTCTTTGTTATTATTTTTGTTAGCAGTTTCCTCACGTGCTCAATTAAGGTTATTGGGCATGTCCTACTTAGTTTTTTGTCAAAATTTAGCTTGGTTATTGGCTATACTAAACTGTGTTTCTATGTTTTTAGTGTTTTCTCTAGCTTTAGACTCACATTAAAGATTTGTAGTATCACTTCAATAGCTGATTCACGTAGCTGTTTTAACAGTTCATTTGTTATCCCATCTGGGCCTGCGGCCTTTTTATTGGGACTTCCTAACAACACTTCCCATAGCTTATCTATTTCAATCTTGTTGTTTAATTGTGCATCCTGTTTGTATTTATTTCTGCCTTGGGTGCATATTCATCTTGCCAATCGTTCCATAAGGGTGTTGTAGATGAGTTGTATTGGGTCCATGCTCGAAATGGTCTTGTATAGCTGCCTTAATCCCTTTGCTCCTGTAATGATTCCTTATTTGTTCGTATGTTGTTGAAGGTTGCCAGTGTAGTATTGCGATGTAGTACACTATTGATCATTCTCTTGGTATTTTCTACAAAAAGTTTTTCATGCCTGTCTATAAAATATTGGATCTTTTCTCTTTTTTCTTTGCTATTTTCTAGGTCTCTTGCATTTTGTAGAGCTTTTTTTATGTGCTTGATTTCTGTTTTAAAGTGTATGATATTGTTTGAATATAGCATTGTGATATCTATAGAAGCAATAAAATACTCAGCTTTTTCTCTTATTAGCAGCAAGTACTTGTTTATCTCTTCGCAGATATGGTGGTATATGCATAGCATTGGCAGGTGCATTATTAACCTATGTACCTTGTTTGCTTGTTTTAGTACTGAGTGTATTTCCGTAGCTAACATTGTGAAGGCCACAAAGTTTTTTTTATTTTTTTGTATATAGTACGAATTTATTAAGACTTTGTTTAATTATTGAGTTCCAAATGTTCCATTTTTTATTTAGCATTTCCTCATCTAAGGCGGTATCTATGAGGCTCCATTTAGCTTGCAGTTCCTCATCCATGAATTTTCTCAAATCGTTCCAGGCTTCTTCACTTGTCATATTATAGAGGTATATTTTCCTTTATGCATTTTGCTTTCTTCGCAGTTTAGCGTGCAGATTAGTATGCCATACCGTTTGGATTATTTGATGGTTACTGCAGAAGAAAATTCAATTAACTCGTCAACGATTGGAGCAAGATAATGATTTATTTGATGTTTACTAGGCTTATTTGGATCAGAGATAATACCTAATATTAAAATTTTGTTTGGTTTGAATTGGTCTTCATGTGGTAAATTACATAAAACTCCATAAATTACCCAGTGCTATGAATTGTATAATCGAATGGTTGAAACCAGTCGATATTCATAGCTAAGCCGATATGGCTATCAAGTGTATAATTTGTAAAAAATGGCGTAGGATCATTAGGATTTATAACGAAATTTTTCAGATATTACCCTCGTATATGTCTGAGAAAATTCAATTTGGGACATTTCTATTTCTAGAATGCCGTAACATCTCCTCAAATCCTGGCCACTGATACATCATATAAAGTTGCTGCTTTATACTTCCAACTGGGTAAAGCTTTAATGCTCGTAATAAAGTTCCTTCATTTGTTTTTATTATCTCTGCTAATGGTTCATTACATGCCGATTGTAGTGATTCTGATCTATGATTAGGATATTCAACATATGTACACATTTTGCATGCTGGTTGATTTACCTCTGAATAATTTTTGACTTCTAATAGATCATAAAGTTTATAACACTTCAGGCATGTAACTTATTTTTTATATTTAGTTAAGATACCTAAAGACGATTTTGTTGTGGTCAGAGAAGTAGGAAACTTATCAGCTTCATTTATTTTGAAATGTACAAGTATAATTCGAAGAAATTTAATTAATATTTCTGTACCAACATCAGATATATTGAAATATTGCTGATATTTCATTATCCATAAGATGATCCAATCATGCGAATTATTGTCGAAAGTAAACGGTGGATCAAAAACTTCAGGATCGATTTCTGGCAGAATAAAATTAACAGGTTCATGGCTTGCTTGCGAAGTTTCACTTGCAGAATCACTTGAAGAAGAATTACTTGAGGAAGAAGCATCATCAGGCTCTTCTTCCTGAATTATCATAATTTCATTATCATCTGATAGTTGATATATTTCAAATGGCGATGATTCTTTTAAAGTTTCATCAATGTTCATCTCTTCATCATTGATGGGTAAAGGCCTTTGAAATTTTGCTTTACCCAATTTTCTGGAGATTGGCGACTGTTCAATAAAATCATCTTCTAGAAATAAATTATAGATTCAGTACTCGAGTTTGTATTATCATCTTCGCCATTGGCTGTACTATCTTCTTAAAAACTATTGTTATCCGATGCATTGTTATCCAAACCACTATCATCAGAATCACTATTATCCGAACCACTATCATCAGAATCATTGTTATCCGAACTATTATCATCAGAATCATTGTTATCTGAACCATTATCATCGGAATTATCATTATCTGAATCTTCACTTCCTGAACTAGCACTTTTGGAAATTCTGGCAGTGGTTCTTCTCTATATTTATACTTTGCTGTGGACGATTGCTTGGTGATCCTACTAGATTGACCAATTTCGGGTAAGGCCATATGGGATTGCTGTATTCGTGGATCAACATATTTCCCTTGATATTTCGGGCACTTACATACTACTTTTTTTGTTTTGTGTACATATTTTCCTGAACTCTCTTTGGATGACGACATTATTATTTTATTATTATAGTTTTTATATTGGGTAAAATGCATATTGATTTTTATGCAAGATTTTTGCAGAAAAATTTATGCTGCAATCGACGTCTTAAATACTTTTTCGTAATAAATCAGCCCTATATTTATAAACAATTCAAGAATTTATGCATATCATAGATTTAAATTACTATCACTAATTAAATCATCAGAATTAATTTTCCTTGTAATGTATAATACAGTATAAATAAAACATGGAAACGATTTATTCAATCAATTCTCTTCAGAACGCGTTTATTTTTTTCTTTCCAGAACACGTCAATTTCTTCTTTTTTTTAAAAAAAACAATAAATCACAAATATCTTCATACAGTATTATAAAAAGCATTATACAAATATAGTAATATTATGAGTACAGAAAGACTATCGATGAACGCATAGAATTCTTCAAATATTAACTGTTCACTAAATATTTTCTTAAGAGAAAAACAGTTAAAAACTTAAAGGTTGTGTCAAGATAAACATAAAACATTTAACAAAGTAAACTTTTATATACGAACAGTAAAAGATATAAGTAGAATTCTTAGAATACTTACGACTTAGACCGCATAAACATTTCAAATGAAACAAAACTCTTCAGAAAGTTAAAGATAAATGTGTTATAACCATAACAAGGAAAAATAATCTTAATCACAAGAGCCGATATTCTAACGTATATACCAAGTTTTCACTCATATCATTGCTATAATAAACATATCTTCTCAAATGAAATTTTTTTTTGAAAAAATAGTACCAATTTTCGATTATTTCGTCTAACTAAAACTATTCGTGTATCTTCTTAGAAAAAGGTAAAATTATTTTCCTTTGTATATCTTCTTAGTCAAAAATTAATGCATTTATCTTTTATCTAAATATATTATAGAATTATACTACATACATATATAATGCATGCAACATTAAAATTTTATCCGAATACAGAAAACAATATCAAACATTTATAATCATGCATTAGAATGCATATAATGCTTGAGTAATCAAGAACAATACTGAACCCTGATAATCATGTGACAATCAGATTAGTGCATTGTTCAAGCGAAAGGTACATTATTTTAATGTAATCGTTATTTATTTAATGATATTTAAGTGATATTAATTTAATATATATATAATGATCAATTTTCTATTCGAGTACAGAAGAATTCCAAGAAATAATGCAAAATATGTAATAATTTGGTTATTGATAATTTCTTTCGCATATATTCCTAATGAAGTAATTTTTTAAATAAAATTATAATGATATTAATATTATATTTTAATTTATTTTTATTCGAGTACATAAGAACTTCAGATCGAGTAATTATTAAGTTCGTTTGTATATCTTCCTATTGAAGTAATTTATTTATGATATTATAGCAATATTAATATAATTTATTTTCACTGAAAGATAAATTAATATTATATGCAGCTTTATTAATAAATTTTAATTATTAGGAGACATAAAACAGATAATACAGATAATAGAAGATAATTACCATATAGCTAACAAACTTATAAAAAGGATGGTATCTTTCCTAGAAAATTTCGTTATCGATTTCAATTCAATATCTTATCCTAAAATTACTTTTCGCAACTAAATCAATTCTCTTTCACCTTTTTTTTATCTTAAAATTTTTTTTCTTATTAATTATTTTGAATTCAATGTACAATAGGAAAAAAAGAAAAGCAACTTCCCAAGACTGAAAGCAGCAAGATGGCGGAGAAAAGAGCACACAAACAAAAGAAGCAAAAATGTAAAATTTTGATAAGCCGATATAGTAATTTATTAATAATCAATTAATTATTAAATTTATATTTTTAGTAAATGCAAAGGTGATCGCTGCAGCGATTTCGGGAGCAATCGCTGCTGTTCAAAGCAAGGGGAAGAGGAAGCAAATAGAACCTGAACCACCAAAAGGCTCTAGCTCTAGTAGTGCAGGCACTACTAGTAGTGATGATGAGAAAGGAAGATCAAGGAGCCAGCAGCAGCAGTAGCAGCAGCAGCAGCAGTAGCAGTAGTAGCAGTTCTGAGAGTAATAGTCCTCCGAGACCACTAACAAGAGAGCAATCGTCCCATCTTCAGGTAAATATATTATTGCCTTCTCATGTATTTTATGAATAGATTTACTTTATATTTTTAATTTTTATTTTATATTATTTTTTTTTGTAGGCCGAAATTAAATTATTGATAGAGGGCAGAAAGTTGTCATTTCAAAAACCTGATCTGAACAAAAATTGGTCTTTGCAGACAAAGAATATCCGGAACATCCTGAACTATTAAGTGGGCAAGAATATTCATGAAAAAAAAGAAAAAGAAAGGTGGGGATAGGCACAAAAAATGAAAGAGAAGTCATACGGATGAGACAGAAACTGAAGAATGAGCAAGTGAAACAGGTGTAAAAAGGGGAAGAGTGGATAATGATGATAAAGTTGTATTATATGAAAAAAGAAAACCTAGAAGATCAGCAGCATCCTCAAAAGCACCAATGCCCAAATAAGCAACATCCAGATTAGTAACACACTCAAAAGCACCAACACCTTCATCATCGAAACCAACAACACCCACATCATCAAAACTGCCAACACCCACATCATCAAAACTGGAAACACCCACATCATCAAAACCGAAAACACTCACATCATCAGAAACACCTATAACATTAGAAAAAACACCTAAAACATCAGAAACAACAACAGCTACGAATGAACCATCATCATCAACGGAAGAAATAACATCAGCCGAAGCCTTAATATCAAAAATACCACCAACATCATCAATGTCAGCAGCCTCCTCAACATCAATACCAGTACCACTAGCAAAAATAACATTACAATTCGCCAGAGGCTCTGCAAAAAAACCAAGTAAACTGCCATCAGAAGATGATACATTAGTATTTAGAGATGAAGGAGTTGAAGCTAAAGATAGAAGTAACGATAAAGGTGACAATAGAGATGAGGATAGAGGTGAGGATAGAGGTGAGGACTAAAATGAAAGTGAAGGTGAAAGTGTGGTTAGTTTAGAAGCTATTGAAAAAGTGAAAAAAGGAAACTGAAAACTAGAAAATTATGAGAACAATAAAGGTAAATGTTGGGTTGAAAGTAAAAAAAGGAAAAAAGTGATGCAAAAAAAGAAAAATGATAAAAAGAAAGCGAAAAGATTGAAAAGAATGCAATAAATTAGATTTTTGTTAGATTTATCTGTTATTGAGTTTTTTAATTTTAAAATAGCGTTTTTATCGGAATATAATAAAATTTAATATAATCAGTAAAATAATATAAATATTAGCCAATCAGCCAATGTGTATCTAAATGTAATCAGTAAACTGTTAAATAGCAAAATTATTGTACAAATATCATCAACTATCACCTTCAGTCATAGCAGACCAATAGACTATAGACTTTAAAATTCGGTTTAAACCTAAAACCTATCAGTTTGCTATCACCAAAGGCGATATTTTATGAATAATAAAAAGATGATATATAATATCGGTAAAATATACTTTAATTTTAGGAACTGATTACTATGAATTTTATAAGTATATAACTAATCATATTAAACATCACTAATTATCAGCCAAATATTATTCAATATTGGCCAAATATTATTCAATATTGACCAAATATTATTCAAATATCGGCCAAATATTATTCAAATATCAGCCAAATATTATTCTAAAGAATAAAGAAGATATGTTAAAGGCTAATTAATCATTAAAAAATATAACCAATATATCAGTACAATATCTTATAAATTATGAAAAAAATTTGTAAAATAGCCAATACAATATCTTCTTATGATTTATCTAATCGTGAATTTATTACCAAAATATCAATCCAAATATCTGCCTTGTATTTTCTTTATAATTTCACTAATCTTCATATGGATATATGAGTATTTTTTACTGACTTATAACCGATATGCAACAAATTTTCTTAAATTAGCAGCCTATCAGCCTATTTTAATCCCCTATCAATCTGCATCATATCGGCCTGCAATCTTCATAGGCGATTTTTAGATGATATTAGGGTAATATTTTTGATTTTGACTAGTAAAAGTGATCATTTGAAACCGGGTTGAGTTCAAATAAACCTGAAGAAATAGGTGCATTTGAACCACAAATTGGATTTTGATCCGAATTGGATTATTTTATTCTAAGTTGGAACTCAAAATGATATTATTTGAACAGGTTGATTGCTCAAATAAACCAGAAATGGTATTATTTGAACATAGGTCGATTTAAATGACCCAGAATTGGATCTTTGGCCCTAGGTTGGTTCAAATGTACTCGGAACATAATCATTTGTTTCAGAAGATAACAGGTTATCGGAAATTAAATATGGAAAGTATAGATAGGATCACTTTTTTGTAGGTCTACAGTACATTATTTAGAAATTATTTAATATTATTTTGTGTTTTCGAATATTACTTAATATTTTCGCAATATTTCGAAATTTATATTTCAAAATATTTCAAATGTTTCCAAAATATTTCAAAAACATTTTCAAAATATTTTGAAATATTTTTGAAATATTTTGAAATTTATTATTTCGAAATATTTGGAAAAATATTTTAAAAATTATTTCGAAATATTTGGAAAAATATTTTAAAAATTATTATTTTGAAACATTTCGAAAAATATTTCGAAATATTTCGAAATTTTTTTCAAAAAATTTCGAATCGAAATATTTCAAAATTTTTTTTAAAAATTTTTCGAAAGATATTGCATATCGCAATTTCTTTTGAAATATTTTGCACATATAAATTTGCTGATGCAGATAGTGCTTTTTGCACTTTGCACTTTTTTTAATTTTTTTAAAATTTGAATAGTATAAGCAAAATTATAATTATTTTTAAAATTATTATTTAATAATTTATATATGTTTTTAACAATAAATATTTATTAGCAAGTAAGTATAACTTTAGGAATATTTCTAATTTACACACAGGTGATTATCACCTGTAGTCAATTTGCCAATTAAAATTCAGGATCATGTATAATATGTAAATCAATTTTTGTATAACAAAAACATAAAAAATTGCTAAAATTGCTTCTAGCTTAAAAACTTGTCTACAAAACTACTTTTTTTATGCAAAAAAAAATTCCTGCAAAATTTTACTATATACAAAGCACTTTTCTAATTCCTAACTCTAACTCTAATATTAAAAGGTTTGTTTTTTGTTTTGATAAAATAATTATTTTTATTTATGCACAGGTGTTATTTTCTAAATTTAATTATAATTATTTTTAAAGAAATAATTTATATATCGCACGTGCGATGTTGTCGCACCTGCTGCAGATCATAAAATCAGGTGTAATATCAATTAAAATAACCTATTTTTTCATTAGATAGGGTTAGGGTGAAGCATAGATTGTGTGTATGGGCAAAAGGAGTTTTTATAGTAAAATTTTGCAAGGAATTTTTTTTGTTAGAATCCTAAGAGTAGTTTCATATACTCAATTTTGAGTTATAGACGATTTTTGACAAAACGAACGTTTGTTTTGAATTTTTTGATCATGTAATGTTACACCTGATCTTGAAATTTGATTGGGAGAGCGACATATAAGTTTCATCGCATGGGGCAATGAATAAATTTACTCATTTTTAAAATAATTGTTTAATAATTTATATTTTTATTTTAATTAATATATATTTTAATAATGGGTTGTTAAATTATTAATAGGTAAGTATAATAAGTATAAGCTTAATTATATAAGTTTTTTTAAAAATATTACTAATAATTTATATATACTTATTTTTAATAATATATGTTTTAAAATGGTTTGTTAAATTATTAGCATGTAAGTATAATTATTTTATAATTATTATTTTATAATTGGAAATTACTAATTTATACCACAGGTAATTATCACCTGTAGTTAATTTGCCAATTAAATTCAGAATCAGGTGTAACATATAGATCAATTTTGTATAACAAAAGCAAAAAATTTTTTAAAAAATTGCTAAAATTGCTTTTAACCTAAAATTTACTATATACAATGCCCTACTCTAATCTCTAACCTTTACCTTATCCTAATATTAAAGTGATTTAATTTTTATTTAATAAAAGTTAGTTGTTTTGTTTATTTTTATATTTTGTTTATTTTTTTATTTTGTTTATTTTTTTATTTTGTTTATTTTTTTATGTATTGTAGATTACAAGTGATAATCACTATGTGATTATTAGTTATTTTCTTTATAATTTATTTATTTTAGAGATTTGCTATTTATCACCACCAGTGATCATCACCAGTGATCAATTTACCAATTAAAATTCAGGATCAGGTGTAACATGTAGATCAAATTTTGTATAATAAAAACAAAAAAATTTTTTAAAAATTGCAAAAATTGCTTCTACCCTAAAATTTTGTCTATGAAACTACTTTTTTTTATGCAAAAAAAAATTTTCTTGCTAAATTTTACTATATACAAAGCCCTATCCTAATTTCTAACCTTCACCCTTACCCTAATATTAAAGAGATTTAATTTTTATTTAATAGTTTTGTTTATTTTTTTATGCATTGTAGATCACCGGTGATGATCACCAGTGGTGAATCAAAGTATTTTTATTTATTTTAATAAATATTTTTTTAAATTATTATATGGTAAGTATAAGCTTAATTATAAATATTTTTTAAAATTATTATATAGTAAATATAAGCTTAATTCGAATTATTATTAAAATAATTATTAAATAATTTATATATTTTTATTTCACTAATATTTTTAATCAATATTTTTATTAAATTATTAATGTGTTAGTATAAACTTATTTATAATAATTATTAAATTTATTATAGGCTGGTGCAAAAAGATTGATACCTCAAATAAAAATTAATAGTAATTTTTTTTAGTAATAAAATGTAATTTTTTTAATTTAAAAAATTATTTTGGTAGATAGGAAAGGGTTTAATATAATTTATTTAATTATTTTATATAAAAAATCAAGAAATTTTTAGCATTAACTTTTTAAGTAAATTTTACTATATTTAGAAATGATAAATTTGATCATGATATAGTAATAAAAATTTTTTTATATATAAAATTTAAGTTTTTTAATTTACCTTTATTTTATTAGATAATAAAAAAGATTATTTTAAAATTTAAATATTTTATATAAAATATAAAAAAAAAACTAATAGTTATTTTTACTTAGTTTTACTATTAAATATATATTATATATAGTAAATTAATAATTTTTAATACAAATACATCAAATTTAATATTTCATAACTTTTTATCTAGTGATTATTTTTTTATAAAATTTTAATATAGTTTTATTGAATCTATAGCTAGTTACTTGCATAGTAGCGAGCTTTAAATTTTCAAATTCATTAAGATATTAATTATAAAATCTATTTTTTTAAGAAAAAATTGGTTTGTAATTTTTTTTATCTAAAAAGTTAGCTTTTATCTATTTTTATATAAATATAATATAAAATAATATAATTAATAAAAAAATGATAGTTTATACCATAGCTATTCAATTGTAAAAAATATTTAATTATATTATTAATAATTTAAATACTTTTATTAGCAGTACTTTTTAATTTAAATATTGAGGTATCAATCTTTTCGCACTGGCCCATATTTATATTTTTATTTTAATATTTATTTTAATAATGCTTTTGTAAAATTATTAGTCATAAGTATAAGCTTTATTATAATTATTTTAAAAACATGATTTGATATATGTATTAATATTCTAGTAATATATAGGATGTTCCAAGTTAAAAGAGCCCATTTTTACAATTTTTTGAAAATGAGTTTTTGTTAGAATCACATAAATTTTGATATAATTGACTTTTTAAGGATGGCTAAAGCCATGTACCCATATGATTTTTTGAAATTTTAGTTAAAATTCATATTAGAGTCTGTTTAGCATTAGGGTCGGATTAGATTTAGAACCAATATAGATAAAATTACCTTCCTAACATTTTTTATTGATGGCCCAAGTTAGGTTTAGAATACCGTTTTTATGTTCTTGTGTTTTTTTTTGTTTTTTGACTTCTTCAGGCTGATCCATGTAAACAACATTTTGCAACTCCATTTGGTTGATTTACATGAAAATGTCACTAGGTACATAGCTTTAAACGACCCTTTTTTTTAATTATAAATGAAAGTTGATTTGCATAATAAAAAATCAAAATAATGTAAAAAGAAAAATTATATAAGTCTGCATAGAGCCAACATATCACGAGATTATCTAATAGTCATCTGCTATCTTTAACCAATCAAAATCGTGAAATTTGATTAATCCCGATCAGTCCGAAAATCAAAACAAAAATTAAACTCAAATATCTCAAAATAAAATATATGTAAAAATGGGCCCTTTTAACTTGGAGCATCCCATATATTTTAACAAGGTTTTAAAATTCAGTGCACCTGCACTGTGATGCACCCCTTTATGTTTCTCAAAATTTTACTAGATAACTCCAATTTTAACCTTAATTCTATTATCATTTGTATTTTTGTTACTATAGAGTGCACCTCAGTGCAGGGTGCATTAAATTATAAAACCCTTTTAATGAATGCTTTTGTAAATTATAAGCTGGTAAATATAAGCTTAATTATAATTATTGTTAAAATTATTATTTTATATATTTTTATTTTTAATAATATATATTTTAATAAATATTTTTAAATTATTAGCATGTAAGCATGAACTTAATTATAATTATTTTAAAATAATTATTTGATAATTTATAAATTTTATTTAATAAAATTTTTGGACTGGTAAGTATAAGTTTAACTATAATTATTGTTAATACCATGTTATACAAAACTATTAAAATTTCCAATCAAAATTTAAGATCAAGTGTAATATAAACTTTCATTTTTTTTAAAAATATTTATATATCTCAAAATTTTACTTATAAAACCACCTTTGGGGCTCTAATAAAAAAAATTTCTTGCTAAATTTTGTATATACTAATACCTTCAATAAAATTCCAGGCCTTACCAGAGCTCTAAATATATGCAAAAAACCTTTGTTGTATATTCAAACTAAATTTTTTAAAAAGTTTGTCTATTTGTGTACAAAAATGAGCTTTTTGATAGCAAATTTTCTTGACCTTTGACGTATACTTAATTAATATTATTAAAAAAAGATTGGTATACACTTACTAATTATGTTGAATTGGTATATCGTACAGTATATAAGAGAGGTTATACTAATTTCTCTACCAATTTTTGTTATTGGCCAATCAGAATGCAAGATTAAATATAATGTGATGATTAAAAAACAATTGCTTTTTTTAAAAAGTCACACTTATTACAAAACCTTGCCTAAAAAATCATCTTTTGTATACTAATAAAAAAAATTTCTTGCAAAATTTTAGTACTGTATAATATTATCTACTAACTTTAATCCTACTCTAATAAAGATGACATATTTTATTTAGAAGGTAATATATAAATTAGCATAAATAATTCTAGACAGTCAGACAATAGGAAGAAATTAGTAAATTCTATAAGAAAATATATATTCTGAAAAGTTCTGAATAAAAAATAAATAAATGTAAATTACAAGCAAGGTCAGGATGAAACTTTGAGAAAATATCCAAAAAATTTTATAATGCAAACTTAAATATTTTAAATAGTTATTGGATGTATAGCATTCAATAACAGTTTTATTTGGCAGGAGAAATGAGAATACCATGATCCGAAGGATCACAGGATGATAATTTTGGATGACAAATAAAAGAAGTATCTGACTTTGAATTTAATGTGCTAACCTGGGCCCCGAAGGGGCTCAGGTTGTCAAGCACATTAAATTCAAAGCCAGATATGCTGTTATTGGATGCGGAACATTCAATAACGGATTTATTTTTCTTTTTCTGTTATACCATGAGTTTGTGTGAGTCTATTTGGTGTATAACAACTGTTATACGACCCACATTCACTGTGAAAAAGAAAAATAAAAATCTTTATTGTACATTAGCTTAATAATAAATTTTGCTTTATTGTACACTTTATTAAAGTATAGAAAACTTATATTAAACTTCAGCTGTACATTAAATATATAGCTTTAAACCAATGTACATTTCCATAATAAAATTTTTTTGTACACCTATATAAGATTTGAAGATGAAGGTTTATATATATAACATATCAGTATTCAGGGGTCCTGCCTCACCCTAATCCTAAAGTAATTAAAATTTATTTTGTTTTATAAAAGTTTATTTTTTTGTTTTTGTTACACAATTTGCAAATCTAATTTACCTATGGTGTTCAACACCATAGGTGCGTTTTATAATAATTAATTACAAGATTATCAAATTATTGTTTACTATTTTATATAGTTTTTATTTTAATAATATACATATTTTACAGGTTTACTACTGGTGCTCAACACCACAATGATTTTTACCAATCAAATTTTTTAAATGCAATGTAATATAAAGATCAAGTATAACATAAAATTTTTGTTGTTTTTGCTATTTTTTTTAAAAATACCTTCTAACTCAAAATTTTAACTATGAAACCACCTTTTTTTTAAAAAAAAAAACTTATTGTGAAATTTTACTATATACTATGCCTCACACTAACCCTAACTATTAACTCTAACTCAACATTTATTAACTTTAACTTTTGTTTATTTTTTTTGTTTATTTTTTGATATTGATCTTCATGTTATACTGCATACTGTGTAGAACACCAGTGGGTGTGATTTAGTCCTACTGTATATTTTAATAAATAATTTTGTTAATTATTAGTTATAAGTATAAACTTAATTATAATTACTATTAAAATTATTATTTAATAATTTATATATCTTTATTTTTAATAAAATATATTTTAATAAATGCTTTTGTTAAATTATTAGCAAGTAAGTATAAGCTTAATTATAATTATTTTTAAAAAGTTAAATAAGCTGTTAAATATGTATTGCAAAAGTGCAATACTCTCTCTTATTTATCACATATCAATTAGATTAAAAAAAAGCTAAATGTTTCAAAGTTTTACTAATCTACAATATTTTTGCTCTTAAGAAACAATTACAATACTCAGGTTGAAGTTGAAAAAGATATACAGAAATCTTAAAAACAATCTATATTAATCCTAACTTAAAGACGATTTTATTAGTAGAATTTAAGAGTCTATTTTATTACAATAAAAAAGTAAAATTAGAGAATTATAAGTGTTATGCAATATATGTAATCGCAGAATTAATATAAATAGAAAGAGCAAAAGTTAGTCTTTTGACTGTAACAAGTAAAGAGAAGAGAAGCATATAATAAAGATACATTACGCCTGAAAGTTGTTTCAGTGTGTGTCTTGTTCCAAGTGAGACGTTTATAAATTGATAACCAGTTGAGCAAAATAACAGTTTACATCACGTTCCTGGTTTTAGCGCGACTGTGTCATGCAGCTACCCTAATGTAATAATAATTGACTTAATTAGCCGATTATAGTAAATTGAACATTTGTATATGCATATTATTGGATATATAGATTTATTTTTTTATTTTTATTATGTTTTTATATTATATTGTGTTTATTATTTTTTAGAATTAATATAAATATACCCATAGGTTACATTAAATTTTTTGTACCCATTATTTTGATCATACGGTATTAATACAAAAATAGTAATACCGATATTGTTTATGTTAGGTTAGGGTTAGGGTGAGAATTATGTTAGGGTGTGAATTTAGGCTGTTATATAATAAAATCGCACAAGGAAATCTTTTTATTATTGCGCAGAAGGTGGTTTAGTATGCAATTTCTTGCAAAATGAGCGATTTTTGTCAAAACGAATGTTTGTTTTGAATTTTTCTGATCGTGTAACATTACACCTGATCTTGAATTTTGGTAACGATCTATAGGTCACATAATGCAAGTACATGTACCTTTGGGTACATATATATAAGTAGCTGCGCAACGCAGTTGCACAAAACCAGGAGCGGGAAAATTAATACACTTTGATGCTAAATATTATGTATAGATAGAATTATCCAACATAATTTTCCTAACGTTTATTAGATTTTGATAATATATACATGATCTAATTATTGCAACCATCCGGATATTCTAGTTGGTTATTTTGGTTGTGGACTGGAAAACCCGCCTTTGACACTTTTTAACAATTTTGAGACTTTGATTCAAATTAAAGAGCTGGTTTATATCAACATGTATTTTACTTTTTACCCTATGTTGATATAATAAATTATCGTGATTTTTTAACTTGAATGTTAAACCAATTTTTTAACGATCGTGTTCTAAAAATAGATTTACAACCAAAGATTGACAACTCGATTAAATTAGATTGGTCAATTAGTGTTTCATAATCATATGACATGGTTTATTCAGTAATCGATATTTAAAAATAACCAAAAAAATCAAGAGGTAAAATTTAAGGGCGTTATTTTGTGGCGACTCATCGTTATGGCGTTTTTTTACTTAAAAAAAAGAAAAAAAACTAAAAAAATTAAAAAAAAATACAAAAAATTAAAAAAAAAATACAAAAAAATTAAAAAAAAATATACAAAAAACCCGATTTCAACTATCTACTACTAACTATTATGCTAACTAACTACTATTAACCATTATACTACTGCTACGACCCATACTAACTAAACAATCGTAATATGTTCTAAAAAAAAGAAGAAACGTTAGTACTGTATATATATATA